>CM072524.1:24025386-24197886 GCA_036898135.1 Oncomelania hupensis | reverse complement strand
ATGCTGTACACTCTCCTGGTTGCCCACAGAGCTGCATGCCAGACTGGGTCAAACGCCTTCTTGAATTCCACGAACACATGAAATAGATGTTGTTGGTCCTGTAGGTATTTCTCCCAGATTATTTTGTGGTTGAAAATCTGTTCAGTGGTACTTCGCCCTGACCTGAATCATGCTTGTTCTTCAGCTATGATTTGTTCAGCTTGGGGTTTCAACCTGTTGAGTATTATTTTCAGGAGGACCTTGCTGGGATGGCTGATGAGGCTGATGGTGCGATAATTTTCACACTCCTGTAGGTTACCTTTTTTTGGAAGAGTGATGACAAGCGATTGTGTCCATGGTGTAGGCCACTCCCCATTCTGCCAGATCTTGTTACAGATAATGGTGATTGCGTCAATCATCGCTTCCCCTCCTGCTTGAAGCAGTTCTGCGGATATGTTGTCCACTCCCACTGACTTCCCTTTCTTCAGCGATTGCACTGCAACCTCAACTTCTTCTCGGAGAAGTGGGAGGGTTTCTTCTTCTTCTCTGTTCTGGGGACATGCTAGAACTGATGGGTCTCCGTTTGGTTTGTTGTTGTAAAGGTCAGAGCAGTACTCTGTCCATCTGTCCAACATTTCTTGTTCTTCTGTAAGGCATATGCCAGACTAGCTTTGGATCGTGGAGACCTTGGGCTGTTTAACACTTGTCAGCCGCTTCACTGTCTGGTTGGCATTCTTGCTGTTGGTCTTCTTCAGACTGTTTTCTATTTCATGGCATTGATCTTCTATCCAGTTCTCCTTTGCTGTGCGCATGCCTTTTCGGATGTCATTGTTGATTTTTCGGTAGGCATCAGCTCCTGTGAGGTGTTTTTTTCTCTTTTTCATCTCTCTTCGTTTATCACACAGGTCTAAATGTTCAGGTGTGATCCACGGCTTCCTCTTTGGACTATGCTTGCCAAGGATCTTTGTAGCAGCATCTGTCACAGCTGAGTTGAAGATGGTGGTCATGGTGTTGACATCTACTTCACCAGCTCCCCAAATAAGCAGTGGTGCAAATTTCCCTCCAACTGTGGCTGAAATATTTCTGCCACCTCTGGGTCTTGCAGTTTGTCCAGGTCGAACTTCAGTCTAGTGCACTTTGCTGTGTTTACTCTCTTCAAGTGGAGCTGGAAAGACAACATCACGAGATCGTGGTCACTTCCGATGTCTGCTCCTGGAAAAGTGCGTGTCCTGCCAATATTGATGATTGATCTGAAGCGTATCTTGACCATGGTGTAGTCAATCTGGTTGTGATGCTCCCGGCCGGGACAGTGCCATGTCCTTCGTCTGGATCTGTTGTGGAGACCAAGCGTGTTTGCCAGTATCAGATTGTTGTATCTGGCAAACTCCAAGAGTCTCAGACCCCTGTCATTTGTCTCGTTGTTGCAGTGGAGTCCACATGTGTCGGATAGCGCAGTGGTTGGAGCACTCGCTGTGTCGCAAGTTAAGCACCGTCCAGTGCGGTTAGCACTTGGATGGGATACCGCAATACGTGAAGCGACAAATAACAACGCCCCCAGTTGACTCAACTGTGACTGAGTACCTACTCTCTTAAGGGTGGGGAAGGTAAAGCAGCGAGGGAGAGAGATGGGCATCACCCTCATTACGCTGGCCCAAGATAAGAGTGATCTCCAACATCACGCTCCCCTACGGCCACAAGGCTATGGGACTACCTTTACCTCTTTTGTTTTTAACCACATGTGTTTCCCCAGTTGTGGTGCGCATCTTTGCCAACCTTGGCATTCCAGTCGCCTTGCACTATGACTATGTCCTTTTTGGCACATGGTCAAGGACAGCCTATAGATGTTCATAGAAATCCTCCACTTCGTTGTCGTCATAGTCTGATGTTGAGGCATAGGCCTGGATGATGGTGATGTTGAAAGGGGCTGCTCTCCGCAGTTATGGTCCTGACATTCCAGGTTCCTATGACTATGTTATTTCTGGTGCGGATCTTGCTGAGTTGTCCATCAGTAATATCCCCCAGTAATATCTCCAACACTCTTTAACATCTTTCTAGAGCGCATTATGTCCGATGCACTTGCAGATCACGATGGCACAGTCGGCATAGGGGTAGGGCAATCTCCAACCTTCGTTTTGCGGATGACATTGATGGATTGGCTGGAGAGGAAAAAGAACTGGAACAGCTGGTACAGAGGCTTGACACCACCTCCAGAGCCTATGAAATGGCAAAAAGTGTAGAGAAGACCAAAATGATGACCAACAACACCAATGCCATCAACATGGACATCAAAGTCCAAGCCCAATGCCTCAACACAGTGCATAGCTTCAAATATGTAGGAGCCATTGTATTAGACAATGGGTCCCGACAGGAAGTCCTCTCCAGGATCGCACAAACAACTGCTGCCCTGGCAAAGTAGAAGCCCATTTGGAAAGACAGGATCATCAGTCTACATTCCAAGGTAAGACTGCTGCGCTCCCTTGTCATCTTCATCTTCCTATACGCTTGCGAAACACGGACCTTCACAACAGATCTACAACGAAGAATACAAAGCATGGAGATGAGGTGCTACAGAAGACCTCTGGGCATTTCTTATACCCAGCACATCACCAACGACGATGTCCGACAGACCATCACACAAGCCATTGGACAACACGATGACCTGCTCGCAGTAGTGAAGAAACGGAAACTCCGATGGTATGGCCACGTCACCAGATCATCAGGCCTTTCAAAGACCATCCTGCAAGGCACAGTGCAAGGAGGTAGAAGAAGATGGAGACCGAAAAAGAGGTGGGAGGACAACATTCGAGAATGGACTGGTTTGACACTGAGCGAAAGCCATGAGGGTTGATGAGGACAGAGAAAGATGGAGTACGCTGGTTAAACGATCATCTGTGGTGCCCCTATGACATCCGAGCTACGGGATAGGATAGGATAGGATAGGAGAGAGTAGGCATCCTTGACGCACACCGATTGTTGTTCTGAACTAGTTCCCGATGGCGCTGTTATGGAGGACTGCACTGGTAACCTCGTCACACAGGATTTTAATGACTTCAATAATTTTAGGACTGATGTTGTATACTCTCATGGTAGCCCACAGAGCTGCATGCCAAACTCGGTCAAACGCTTTCTTGTAGTCTACAAACACATGATAGAGATGTTGTTGGTGCTGTAGGTATTTCTCCCAGATTATTCTGTGGTTGAAAATCTGTTTAGTGGTACTTCACCCTGCCCTGAATCCTGCGTGTTCTTCAGCTATGATTTGTTCAGCTTGGGGTTTCAACCTGTTGAGTATTATTTTCAGGAGGACTTTGGGATGGCTGATGAGGCTGATGGTGAGGTAATTTTCACACTCCTGAAGGTTACCATTTTTGTGAAGAGTGATGACAAGCGATTTGGTTCATGGTGTAGGCCACTCCCCACTCTACCAGATTTTGTTAAAGATAATGGTGAGGGCGTCAATCATCGCTTCCACTCCGGCTTGCAGCAATTCCGCGGGTATGTTGTCCACTCCCGCTGACTTCCCCTTCTTCAGTGATTGCACTGCTGCCCCAACTTCGTCTCGGAGAATTGGGAGAGTTTCTTCCTCTTCTCTGTTCTGGGGAAATGCTAGAACTGATGGGTCTCCGTTTGGTTTGTGGTTGTAAAGGTCAGAGCAGTACTCTGTCCATCTATCCAATACTTCTTGTTCTTCTGTAAGGCATATGCCAGACTTGCTTTGGATCGTGGAGACCTTGGGCTGTTTAACACTTGTCATCCGCTTCACAGTCTGGTAGGCATTCTTGCTGTTGGTCTTCTTCAGACTGTTCTCTATTTCCTGGCATTGATCTTCTATCCAGTTCTCCTTTGCTGTGCGCATGCCTTTTCGGATGTCATTGTTGATTTTTCGGTAGGCATCAGCTCCCTGTGAGGTGTTCTTTTTCTTTTTCATCTCTCTTCGTTTATCACACAGTCCAAAAGTTCAGGTGTGATCCACGGCTTCTTCTTTGGCCGGTGCTTGCCAAGGATCTCATTGGCGGAATCTGTCACAACCGAGTTGCAGGTGGTGGTCATGGTGTTGACATCTACTTCACCAACTTCCCAAATGAGCAGTGGTGCAAATTTCCCACCAGTTGTGACTTGGAATATTTCTTCCACCTCTGGGGCTTGCAGTCTGTCCAGGTCGAACTTCAGTCTGATGCACTTTGCTGTGTTTACTCCCTTTAAGTGAAGCCGGAAGGACGTCATCACAACATGGTGGTCACTTCTGATGTCTACTCCTGGAAAAGTGCGTCGCGCGTCCTGCCAATGTTGATGCTTGATCTGAAGCGTTTCTTGACCATGATGTAGTCAATCTGGTTGTGATGCTCCCCGCCGGGACTGTGCCATGTACTTCGTCTGGAATTTTTGTGGAGACCAAGCGTGTTTGCCACTATCAGATTGTTGTTACTGGCAGACTCCAAGAGTCTCAGACCCCTGTAATTTGTCTCGTTGTTGAAGTGGGGTCCATATGTGTCTCCCCAGTTGTTGACATACTTTTTAAAATCATCTTGTTGGGTTCACCATTTCCTAACTAAATACCAAGTTTTAAAGAAATGTGTCCATTAGTTTCAGAGAAAAGTGCGCAAATATCACTTCCGGACGGACACCGGAAGTGGGACGCCAGACTGACGGACAAAGCCAAAAGCAATAGTTCCCAGAGCTTCACAGCTCTGGAACTAATAAGAACAACAGCAAGAACTGCCGCCGCAGTCGCATGTACAATTTGGTTTACCGACTTGCAAGAAGGTTTAAAAACGGACTTTCATAAAGTATTCACTTTTAGTTAATTTCAAGTCGCTTTCTCAGCCTGACCACGTCAGCCATTTGTAACGATAGCAAAGACGAAGGATCACCAAATCACAGCACCCGAACGTGGATACACAAGCGTCTATCCCAACGCCTCTCTCTCTCTCTCTCTCTCTCTCTCTCTCTCCCTCTCTCTCTCTCTCTCTCTCTCTCTCTCTCTCTCTCTCTCTCTCTCTCATGCGCATGTGTACATGTGTGTGTTTATGTGTGGACAGGCCTTGATTGTATTGTTACATTATGATGTTATTGTTATAAAATTATTTTGTTATACTTATTGTTACAGTTACAAGCCCCAAGGGCAAGATGAAAAAAAGCACTCCCAGTGCTTACTCTTTAACCCGTGTTAAATAACATTGTTATCTCATCTTATGTTATGTTATCTTATCTCTCTCTGCCCCATATAAGTAGCTCAGTGGTAGAGCGTTTGTCTGGCACACCGATGATCCACGTTCGAATCTCGTGGTGGGCAAGATAAAAGCGGCCATTTTTCACTGTCTACCTGAGCAGTGCGGTTGCTCTGGTGATTCAGTGTTGATTTAGGTCCTAACTTGTGTGCATTCTCTCTCTCTGTCTCTCTGTCTCTCTCTCTGTCTCTCTCTGTCTCTCTGTCTCTGTCTCTCTCTCTCTCTCTCTCTCTCTCTCTCTCTCTCTCTCTCTCTCTCTCTCTCTCTCTCTCTGTGTCTCTCTGTCTCTCTGTCTGTGTGTCTCTCTCCCTCTATTTTATTAAGATCTCAAACTCGTCTCAGCGAAAATCGCGGGTCATCGCATTTGTCATATCTATATGAACGAACTAGAAGATTCCTCTGGAAAGAAGGCCACTCAATCGATTCAACAGTGATTCCTGCAAACATCTACAGTAACAAATATGCGCAGTCTTTTTTCATACCTGTTCAATTTCTGTTAAATTGAAGGGGGGAAAAAATTCACGTTTATGACGATTACTTGACGGAAGTTGGCTCTGTGACATGCGGGTTTACGCAAATTAAACTTCCGACAGAATTAATTGGTTTCGATTAACAGCTATGATGTGCTTCGTGAATGAAAAGAAACAGGAGTAAGTTCTCTTGAATATACTCATAGCCTACATGTTTCTTCCACTGTAATATTTGCCGTCATACTGCACTCCTATTTCACAGGATTCTCGGTTCTCTCCTACTTCCGTCAAGAAAATCACAGCTGAAGAACAAGCAGGATTACGGGCAGGTCGAAGTACCACTGAACAGATTTTCAAACTCAAAATAATCTGCGAGAAATACCTACAGCACCAAACAACATCTATATCAAGTGTTTGTATGCTTCAAGAAACGTTTGACCGAGTATGAAATGTAGCTCTGTGGGCAACCATGAGAGTGTACAACATCAGCCCTAAAATTATTGAAGTCATCATAAGCCTGTATGACAAGGCTACCAGTGCAGACCTCCACCACAGCGCCATCGGGAACTGGTTCAGAACAAAAATCGGTGTGCGTCAAGGATGCCTATTCTCTCCAACACTCTTCAACATTTTCCTAGAGCGCATCATGTCAGAAGCCCTTGCAGACCACGAAGGCACAGTCAGCATAGGGAGTAGAGCAATCTCTAACTTTCGTTTTGCGGATGACATTGAATTGGCTGGAGCGGAACAAAAACTTTAACAGGTGGTACAGAGACGTGACACCACCTCCAGAGCCTATGGAATGGAAATCGGTGCAGAAAAGATGACCACACCTCTAATGGCATCAACATGGACATCAAAGTCCAAGGCCAGTCTCTCAACACAGTGCATAGCTTCAAATATTTAGGAACCATTGTATCAGACAATGATCCCGACCGGAAATCCTCTCCAGGATCGCACAAACAATTGCTGTCCTGACAAGGTTGAAGCCCATTTGGAAAGACAGGACCATCAATCTACATTCCAATGTAAGGCTGCTGCGCTCCCTTGTTATCTCCATCTTCCTATAGCCTTGCAACGAAGAATGCAAAGCATGGAGATGAGGTGCTACAGAAGACTTCTGTGCATTTCCTATACCCAGCACATCAACAACGAATTCAAAATCCGATAGACCATCACACAAGCCATTGGACAACACGATGACATTCTTACAGTGGTGAAGAAAAGGAAACTCCGATGGTATGGCCACGTTACCAGAGCACCAGGCTTTGCAAAGACCATCCTGCAAGGCACGGTGCAAGGAGGCAGAAGAAGAGGGAGACCGAAAAAGATCTTGGAGGACAACATTCGAGAATGGACTGGCTTGACATTAAGCGAAGCTATGAGGGTTGCTGAGGACATAAAAAGATAGAGTACGTGAGTTAAACGATCATTTGTGGTACCCCAACGACCTTCGAGTTACGGGATATAATAACATATGAATCATTATAAACGTAAATAATGTTTACAATTTTTAAGAAACGGAACGGGTTTGAAATTAGACTGCGAATATTTAATACTTTTAACCTTTTTATGAAGCACTGCTGAAATGATTGAGTCGCATTCTTTCGGGAGAAATCTTATAGTTCGTTCATGCAGATTTTAAAGGTCAACCACAGTGCTCGGTCAAAACGTTTCTGCTGAAAGAACTTTACTAAATAATACCAGATGCAAAAAATTCGGTAAGCAAAGCTCTATCGTTTAATAGATATCGATCACTGAAAGTGGGATTTCCTACCTGTAATTAAGGGTAAGGGAAGTAATACTCTAAAACGCAGCTATCGCTGATCTCCCCTCGCAGTGACGTCAGCAGCTGTAGACAATGGCCGACTGCGAAGAAGTTACAAGCGAGACAAGCAGTGTTTCTTCACTCGATCTGTCGTGTTACAGCAGTGCTCTCTTCTGTTAGAAACGAATTCGACCCCCGAGTACTAATTGGAATAATAAACAAATAATTATACGAGCTAGACCCGTGAATACATAACCTCTTGCGTTCCCTTTTCTGAAAAGCTCCTCTGACTTTCCTGACACCCGGCAAGTGATAGCAGACGATGGATGTGTAGTAGCCACTGTGACTGTAGTTGAAGTTGAAGCAGTACTAGTAGGCCTACTACTAGTAACTTGAATCACTGTTGCTGTTGTTGAGGCGCTTGTTGCAATGGCACACGGACTTTGGATCGTTGGAACAGAGATAGGCTTTAATGTCTGTATTGTTTTCATCCCAAAGCTCCGCATAAAAGTGGCACTTGGGGGGTAGCAGTCTTCAGCGAAGTGTTTTGCGCAAATTGCTGACGACGCACAAATCTCACCCACTTATTTCGCACTTCTTCGTTTTTTGGAAACCTATGCAATGTTATCCCATCCGCTTGTTTGTTTGTACAACCTCCAACGGCACAATATAGGCCACTGCTCTTCGTTTTCCTGCGTTTTGGTAGAGAAGTTTTTTGTTTGTATGTAGATTATAGTCACACGACACTTTCGCATATAGGTGACTACTGGACCGATTTATACTGACACCAGCGGGCCAGTTGTTGGTAAAGGGGAAAAAAATATGATCACACGTTGACCAATCCGGGATTCGAACCAGCGACCTTTCGGTTACTAGCAAGACGCTCTTACCAACTGAGCTACCCGGCCCCTGGTAGAGAAGGGGCACTATCGGACTCTATATTGTCTACAGCAGTTGACGTCACGAGCCATGTGGTCACGTGAGCGGGCTTTTCGAAGGTGCAAAAGTTTATTCGAAGTAGATTTTATTAAATATTAAAAAAAAGGCAGTATTTTTCGGAAAAAAGTTGTTTGGCATGTGACTTCTTTTATTATGTAGATATTTTGTGCTCAATTTTATATTTCAATGATGTTGACCTTTAAGAAAAAAAACCGCAATGACAAGCGATTATCGCTGAGACCAGTTTGAAACAGTTGTATAATATATATATATATATATATATATATATATATATATATAGAGAGAGAGAGAGAGAGAGAGAGAGAGAGAGAGAGAGAGAGAGAGAGAGAGAGAGAGAGAGCTCTAATTTTGAGCCTGATCCCACCATAGATTGATTGAATCAGAAAGATGGCCAATGCTCACAGCATAATTATATTACTCACCATCCACCCAAACCCACTGTCCTTCAGTCTGCTTGTCGGTGAAGCCAATCCACAATTTATCATTAAAACGAAAGTCGATCCTCAAAGTGTTGTAGATAAACGTCTGGACCCCCATATCTCGGATCACGACCACGTGACCCTTGCGACCTTCGCATTCTCGTTCTGCAGTGGTGAAGTCTCGTTGGTGCGCAAGAACAAACTGGTAACAACTGGTGCCGTACGCTCGAAGATAGCGATCATGTGGTAAGTTAGGAGGACAGTCATCTATCGTTACTGAATCAGATATCACTGAAAAGGGGTGTAAAAATAAAAATTAAAAAGTCATAAATAGTTATTATTGATTATGACAATAATCTGGGATGGGATTGTGGTTCTGGGGTTTGTATGCCAATGGACCCATTTTCCCCAAAAACAACATAATGTTCTTTCATGTTGACTTTATGTGGACTAGTACATGGACTCTTATGTCAATATAGTGTTCTACCATAGCACTATTCCACCATTGGCTCTCCGTTGTCCTTGGGAGACGAAGTCATTTCCAGTCCCGGTTCCCGGTTTGAGGGCCCAAAGTTCTCTGCCTATTTGGATTGTGTTTTATTTCCGGGAGTACGAGAACAGGCCTAAATTCTACGCTCATGACCATCCTTGCAGCTGAACTGCATGGTTTTGCGACTCCTCCTCGCGATAATACAGAATACAGAATAATGCCGAATACAGAACCCTTAATTGTCCTCATAAATATTCACAAGGAGAATCGTGCTCGCTAATCCTGCGCTAAATCGAAGGAGATTTTCACACTGTATAAAGGCGGCGGGTCATCCGGAAATGCTACAACGGTTGAAGGTCGGTGACAACTGTTGTAGCGTGGAGGAACAGAAACACAGGCACAAATAATTTGTTTCTAGCCTTCTTTTTTAATCCTCACGTTACTATAGGTTCAAAGACCATGTGCTCGGGGCCAGGGCGAGCCACACTGTACCGGTGGATTTCGGCTGTGGTCAACAGCCTGGAGAGGATTGGGCCCCGCCAGGTCTTTCTTGCCCGAGACACACCGTATGATGGAGGATAGAGCAACCTCCAACCTCCGTTTTGCGGATGACATTGATGTTAGTTAGTTATTCATTGCTTCAGGGTCCAGCGGACTGCAAAGAGCCGAATCAGGACCACAAAATCAAGACAACCACCCGGCTGAAAGAGGACTCACCCCTGATCCATACAAAAGACCCGCCGAAACAGGATTGGCTGGAGAGGAACAAGAACTTTAACAGAACAGCTGGTACAGAGACTTAACACCACCTCTAGAGCCTTTGGAATGGATATAAGTGCAGAGAAAACCAAAATGATGACCAACAACACCAATGGCATCAACAAGGTAAATCTTTCAACACGGCGCATAGCTTCAAATATTTAGGAGGCATTGCATCAGACAATTGCTCCTGACAGGAAATCCTCTACAGGACCGCACAAACAACTGTTGCCATGACAAGGTTGAAGCCCATTTGCAAAGGCAGGACTATCCGTCTACAAGTCTGCTGCGTTCCCTTGTCATCTCCATCTTCTTATATGCTTGCGAAACATGGACCCTACAACAAGAATACACAGCTTGGAGATGAGGTGCTACAGAACTTTGAATTTTGTCCTTTAATTAAACAAACAATACAAACAGTCAATACTAAATTAGGCTCCTAGCCCAGGGGTAGGCCGTATAGCCAGACAAGGGATAATGGGGCTATGCATACACAATATATGCAGAAAACAGCAAGAACCGCAATATATTACTACAACGTAAACATAAAAAAGACATTAGCATCTAACTGCAAACAATAATAATAACATATTGGCTACTGAATTAAAAGACAGCAAATCAACTATTTTTAACTCGTACATACCTCGTAAATTTGCACTCAACGAAACACACACACACGCGCACACACACACACACACCACACACACACACACACGACAAGCGCATAAAGATGCCAGTTTCAATGACAGTCTGCTCTAAATACTGTATTAGTAACTCATTTAATTCCAGGTGTGTGTGTGTGTGTGTGTGAGAGAGAGAGAGAGAGAGTGTGTGTAGATGAGTATGGGTGTGTGTGTATTGCTGAAGATCACATTGTAGGATGCGTGACATTTTTGTTTGTTGTTTTTTGTTATGCAATTATGCTGCACTCATGTTGTATATTGGTGCTTCTCTGTTACTTATAGTATGTTTATTATTTTTATTTCCTGTATGTTATTGTTTTGGTGCCGTTTTGTTGATGATATGTACGACGCTCACAAATTTCCTTTTAACTTATATGAGGACAATAAAGAGTAACGAATTAACGAAGAAACATGCACTATCGCAAATGACGCGGATTTAGAGGAGCGTACTTGATTGGCTTGATTGGTCATTACGTCAGCTGATGAGCTGAAAGATTAGATCTGCCGGAAATAAAAGACACCACTCCAACTAGGCAGAGAACTGGAGAAGGAAGGACCATCATACATTTCCATCATGAACACTGTCACCAGTTTCGCTTGCACAAGCTAAATCTAACCGATCAAGTTTATTTTAATCTCAATAATCCCAATAAGCATGCGAGAATTCACTTCTGATGTCAATGGTTTCTGGTCAATCATCTTTCATACAGTCACAATAATCCACAGGAAAATCGAAACCAGCCTTAAGGATCGCCGACAACCATTGCGTGTAAGACAGAAATTAGTCTGTATTATACAAACGAAGTTATGGTTTGATTGTCCCATCGCCGTAGCTCAAGTGGTAGAGGGTTCGGCTGGCACACTCATGACCCAGGGTCGAAACCCGTAGTAGGCGAAAAAAAAAGTGGCAATTTTTAAATTTCCCTTTTAGCAGTGTGATTGCCCTGGTGGTTTAGTGTTTTTTAGGTCCCCATCTCTTGTTCCCTGGAATGGTTATCCCCATCTGCCCTATCGCCAATGGTGGGTGTAGACGTTAAACCTCAATGTTGATTGATGGTTTCATTGGCAGAAAGCAAATAACAATGCGAATCTTCCAATCCAGCAGTGGGCAAGGTGAAAGTGTCACTTTTGTTTTACTATCCACCTTAGGATTATGATTGATCTGGTAGTTTAGCGTCCATTGAGGTCCTTACCCCTCTTCCATAGAACCATCCCCATCTGCCAAATCACCAAGGGTGGGTGCAGACTTTACAATTCAGTAACCTAATTTCATTCATTCACCAGCACAGGTGAACAGGACACTAAGTTATGTGTGCTAGCAGAATATTGTAAGTAGCATGTAGCTGGTCAACCCCCATTATTCCCACTGCTCTGAGCATGCTATAGTTCCACGGCAGTTGTCACCATACACCTACACCACATTGCAAGTCAGCCAAACAAGGACGTCGACGGAGACGAAGAGGAAGAAGAAGAGGAAGAAGAACAAAAACAACCACTACCACCAACAACACAACTTCTACAAAGAAATATAGGAGGAGGAGAAGAAGAATAACTACATCATCAACGACAACAACAACAACAAGAAAAAAAAATGCAAATCTACAAATACAACCAACAACAATACGACGACAGAGAAAAAGAAGAAGACGACGACGAAGAAGAAGAAGACAACGTTGATGATGACTATGACGGCGATGATGATGATGACGATGATGATGATGATGATGATGATGATGATGATGATGATGATGATGATGATGATGATGATGATGATGAAGACGAAGAAACAAAAAAAAACGTACACCGGCCAAAAACAAGAAGAACAATAACATCAACAACAAAAATAATCACAGCAAAATGTATCACAACAACAACAACAACAACAACAACAACAACAACCGCAAATACAACCAACAACAACAATACGACGACGACGAAGAAGAAGACGACGACGACGAAGAAAAAGAAGAAGAAGACGACAACGAAGAAGAAGACGACGACGAAGAAGAAGAAGAGAAGAAGACGACGACGAAGAAGAAGACGACGACGAAGAAGAAGAAGAAGAAGAAGAAGAAGAAGAAGAAGAAGAAGAAGAAGAAGAAGAAGAAGAAGAAGAAGAAGAAGAAGAAGAAGAAGAAGAAGAAGAAGACGACGAAGAAGAAGACCACCAGCTAGAACAAGAACAATAATAACACCAACAACAACAATAACCACAGCAAAATGTACAACAACAACCGCATTACCACCAAGAAGGGGAGCAACAAGAAGAAACCAAAGAAAAAGATAATAAACACAGTAAAGGACTCACAGGGGAAGGCGCACAGGACGATGAAAATTGTAATTTCCATTTGCGGTTTCCTGCACTAAGTGTACAACGGAATGCGAAAGGCAAATACAAACTTCTTATATAACGCAGTTCAAGCTCGACGCGCTAATAACTAAAGACAGTACAACAACGCAAAGCTGAAAGCTTAGAACAGCAAAACGTTTTACATTTCCCATGCATGACTTTTTCTTCTCGGTTCTCCGTCTTTGATACAATCATCCTCTGTTCTGTCTTTCTTTTCTTTAAAAAAACAACATGTTTTTAATAGATAATGCCAAGTGAATGTACATAGCTAACAATGTATAAATAGTTGAACTAGGTCATTTTGATAACGTTCCTGTGAGGGGGTAGGGTTGGGGGGAGGGGAAGAGGGTGTTTGTGTGTGTATGTGTGTGAATGTGTGGGTGTGTTTGTGTGTGTGTGAATGTGTGTGTGAATGTGTGTTTGTGTACATGTGTGGGTTTGCATGGTTCACACACACACACACACACACACACACACACACACACACACACACCCACACACACTCGGGCTCACGCATACACACATCCGAGTCAGGTACACGCGCTGAAGTCAACATGGATTTTCAAACAAACATACACATTTCTTATATTCAAGCACTTGAACATAAATTATAGATAATTATGCAAGATTATAGAACATAATTATGGACTACACTTGCTTGAAAATATCCTTTCAATAACTTAAGCACTTCTTGAATTTTGTGTTTCATATTGCCTTATACCACAATCATCATCGTCGTCATCATCATCATCATCATCATCATCATCATCATCATCATGAGTAAGGATTTGTTCCAAGCCCGGCATCAACAACAGCAGTAACAAGAACGAATACAACAGGTGTGTTAAGATGAAGGCAAGAAGGATTGATAAGTACGGAGCCTCTCAAGAGGATTTGACGCTGGAGAACAACGTCCCTAAACCAACTTTCACAGATATCCTATCCGATCCCGTAACTCGAAAGTCGTTGTAGCACCACAGATGATCGTTTAACCAGTATATTCCACCTTTCTCTGTCCTCAGCAACCCTCATGACTTTTCTCAGTGTCAAGCCAGTCCATTCTCGAATGTTGTCCTCCCACCTCTTTTTCTCTCTTCTTCCGACTTCTTGCACCGTGCCTTGCAGGATGATCTTTGCAAGGCCTGATAACGTTTGTGTTGCCCAAAACTGCTCACTATTTAATATGTATATATGTCTGAGCGTTACTATTTATGTATTAACTAGTGGTTTTTGTACCCTGGCAAGCCAGGGTACACAGGTTGCTGTTTAAAATGTAAACAGAGAGACAACTGTTGTCTGCGAGTTTCATTTGGACGATGATACCTCCCCATATCCTCCTTGATACCTCACCATACCCCCCCCCCCTGATATCTCCCCGTCCCCCCCCCCCATGATGCCTTACCATACCCCCTTGATACCTCCCCGAACCCACTTGATACCTCCCCATACCCCCTTGATACCTTCCGTACCCCCTTTGTAACCTACCTGTACCCTCCTTGATACTTCCCCGTTGATCGTTTCGCAGGTATGGATGAAAGGAATCGACCATTTTTGTTTCGTTGAGTAGATTAACGTCCCCGGACACATAAGCATATAGGGGACTTGGTGGAATCGACTGTGTATCAGTTTATAGTCCCCTCTCTTCCCGATAAGGATTTTCAGAGAGGAGACTCATAGGTGGAATCGACCATCACCATACCCCCTTATATATACCCGTATCCCCGTTATGCCTACCCATGCCCCTTTAAACCTACCCGTAGCCCCCTTTTACCTACACGTACCACCCCATCCCGATCCTTGGTAATAATAATAATAATAATAATAATAATAATAATAATAATAATAATAATAATAATAATAATAATAATAATAATAATAATAATAATAATAATAATAATGAATATAGAATAATACAAATAGAAATCATAAAAAACACCAAGGTTTTAAAATAAAATTTGATATAAGATATAATAATAATAATAATAATAATAATAATAATAATAATAATAATAATAATAATAATAATAATAATAATAATTATTATTATTATTATTATTATTAGTTTATAAATAATAATAATAATAATAATAATAATAATAATAATAATAATAATAATAATAATAATAATAATAATAATAATAATAATAATAATAATAATAATAATAATAATTATTATTATTATTATTATTATTATTATTATTATTATTATAAGCTTAAAGAAATTTATCTTATATTGCGCACTTACAAGCTCAGAGAGCTTCTCAAGGCCCTGGCCCCTAATATCCATCAATCACAAAATAGTTTGCTGAAGTCAGGATTCGAACCCAAGTCGCCCAAGACGCACTTACACAAGTCGTGCGCTCTGACCACTGAGATATCCCTGCCGCAAACATACCAATATGAGGTGTGGTGTGGAGAGACATGGGTGGGGTTTGAACGATAGCCTTATAGGCCCCTGCTTCTATGGACAGGCTTCAACCGCACGTGTGAATTGTTTGGTTTCCTTCATTTCTCTTTGAGTGCGTATGATGTGAGAACGGATTTGAAAGCGTGTGGACGCTTCCTACCCAAGGCAATGTGGGAGTGGGTGGTGGAGGTGGGGGTCACAAAAGGGGTGTGCACGGATATGCATACCCGTTTGGCCACCCCTAACTAGTAACAGAATATTCTTAAACGGCTTACTCTTAGGTGCCGAAGTCACATTTAGGGGCGTCTGTTAATGGCCTATCGCAATGTAAACATTATTTGTAAACTGGAATGGTATTGAGCGGATTTTATTATGTGGTGACTGTACAGCATGTGTATTTACTGAAAATTTCCCATGGATTGCTTATCGGAACGTGCCAAATGACTGTGGAGCTGTGTTTGTGGTGTCATTTGCGTTACAAGATTGAGGGGAGTATATCTGGATAATGCCGAAGCCTTACAAAGTAAAGTAGGGTTGAAGGGTTTTAAACGATGGTTGCATAAGAGAGGTGAACCGGTGTGACATCGTCACAGTTCCTAGTATCTTAGCTGGGCTGGGAGCGAATGGGAGCATTCTGATTGGTCGACGCGTTACAAAATTCGACGCATGCGCACAGTGCTATCATAGTCTTCGTAAGGGTTAGGGTTAGGGTTTGGGTTAGAGTTAGAGTTTAGGGTTAGTGTTAGGGTTTGTGTGACGAGGCGTGCAATCGAGCTCTGAGTCAGACGGCACCCACTCATCTCTCCCAACCATCCAGTTAGCCCTTCTACACATCCAGTCACCCCTAGGACGCGCGCTGGCTCATTCGCTTAAGCCCCGCCCCTCGGGCATCAAGTTAAAGCCTGGCACACAACCAAACTCGGGGTCAGTTGCGAGCCCTCCAGCCTTCAAACCACAACAACTTGTCCGAAGACACGTCTCCATCGACTGGCGACCTCTGAGCTACGGCAGTACTCGTGTGCTTCACCCCGTCTTAGTCAAGACGGCTCCTGTGCAGGGCTCATACCCCAGCCTTGTATCACCTCTCGGTCGCTGACCCGCTGCAGGCCCCTGACAACCCAGGGAGTCAACGAGAAGCGTTCCCCCGAATTTCACCATCCATAGACAGCTAGCAACGTAAGCTGAAATCTACGCCTGTACCTCAACCAAGATTGGCATCCTCGGTCATTGCGCAAGAAGCGCGACCGACTGACCTGCATTCCAAGTGACGCCACGCTAAGCCTGGTCATCAGTCCAACCAGACCATTTTGGAACAACCACCGCCCTTCAGTAACCAGCTAAGTTATTGACCCACGAGCATCACCACTCTATGATCATCTGGCCAGAGACTACCCAGATAAACTCTTGCCCTGTGATGATATCAGTCCACAGTAGCGCTAGTACCCCCGAAACCATCCACCCAGAATATCTCCGAGCTACTCCCTACTGATATAGACGCTACCCCGTGACTCACTATTAGCATTACTCAATATAGACGACCCAATTCGATTTAATAAAACTTCCTAGTTATAAATTGCACTTACCCAGACTGGCCTTTGTTTTCGAATTTCTCAACTAGTGTAGTATACCACCTTTCTCGTCTACCCTTTGACTGTCTCTCATTTAATTAGTAGCCCTAGCCTTAATTCTCTTGAATGTCATCGCATCATTAGCCTAACAAAGGAGGTAATACAGCGCGAGAGATTAAGAGCTTACCCTCCATTCCCCCAACCCCTTTCTTTGTGACAGTTTGGGTTAGGGTTAGGGTTATGACGCCTAAGAACTTCGTGAAAAAGCCGGCTCGACATGACCTGGCGCATGCGCAAAGGCGCTCGGATAAACTAGGAGACCCGGAACTTGAAGGATGTGACACCGGGTTAGCCTGAAAACTACTCACAAATCAACTTGTGCTGTTTGTTGTTTAGCGCGGAAAAAAGGAGAGAGGGAGAGAAGGAGGGGGGAGGGTTAGGCGAGGGGGGAAAGGGCTATGGGGAAGGGGAATGGCTAAAAAAAAAAAAAGCCCTCCTCCCCCAAATGTTTCGCGCCAAAATTATTTTTCGTCCCATTGAAATTGACTTTGACCAACACGATTCAATTCAATTCAATTCAATTCAATTCAAGATTTATTCTCCAAGTGACATACATACAGTTATAGTATACATGACACAAAGAATGCTTTAAATCAGCGGCAGGCATGCACAAGAAACAGAACAAACAAATAAAGCATAGATCTAGTGCGACCTATGTAACCAATGTAACCACCCATTATACTAGACAGCAGACCCACGCCTGACTAGAACACTCATGTAGAACATAGATATATAGACATCAACAAACACAACCGAATTACAGATAACAAAACAGGTGCATATTTAATGTACATCATCAAACACAGCAAATATACAGATGACTAAAATAGATTCGCACGCAGAAGCACCCTCCCGCAATTCATGACTAATATGAATATGACGCAATAAGGAGCAGCCTAAATAATTCTTAAAATTGATTTAAGTGTCTGATAGACCACGGGAAGAAGCCATTCAGTGAGCGTGTGGTTTTGCTGGGGAGGGAACGGAGTCTACGGCCTGAGGGGAGCATCTGGAAGAGCACGTGGGCGGGGTGGGACTCATCATGGATAACGTGTGGCACGTTGCGCGTGTAAAGCCTCGATGGACGGGAGGGCCCCACCAACGCATCTTGAAGCCTGGCGCACAACACGGTCTAAACGCTCTTTATCTTGGATGTTTGCGTTGGAATACCAAACAATGAAAGAAAAGGTCAAAATGCTTTCTACAGTGGCGCGGTAAAAATTGGCCATGATAGCTTGGCTAACCCGAAACTTCCTAAGCTGGCGGAGAAAGAATAGTCTCTGATGGGCCTTCTTGACTGCGCCAGTGATGTGCTTTTCCCATTCTAAATCTGAGGAAATGGTTGTGCCGAGAAACCTGAAACTGTCTACTTGTTCTACTACTTCCCCGTTGATGGACAGGGGTTGCATGTTGTTTCTGTTTTGACGGAAATCTACCACTAGTTCTTTTGTTTTGGAGACGTTTAATTCCAGATTGTTGTCTATGCACCAAGCCACTAGCTCCTCCACTGCTTGCCTGTATGCTCCCTCGTCATTGTTAGAGATCAGACCTTCTACTGTGGTGTCATCTGAGAACTTTAATATGACTACCTTATCATGGTGCGACACGCAGTCGTTCGTGAATAGGGTGAACAAAAGGGGAGATAATACGCATCCCTGTGGTGCACCTGTACTCAGGGTCAGTGGGTCGGAGAGCTTGTTGCCTACTCTTACTGATTGGGGACGGTTAAGGAGAAAATCTAGTAGCCACCTACACAAGGCCTGTTCTACTCCCATGCTCTCTAGCTTGCTATACAGCTTGTGAGGAATGATCGTATTGAATGCCGAGGAATAATCCACAAAGAGAATCCTAGCATAACTTTGGGGAGTGTCAAGATGTTGCAGAATGTAATGCAGTCCCAGAGCCACTACATCTTCTGCGTTTCTATTCTTCCGGTACGCAAACTGATGTTGGTCCATCCGGCTCTCTGTAGCCCGCTGAAGGTGGCGGAGCACCAGGTGCTCAAACACCTTCATGATCACAGATGTTAAGGCCATGGGTCTGTAGTCATTTAGCCCACTGATGATTTTCTTTTTAGGAATCGGGACAATGGTGGAGGTCTTAAAGCACCTAGGCACTGAGCACTGTTGGAGAGAAGCGTTAAAGATGTCAGTGACTACTGGGGCAAGCTGATTAGCGCAAGATTTGAGGGCTGCTGGGGTTACACCATCTGGCCCAGGGGCCTTCCCAGCAATCTGCTTCTTAAACAGCGCTCTAACTTCGTCTTCCTTTATTGTGAAAGGGGCCACGAGATTATGATCAGGAGGAGGCAGGGGAGAGCTCAGGGTTACGTTGAGCGTATCAAATCGCGCGTAGAAGTGGTTTAACTGGTCAGGGAGCATGGGGTCGGGGTCAGGCGAGGTGAAATTCTTATCTTTGTACTGCGTGGCCTGCTGCATGCCTTGCCAAACCTCTCGGGGGTTGTTGGAAGCAAACTGCTCCTCCAATTTGCGACCGTACTCTGCCTTAGCTTTATGAATTGCCCTTTTCAGACCATACTTGGCTGCTTTGAAACGTGTTTTGTCCCCACTCCTAAACTCGGCTTCCTTTATCTTAAGCTTGTCTCTAACTTCCCTTGTGAACTAGGGTTTGTCTTTCGGTGCCACCGTGCTTGTTTTAGTTGGCACACAAACATTCGAACAAAAGTTAATGTATGACGTAACCGTGTCCGTATATTCGTCAAGAGACGGGCATGCGTCTTTGAAAACGTCCCAGTCAGTAGACACAAGGCAATCCTGAAGCATATCAGTAGCTTCAGGGGACCATTTTCTGCTTATCCTCACTACTGGTTTAATACGTTTAAGTTCTTGTTTGTATGTTGGAATCAGCAGAATTGACTTATGGTCAGATTCGCCAAGATTGGGTCTAGCAACAGCATGATAAGCATTAGGAAACACAGTGTAACAATGATCTAATGTTTTCTCTTCTCGGGTAGGAATGTTGACATGCTGATGGTACCTTATTTATGTGGTTTTAAGCACCCACCCAAATCCCTCCCATCCGCCACCCCAACACACGTACGCGCACACACTGACGCACCCTACAGTCACATACACTAAGCTTATATACATATACACCACTCACTTCAACAAGCTTTGGCGTTGTCGTTGTTTATTATTTGTGTATATATCATACAAAGTTACACACTGCGCATTTGCAAACGTACAATTCCGTCTGGTACTCAATGGACTGCAAAAGAAAAGAAAAACAATTTTATTTTATATTAATTTTGATATTTGTTCGCAACTATCATGATGATGATGATGAGGAGGATGAGGATGATGATGATGAGGATGAGGATGATGATGAGGATGATTTTTAGTTTTATTTTTATTTTTACAACTTTATTATCAACAAGGTGAAATTCGGGCACTTTCATTTTCGAAACTACAGCAGCCCCAAGTGAAGCGCTTTACCCAAGGGAAATGCTGGGTATGTTCTTGTCACCGGCACTCACCCGTCTAGGACATGAGCGTTAGGATCTTTAAAGTCCGTTATGAAGAAATGCATGCGACACAGACTAGACCTCGGTTTATACTCTCATCCGAAGGAGTAGGAAACGGGAGTAAAGTGACTTTCCCAAGGACACAACACAATGCCCCGGCCTGGAGATTCGAACTCAAGACCTTCAGATCCGCAAGCCAACGCTCTAACCACTCGGCCACCGCGCCTCCCATAATAATGATGATGATGATGATGATGATGATGATGATGATGATGATGATGATGATGATGATGATGATTATTACGCTAATTATATGGCACTTTAAGACTCCATAGCTGTTTAAGATGCTGAGCGAATGGCGATGGCAAACCTCCCAAGGCGCCGCCTTGCTGCTTAATTTGCATCTTCTAACGCGCCATACAACTGAGCGATGGTGGACCTCCGAGGGAGAATGAGTGCTGGGTGTGTTTATTTTAACTGGCGCTGACTCGAATAGGACCTGAGCGTCAGGATCTCTAAAGTCCATGCGAGAAAATGCACTCGCGCACATAGGTCTACCAGACCTCGATTTATGCTCTCATCCGATGGATTACTACTACACAGCTAACTGAGATTTAGACACAGCAAAGCAAAACAAAATACAAAACACCTTGCCACGTGGATACAGTATCCTACTCATCACCGACCACAGGTGCTCGTATCAAGGTTGATATAGCAGTACTGAGATGGGCGCGTTCTATAAAGGCGACTCTATCGTATCCATATAAGGGCGCCTGTGCTACCGACCCAATGCAATAACCGCTTGGTAAAGCGGAAATGTTATGTTGTAATCTCTTTGATAGCGCCGAACTCCGTGCTGTTGAAGAAGGCGTGCTTGGGTTTATGGAGCTAAAATCTTCTATTCTGCTTGATGGCTGGTCTTTTTACTATACAAGACCTTTAACATATTGTTTATACCGGTTGTCCTTAGGAATCTACAGGATCTGTTTATACAACGTTTTAACCTTTACAAAAACTTATTCTGAGAGTTACTACGCCCCCCAAAATGAATGCATAATTATACAAAGAAGTTTAACACAATCTGGCCAAACCTGGGTACTCGCAGACGTAGTAGTGTTCAGAGGTGATGAAGAGTATTCCAGAACAGCGGTAGTCGTGCCATTTGCCCCCTTCAGCGATGTTCATGCCAATACAATCTTCCAACCCGTGAACCATACCAGGTTGTCCGTCCGCCCAGTTGGTGTACGTCACTGCACTTCCTGTACCGGGGACACACATATATTTCAATAATTTATTCAGAAAAGAAAACGACAGACACGACGGCCGTGCAAGATCTAATATCGCATTGAAATCTCGTATCCCACTTAAATTATTGTTTTGTAAATTTTTTGTTGTACTTTTTGTTGTTGTTGAGAACATTGATAGAAGTTGCTAATAATCCAATTAATTACGGTGACAACGACTACGACAACCTTGATGATGATGATGATGATGATGATGATGATGATGATGATGATGATGATGTTGATGATGATAATGATGATGATGATGATGATGTTGATGATGATAATGATGATGATGATGATGATGATGATGATGATGATGATGATAATGATGATGATGATGATGATGATGATGATGATGTTGATGATGATAATGATGATGATGATGATGATGATGTTGATGATGATAATGATGATGATGATGATGATGATGATGATGATGTTGATGATGATAATGATGATGATGATGATGATGATGATGTTGATGATGATAATGATGATGATGATGATGATGATGATGATGATGATGATGATGATGATGTTGATGATGATAATGATGATGATGATGATGATGATGATGATGATGATGATGATGATGATGATGATGATGATGATAATGATGATGATGATGATGATGATGATGATGATGATGATGATGATGATGATGATGATGATGATGATGATGATGATGATGATGAAGAGGAGGAGGAGGAGCAGCAGGAGGGAAACGACGACGACGATATTGATGATGATTACAACAACGACATCTAGGTCTCTGACAACAGCAAACACGATTGCGATGAGAATTATAAGGATGAAATCCAATTAAATGTTCTCACCATCGGTCCAGACAAAATGGTCTTCTTGGGACTTGTCGGTCAGTCCTATCCACACGACGCCAGCGTAGTGGAACTCGTTCTTCAGCGTGTTGTACAGGAAGGTCTGGGTCTCGGCGTTGCTGACGTGCACAAGATGGCCGTGACGATTGCCACACTCACCCTCAGCGCTGCTGAACTCCCGCTCCTCAACACAGTACAGGTTAAGAAATGTTACATCAAACTAAAAAGTAAAACAAATGGCAAAAACTAAAGTGAAAGTTGGGGATTTGCAGCCATTTCAAGTTCAGCCATTGTTCTTACATAACGCACTTAACAGCTCAAAGAACTACTCAAGGCGCTGGTGTAAAACAGGATCGCGGTATAAAGATGTCAAAGTTCAGCACCGTACATTCACACACCGCAGCTAAGACTTGCCGAGGACCTCTCACAAGGTTCTGAAGCGAGCAAACGTCAACCCCGGCGTGTCTCAACTACGCTGTGTGACCTCCAGCATTAATGAGTCATCCAGATCGACCTAGACGTCACGACAGGAAACCCACTCCTGCCATGAAAACACTCCCTTCACCGTCGAGGTTTGAACCCGGATTCCCCCTTAAATTTCTCCAAGGGAAACATCCTCCTTACTAGTCTTTGGATGAGAGTATAAACCGAGGTCTAGTTTGTGCACGCATTCCATCATACGGACTTTAAATACCATGACGCTCATGTGTCGGCTACACAAATACACCCAACGGTCGCCCAGGATTATAATAATAATAATAATAATAATAATAACAGGCAATTTATACAGCGCTTTCCAAAATCACAAAGCGCTTTACATAAACAAATGTAAACACAACATGCGTACATTGGTCAATAACACGCAACCACATATACATCTCAACACCAAAAATAACTAACAACACTCACTCATGGCGCCTAAGAAAAGGCCTCTCTAAAAAGATGCGTCTTCAAGTTCGTTTTAAAAGACGCTAGTGAAGGACTGTGACGGACGGACCGAGGTAGCGAGTTCCAGGTCTGAACGAAGAAGAAACTGAAAGCTCTACCACCGTGTCTCACCCTGTGGTATTCTGGTACACGGAACATCCTTTTATCTGCAGAGGAGCGGAGAGACCGAGAAGGAACATAGACAGTCAAAAGTTCAGAAAGATAGCTAGGAGCAGTTCCAGAGATGATGTGGTAGCAGAGACATGAGGTTTTATATTTAATTCGTTGTTCAATTGGGAGCCAGTGTAGCTCTTGAAAGAGAGGCGTGCAATGCTGTGATTTCCGTGCTTTGAAGATGAGTTTAGCTGCAGAGTTTTGGACTTGCTGAAGAGGTCTAAGGACTTTCTGTGTGCAACCTACAAGGAGTGAATTACAATAATCCAATCTAGACAGAATGCATGCGCTAACTAGTGTTTTTGTTGCTTCTTGTGTGAGATACTGTCGAATGGAGCTTATGCGTCTAAGTTCAATGTATGCAATCTGACACGTTTTTGCAATGTGTTGCTGCATGGAGAGATCCTGATCGAGAAAAAACCCAAGATCACGAACAGTGTCAGAAAAAGAAATAGAAGTAGATTCAACAGTGATAGTGGAGGGAAGAGAAGAGGGGTCTGCAGATGACGGAGAAACACGGAGGGCTTCAGTTTTGTTATCATTTAGTTTGAGACGGTTGTTTGACATCCAAGATTGTACCTCAGTAACACAATCTTGAAGGGTCTGAACTAAATGATTGTAGTTAGAAGGAGAGTCAGAGTGATTAAGTTGGGTGTCATCAGCATACATTTCGTGGCGGACAGAATGTGAGTGAATGAGACGTGAGAGAGGAGAGGTGTCCAGAATGAACAGAATAGGGCCAAGCACAGAGCCTTGAGGAACGCCAAAATCAAGCGGTTGTGCGGTAGATTTAATACCGTTTACGAGAACAGCTTGTTTTCTTTCTGAGAGATAAGACCGAAACCAGTTAAGAGCACTGTTTTGGATTCCAAAATCGTTTTTGAGACGTGATAACAGAATTTCATGATCGATAGTATCAAAAGCGGCCGAAAGATCCAAGAGAAGAAGAACTGAAATTTTGTCTTTGTCTAAAGAAATCAGAAGATCATTTAGAACGCGAAGAAGAACGGTCTCTGTGCTGTGCCCAGGACGGTAAGCAGACTGATGAGAAGTAAGAAGACTGTGAGCAGATATATGGGAGAGAAGTTGCTGAAGGATGAGACGTTCAAGTAGTTTAGAGAGAAAAGAAAGATTGGATATAGGTCGGTAATTCTTCAGATCATTACCATCGAGGTTGGATTTTTTCAGTAAAGGCTTGACGATAGCAGTCTTGAACTCAGGGGGAACAATACCAGATGGAATAGACTCGTTCATAATGTTGGTAATAGTGGGAAGTAAAATGATTATGCTCAGTGGTCTGGGCGACAGGCGATGCGCCCAAAGGCTGCAAGTGGGCGCTATATAAGAAATATTACAAATAATAAATATAACAATAATTTTTAAAATAATAAACATTAAAAAGTATTCCTGAGTCATTCTACAGAACAGTAGATGATTTACAGTGCGCACTACAAACCAGAGAGTGAGCTTACAGCTAGTGCAAGGGAGGCAATATAGAGGCCATTTATATTGAGAGCCTAAACGCACATCCTGAGAACTTCATGCAGGCGTCTTCTTACGCTATTGAAAATCAAGGTTGATTTACATTGACGAGCTGAGAACACAGCGAAATAATGGCCATCTGTTTCTATGGCACCAGTAATTCCACAATTATAATGCCAGCCACTGGTGATATAGATCTTTTCTATCATTGCCTTACTCCCCGGAGGATTGCGTCTTTATGAAATCCCAGTTGCTATCATGAAACTCCAGTCCTATCTTTGCAGGCGAGACAACTGCTGCCTGTGTGTTACACACGCTGTGTCTCCCCAAAGACACTACCAGTCCAGTCCACTACCAGTCTCTGAGTCAGTCGCATGTAATGAGTCCTACTCGCGAAGCGTGCGGACTGCAATTTGGGCAGTGACCTCAGTCTTCGTGCTGAAGAAGGTTCCCATGAGAACACCCAAAGCAACAACTACAAGTAAGTAGCAGTGGCTTGCGTGGAAGAAAAGTTCCGGTAACTCTCAACAGCTCAAAGATCGGGTTCCAGGCTAAAATCAGGCTTTGAACAAACTTGTCAGTTTTGGGATGACGACGACGACGACGACGATGATGATGATGATGATGATGATGATGATGATGATGATGATGATGATGATGATGATGATGATGATGATGATGATGATTTGTTCCATCGTTCGACTGCCACTGACCAAGGTTCGAATCCCGTGGTAGGCAAGATAAAAGTGGCAAATTTTAACTGTCCGTATTTGCAATATGACTGCCCTGGTCTTCCCTGGGTTGGTTATCCCGGTCTGCCGTATCGCCAATGGTTGGTGTAGCCGTTAAACTTCAATGTTCATTCGTTGATGATGATGATGATGATGATAATGATGATGATGATGATGATGATGAGGAGGAGGAGGAGGAGGATGACACACCTTCGTGAGGATGAAGCTGTAGCAGCTCGTGCCATGAGCGCGCAGAAAGCGGTCACGTGGCAGATGGGCGGGGCAGTCTATGATCGATATGGCTCCCAGCGCTGTGATAAGACACACAGGAGCAGCAAAACTATAAACAATATATATTATGGTCTATGAAACAACTGAAGAAAGGGCGGTGAAGGGAAGAGAACCGCATTACGGACTTGGGATAAAAATTTCCAGTTTTAAAACGTAAGCAAAACATTTAGTGTTTACCTCACCTTGGTGTGGTACGGCGAGAACGACTAAGACAACGAGTTCGCCCATATTTTGGCACCATTGCTAGCCTATCAGATCACACATAAGCCTTTACCTAAAGTCTGTTTAAAGTCAGTGCTTATTGTATCTACCAAGAATTTTACCACAATATTGATCAATTTATGCATTTATATTTTTTTGTTCCAAAAGTTATAACAGTGCAGTACTTACTGGAAGCAGCGATACAAAACAACATCAGTTCTTGCTGTGAGGCAATTTAGATTTTCTTTCAAGTATAAAATCAAAGCCAATTATCTTTGATCTAAGAATTTGACTAAAATAAATTATTAAATTACTTAGGCCTATTTATCCTTTCATCTTATTCATCCTTTCATCTTATTGTTGACAATACCATAAACCACAATTACCACAAGCTGCGAGAGACAGAAGAAGCAAACCCTGTAGGGCGGCCATCCTGGAGGTATCCGAAAGGGAGGTAACACTATAAACTGTAATTAAGTAGGTTACCTACTACATAACCTGACCTACTTGTTCTACATAAAGATCTCTTCTGATAGTGATTAAGTACATTTTTAACCAGTGTTTCTGAGTTTGCAAAACTACTGCTTTAGACTGATCTAGAACAAATGAGTGAAAAGCCGACCTCTCGGTACTTATGATTATATATTTAAATACTGTTTATTCAGAGTTTAATATGAGGTTTATCCTCAGAGATCATTGCTCAAGGAAACAAATCATGTCTAATCGCCCGATTCAACATTTCTGTATCATCCGAGCTCTGCTGGCCTCTGATAATCTGAACAGGGGCCAAGTCATGACACGAAGCAAATCATCTTGAACTTGTAACCAAATAAACCTAAACTAAGAGAAACTCCTATGGTAAGAGCTTCAGCTTGTCCAATTATTGTCAAGCATTTAAACAAAACTGATGTTTTCCCTTTCGTTAATCATAACATCGGGTAGGATCTCAGGCAGATAACTGGATGAATAATCTGCGTCTGGGATGGCTTTGTATCGACGTAGGAACATAGAGTTTCTTCGAAATTCTGGATGACGAACATGAATTTAGGGCAATTGCGTGATTGTAGGTCTACTAGAGTCAGTTACCTTTATATAAATTTATAGTCACATACACATTTAGCATATAGGGGACTATCAATTAGGAATTTTTTTTTATGTTATAAGAATTTCAGTAAAAGCCCCAATTCTCAGGGTGGATTAAAAATCCTATCAGGACCACATTAAAAACTAATTACTATTCGGTAAAAGGGCGAGAAAAAGGAAAATTTATTTAATCACAAATTGCGACACCTATGGGGGAGGGGAGAAGGGGGTAGAAAGATCGAGATAACACTAGTGTTATACTTGAGATGTGACCATAAGAAAAGGAGTTTATAGTGAAGCCAGAGAGAGAGAGAGAGAGAGAGAGAGAGAGAGAGAGAGAGAGAGAGAGAGAGAGAGAGAGAGAGAGAGAGAGAGAGAGAGAGAGAGAGAGAGATGGGGGGTCTTTGCAAGGCCTGATGATCTGGTGACGTCGGAGTTTCCGTTTCTTCATCACTGTGAGCATGTTATCGTGTTGTCCATTGGCTTATAATGTGATGATCTGTCGGACTTCGTCGTTGGTGATATGCTGGTAATAGGAAATGCCCAGAAGTCTTCTAAATCACCTCATCTCCATGCTTTGTATTCTTCGTTGTAGATCTGTTGTGAGGGTCCATGTTTCGCAAGAGTATGGGACGGTGGAGATGACAAGGGAGCGCAACAGACTTACCTTGGCGTGTAGACTGATGGTCCTTTCTTTCCCAATAGGCTTCAACCTTGTCAGGGCAGTAGTTGTTTGTGCGACCCTGGAGAGGATTTCCTGTCAGACCCATTTTCTGATACAATGGCTCCTAAATATTTGAAGCTATGCAACGTGTTGAGGGATTGGCCTTGGACTTTGATGTCCGTGTTGATGCCATTGGTGTTGTTGGTCATCATTTTGGTATTCTCTGCACTTATTTCTATTTCAAAGGCACGTGAGGTGGTGTCAAGCCTCTGTACCACCTGTTCTTGTTCATCTCCAGCCAATCCATCAATGTCATCCGCAAAACGAAGGTTGGAGATTGCTCTACCCCCTATGCTGACTGTGCCTTCGTGATTTGCAAGCGCATCTGACATGTTGCGCTCCAGGAAGATGTTAAAGAATGTTGGAGAGATTAGGCATCCTTGACGCACGCCGATTGTTGTTCTGAACCAGTTCCCGATGGCGCTGTCATGGAGGACTGCAGTGGTAGCCATGTCTTTCAGGCTTTTGATGACTTCACTGATTTTATTGCTGATGTTGTACACTCTCATGGTTTCCCACAGAGCTGCAAGCCAGACCCTGTCAAACCTTTTCTTCAAGTTTACAAACACATGATATAGATGCTGTAAATTGGTGCCGTAGGTGTTTCTTGCAAATTATTCTGAGGTTGAAAATCTGTTTAGTGGTACTTCGCCCTGCCCTGAATGCTGCTGGTTCTCCAGCTATGATTTGTTCATCTAGATTTCAACCTGTTGCGTATTATTTTTTGGAGGACCTTGCTGGGAATAGAGGGTGATGGTGCGGTAATTTTGACACTCCCGAAGCTTACATTTTTTTTAGAAGAGTGATGACAAGCGACTGGGTATGGTGTAGGCCACTCCGCACTCTGCCAGATCTTGTTACAGATAATGGTGATGGTGTCAATCATCGCTTCTCCTCCTGCTTGATGCAATTCTGCAGGTATGTTGTCCACTCCCGCTGGCTTCCCCTTCTTCGGCGATTGCACTGCTGCCTCAACTTCTTCTCGGAGAATTCGGAGGATTTCTTCTTTTTCTCCGTTCTGGGGACATGCTAGAACTGATGTTTCTCCGTTTGGTGTGTGGTTGTAAAGGTCAGAGCAGAACTCTGTCCATGATGCATCTATCCATGGCTCACAGACGCTTGTATCTGGACACAAGATCCCGAGAGCGCCTTAGCCTGTGACGCGTACCCCCTCAGGTCCAAATACAAGCGCCTGTGGGATATATGTTGGTGCCTTCATCAGTTCAGGAAATTCGTCCCTCACCCCTTCTCCCTTGTTGCTTAGAACTTGATTGCTGGCGAGTTTTAAACAATGCAGACAAGTGCTATCCAATATCCTATAATTAAACGCCAGTCCCACCTCTTTTCAGGCGAGACAACTATTACCTGTGTTTTACACACACTTTGTCTCCCTTTGCTTGGTGGTCCGTTGGTGTTTAGGCCGATAGGGCCGTACATTCGGGTGCCTGTGGTGTGTTTTGTGTTTACGTAGAGAAGACGTCTAACAAAGAAAGAGGGAAAGTTGAAAAAGAGAAGCGGGAAGGGGGTGGGGGGTGGGGATTGGGTTTCCAAAACAGTAAAATAAAGTTCACCCCTCTCTTGGGAATAGTTGATGTCATTATTACCGGGCTTTTAGTGCTAGATGACAAGAATTCCTGGATTGCAAACTATCACATCACCAACGACAAAGTCCGACAGACCATCACACGAGCTTTTGGACAAGACGATGACATGCTCACAGTGGTCAAAAACCGGAAACGCCGATGGTATGGCCACGTCACCAGATCATCAGGTCTTGCAAAGATCATCCTGCAAGGCTCTATGCAAGGAGGCAGAAGAAGAGGGAGACAGAAAAAGAGGTGGGAGGACAACATTCGAGAATGGACTGGCTTGACACTGAGCGAAGTCCTGAGTTTTGCTGAGGAGAGAGAAATATGGAATACACTGGTTAAATGATCATCTGTGATGCCCCAATGACTTTCAAGTTACGGGATAGGATAGAATAGGATATAGTAAATCTGTTAACAGTACACACAACACCCACACAAACATATGCTCTTGCATAATATAATCTCTCATAGGTTCATGCAATTTAATACATCAAAAACATCCACACACACACACATTTTTGTAGAAACAACGTTGTGATGACCGTTATAAAACTCTACATACATTATTTTGACACACTTCCCATTTTTTGACATTTTATATTTTTTGAAGCTATCCCTAACCCTTAACCTAACCCTAAGCCTACAACAGCCCTAACCGTACCAGAACACTATTTTGACATCAAAATAACGGGGCCGTCAAAAAAAGTCAAAAGAAAGTATGTAGAGTTTCAAGTGTATGTCAGAGTAACGTTTTTTCTACATGCCCACACACACACACACACACACACACACTCACTCTCACATACAGACATATAAATATATCTTGAATCTTCTCACACACATACACACAAAAGCATACACACAAACAAAGAAATCATGATGGTTTCAGTTTATTTGCAAAGAAAAGCATTGCACAATGTTTTTTTGTATTCTTCAACATAACACGTTGGCTATGGGTATGCATATGAAACTAAGTGACCATTCCAATACACATACACACCGCGATAAACTTCCTATTATACAAGTATGCATGATTAGAATTAAACCTAACACTGAGTAACACTGGTCAAATAATGAAAACGTTTCGTTGACAACGGCGCAAAAGGAACGTTAGTTAGCTGAAGAATATGTGAAAATGGTATACATCAACACATAGTATTATATTGTACATCAACACATACAGTATAGGCAACATACATTTGTAACTGTACAGAGCATACATAATAACACTGTACACAAGTTGAAAAAAAATATATATAAAATAAATGGTTTTTAATATGTACAGAAGTCATCCACACAGCATCGGAGTAATTTGAAGATTGTAAGTTGGTTGCGATATATCGTAATGAGAGAGAACAAACATTTAACATAATATTTTTACTGATAGATTGATTGCAAAATTTATTCATAATGAAAGGTCAACATTGGGACAGGACTGTTCAATTGGTAAGAAAAGGTTATTATTACAGGTTTCCACATACAACCTTTTGAGTTTTGGGTCGTAAAGGAGAGAGTAGGGAACTCCCATTTTTCTCTGGGCAATCATTGTGAGGGCGGTCTCTCTCCCACTGCTTTTGCGATTAAGGAAACGATATGAGAGTTGTGTCAAAACAATTTGTTTTGATAGAAATTATGCTCATGTAAACTTGTCACTCCAACGATATAGTGATAAAGCTGAGCTAGCACTAAAGCTCCAATGGCATGCAATGCCACAATGCTCTATAGATCTCAGTTTTGCTAATCTTTTTGTAACAAAAAAAAAAGTTAAAGCACATACATACAAACTCTGTGCAACCACAGTTAGCCTTACATTTTAATCTATGGCAAAATAATTTCTTTCTTATAATTTCGCTATAAAATCAGTTCACAATATTTTGATGAAAGCCAAGCTGAAGCAGGCACAACCAAAATATAGTTGTTTTTTTAAAGCACACACAATTGCCAAATGTGAGCAAAAAATAAAAAAAAAGGTAAATAAAAATTAAAATAAATGTTCATTTATGAGCATAACAAAAACACCACAAACAAAAAAAAGAATATCAAAATATTAGCACAACAAAAATCAATTTGATTTAAATGGAACCTGGAAGCTTGGTTTTAGAAAATATGACAAGTATAGGAAGCCATCACTTCAAATGCCAATGCAAGGGAAGGAACCACTGTTTGGGTACATATAGCATTGTACACAGTTTGGGGCCTTATTTGCTATCCACAATTTGCTTGTGTAGAATTCCATCTTTTAATTGTAGTTATAAGATCCGGTAGCTCAAAGTAACATCACTTTCAAAACTTAAGAGTTTGTAGCAATACGTGACATTTACTCTGAGCTTTGGCCCTTATTTATTTCTGTGGCCCTAAAATTGAGAACCAACCAACCAACAGAACTTTCACACGTTGTTGTCAGAAATGTAGGTGTTATTTGTGCGAAACAGAACCTGAATCAAATGCAATATTAAAGATCATAAAATGCCCTTTTAAACTGAAGAAACAATCATTCATGGATCATTGGATAAGCACCAGACTTCCGTCTTTCTTTGTTCCCCTAAATAAATTTGATTAATACCTAACTACTTTGTTTTTTTAACTAATGAAGTTATTCTGTCATTGTAAAGACCATGTAAAATCATTGGTCCTGATTTGGCTCGGAAGAGTCCGCTGGACCTAAAGCAATAATCTTGTATTGTATGTAAAATCATTCTTACACAGTAACGATGACGTTTTTGCCAAAAAAAAAAAAAAAACAATTAGAGAAGTAAAACTAAAGAATATAGAGAAAGATTCACACGCAAAGGAAACAATTCCTACAGCTTGCTACCATATATATGTCTACTGTAAAAGTGTAATGCTTCTCCAAAGGGAGTCTTATAAATAAATAGGTCAATTTCTATCTTATTTCAAATGAACAATAGGTGTCTGGGAGTAGGGGAAGGGTAATGTTGTGGCGAGGGAAGAGAGTTTCTACATCACACTAGTAACGCCAAAGTCTCTACACAATTCCCACAACAAATACATAGTTAATTCTAAAAACCAAACAAATGCAATCTTCACTGTGGTCACACACCAATTGAGCAAGCCAAATCTTTCTGAACACCACATCAACGTCAGCAACATAAATGATTACAACTCCACACATGGTAAGCAACAGCAGGCGTAACATTGGTCGATGGAAGGATTCATGCAAACACTTTCAAACTATGTGTAATTAGCACCATACAGAATAGTGGCAGGTCTGTACATAGCTTATTCTCTTGAATTTCCAGGTGGAGGTCTGAGGTGGGTGGGTAGAGGTTAGCGTGGGGATCCAACAAAACACAAGTTTAAATGCCATCACTGTGACCAGGACCCTCTACCCTCCTCCTCCCTCCCCCAAATGTGTGTTTACGGTAACATAGGAAAAAACAATAGGTTCAGTATGTAGGCTTTTTTTTTCTTTCTAAACTGTTTTCACCTTGGGTGCAACTTTTTTGGCTTTTTTCTTTTTTTTTTTCCAGATGACCCCCCACAAAAAGTTTAGGGTTGGGCCAAAAAATTAGGGTCAGTTGGGATACCGTAAACAGACAATTTTTTCTTTGGCCCTACCATTTATTACCACAGCATAAACTGATAAAGTTACAATTGTTTTTCTGTACGACAAAGATTCATGCCCTAACTATCAACTTTATCATAAGATACAAATTACAGCCATATGATGCAGCTCATGATGTACCTTTTTACATTACAAACGATTAAAAACATATTTCTTCTATACAATACAGATTTATGTTGTTTGTACGATTACCAATCAGCTTCCATATCATAAGATGCAAAGTATAATGTTCTTCCATATCACCCTACAAATACAATGTCCTGTTAGGGTTGAGTTTACACACCTTATGACTACATAATGAAAAATGTCAAGATTGTTACTAGTTGACTCTCTCATCAATACCAATCGCGAATGACCAAGACATATGCATAATAATAATAATAATAATAATAATAATAATAATAATAATAATGGATGCAAAACGTGCCTTATTCCTAAACCAGGCTCACACACAACACAATAATCATAATAACAATTGTTCCATACACATTAACCAATGTCTCATTGTCTTAAAGAAAACAATCATCTTTTAAAAGAATCAAATTTTTCAATCATTTTAAGGGTGCCATCAATGTTTCAACTTCATCAAAGTTTTAAAAATGCTGACCATGTTTCAAAGATGTCATACTCATATTTTCTTTCTTTTTTTTTAAACACCAATATCGTCAATGATTAAAAAAATATCACCGATGTCAAGAGTTCAATATCAAATGAGGAGTTCAGTCTTGTGGTCATAAAGAAAAAAGCCTGTGTGCGTTTGATGGTGTAAGAAGAAATCAAGTGCCAGACATCCAGCAAGCTATATTGTCAATCTTCTCATTTGTTTCTGTGTATCGAAATGACGAAAGCTCACACAAACCCAACAAGCAGAAACACATTTCTGTTTTAAGTATCTCAATGTCACATGATAAATCTCAGACCAGATGGCTCATTTTAAAAGTTGACATTTTAAGCCTGCTACACAGCGAAATAAATGTTTTCCATGCATTCAAAAACATGCACTTGCACCACAAACCAAGCACCACAATTGGTCAACTTTTGGTTTTGATGGTGAAAACCTGAGGCAAATCACAAGCCCTATGGTATGTTCGGAGGAGTACTCCGCTCTCATTGGCAAGACAGCTAAGTTTAATGTTTCGCTTAACAACAATGTTCAGTCACGTTTACATTACATTTTAATATAAATGTCTCAGTCATTATGTTACTCCAAGAAACACAACTCATAAAATGCTTGAGTTTTATTTATTTGTTGACAAGGAAGTTAACCATCACACCATCCATGGACATGCATAGCTCAAGTCCCCTAAACTATCTCCAAGTCTGCACTGAATGACTAATGAAAGCAGTCTATGTTGAATCAAGTCATGAAAATCCAGTCCATTCTGTATCCAAAGTATAATAAGGACAAGTATTTCCACTCACACGCCATGAAAATCCAAAATATTAAGAAGAGAAGCACAGCATATGCACAGTGTACATTGCACACACAAAAAAGATGTTACTCAAGAATAACTGATGAAACATATTTACTCCAAGAATACGCTGATGAAACATATTTACTCCAGGAATACACTGATCAAGTAAAAGATATTTACTCCAAGAATAAATAAACTTATTTCAATGAAATAGCATACTGACTTTAACTCCAAGATTACACTGCTGACTGATGGATTAACTTTTAACAATACAAAGAATGTTTAGCTTCAAAAATACACTAAAACACAATTTCTTTCAATAAAGCAAAGAAGTGTACACTGAGAACATACGCTACTCTTACAATATAAAAGTCTATTAGCTTCAAATTCTAGTATACACAGACACAAGACTTTAAAATTATAAAAGATAGTTTTCACCAACTAAATGATGCATGAATAAGTAACATATTGAAATCCAACACTAAAGCCTTGAGAAAACTGATCAAACCAGATGATTTTTTTTCACAAAGTTTGTTGCATTCTAACACAAATGCCGTTAGCCCTGATTAAATGACTTACTGATAAAATATGGCGCCCTCACAATGTTTACTGTGTGTGGTTCTTTTTTTGTCTTCTGATATAGTAATACACAGGAGTACCAAATGTCTTGGAGCATTCTCCTTGAACACAGTCCCACATATATTTTTGACACAAATAAGTTTTATTTTAAACTCAGTTTTTTAATAGGTTAATCAGTCACACCTTTGTACACTAATTATTTCGTTTTATTTATATATCTGAAGACTTTTGTGTAGAACTATTTGCTATTCATCAAAAGACTATGGTGACTATTATTTGTAGAATCTAACTGTACCAGATGTATGTTTACCCACCCACTCAGGCCACTTTCAATAAGCAGATAAATATTGTCCTATTCACCTTCAAGTTGTTGTATTAAATTAGTTTCTTGAATCTATGGATCAGAGTACTGGTTTATGAGCTAGAAGTAGAAATTGGGCTAATAGCAGTTTCTCACAGTCCTAGATTTCCAAACACTGTACAGTCCTAGATTTCCAAACACTGTCCAAACGCTGTACAGTAGCAAGATTAATTTTCACGAGCCCAAAAAGAACTCTTAACACTCCACTCCCGATGAAGATTATTTTCACAAGTTTTGTTTTCTAACAACATGAAGTTTCAGTTGTTTGTACCTGCTAAAAACTACTACAATGGAGCTTCTGTTTTGGTCTCTGTCTATAATTACAACTAGACTTCCAAGGACTCTGGGCTGGAGGGGTCATCGTCGACGGTGACCAGCGACCTCTGCATGGTGAGGAGGTGGTCAGCGGCTCGGTGGACGTCCCAGCCCTTGGCCATCAGGACACGCTTGCAGGTGTGCACGTCCGACAGGTGCAGGGACAGGAGCTGCTTCAGGCGCACATATTTGAAGGCCTGGCCAAGGTCACCTCGCGTCTCCTCCACAGTCCTGCGGCACTCCTCGTAACTCACCTGCAAAAAACAACATTTTGGGGGGTTGTTTTTATTAATGTTGTTTGTTACTTATCCAACAAATATTGGTGTTTGTTATTTACCCACACTAACATTCTTCATAATGATACTTCTGAATAATGACACAACTTTTTAATAACTCACCTGACAGTGAACACACACATAAATGTGTCACATAATGACAGCTTAGTTGTAGGCTAGATAGCTGGAAAAGCCTAGAACAGTCCAGTGGATTGTTTATGATTTGATTGGTTTCTTTAAAGCATACAGAGTGTGCTAAAAATTCGGTTGGCGTGAGAGCGAAAAGTTCAATCAAAATCTTTATAAAAGTAAGTGTGCGAGAGAAATTAGTGGGAAGATGAACAGAGCAACACATAAGGGATTTAGTCTTTAGACGTGTTAGCTTAGCTGTAATTGGTGCATGGAAAGGAGTGACCCGCATCTAGCCAACATTTGCAGTTTTCTTCAAGTGGTGTTTCTTTCAAGTGGTGTATGTATCTACCAGTTTGTAGCCTACGTCCTACACTGCCATTTTATGTTGGCATAAATCACAAGTACAGTGTGTTTGTGCACCTCTGTTCATTAGCAGTTCAGCGAGCCAGTGGTCCTCTGCATTTCGTCAGAGACCTCCTACTCCAACTGTAGTGGATTTACCTGGATGTGATTGTCATAGTAATATGGTCTTTTCCTACATTTTTTTTTTGACTATGCACTTCCTGGTGGTGTGAATGTGTATATAGGTGTGGAAGAGAGTATAGGTTATCATCAATTTAATCACATTTCCTTATCATGGTTGCATCATTATCTTGAGACACAGCTGAGCCATGTGCGAGTGCAAGACGTGAGAGAATTATCAACTATTATAATGCATTTCTGTATTACAAAGTCTTTTTTTTTTTTTTTTTGCTGCAGTTTATTACCCCTTTCTATTGGGAAACTCTGGGCCGCCTCCCCCGGGGAAGGCGTAGTCGCAGCCAGTGGCGCGCCCAAACCCTACCTACCTAACATTATTTGTGAATTTTTGGAATTTTTGCTGGGGGAGCAAACCGGAGTACCTGGAGAAAACCCCTGAGACGTTGTCCGTGTCGAAAGTAAATAATATTCGGAGCAACATAATGCCCAGATGCTGGCTCGAACCCACACCTGTCATGCGCCATTGGTTTCTGGCTTGTGGACAAGGCAAGTTAGTCCCGCCTTAGCCCACTTGGCCACAACGCTCGCTCGTTGTCATGCACGGTTTGTAAAATAATGTTTTTTCTTCATCAGTTGCTTGCTCTGAAATGATTTGGTAAACATTGTGTAGTTTATAAATTGTATGTTTATATAATAAAAATGTAATAGAAGGGGCGACAACAACAGAATACCTGTTCCAGAGAAGCAGGATTGTCTCCTTATAAATTAATGGGTAATTATTAATTATATTAGCGAAGGCTTTTGTTTATGTTCCCTAGTGTGCTCGCTTGATTGATCACTTGATCCATCGATCGGTCGTTCTCTCTATATCGTTGGCGTGAACCAGGCCATAACTGAGCAGGGACGGAAGGGCGAACGTGACAGGGCGAGAGTCAGTGGACATGGCCGCGGCATTGCTTATCTACTGCCATGGGTGGCCATTTTCATCATTTTCATCCTCCCTCTATCTTTGGTGGTGGAAAGGTGGGTGCTTCATCATTCGCCCTCAACACCAACAGCTGACAGTGGTGTGACTACCTTCTACCACCATCGCTAGCATCTTTCGCCATCATCACCATCGTCATCAACGCCAACACTTCTATACAGGGAGTGTTATAGGTAGTTACCTGTTGGTTAAAGTGAGTTAGCTAATAAAAAAAGACTTGTATCAGGCAGACTAAATAATATAGCCAATGGAACAGTGACTGTAGGCTAGTACCATTACGAATTACAATTTAACTTGGAAAAAGGGCTTATTCTTATGTTGACATAATTGTGTGAGTCTAATAGAATTATTCTATTTGCATCTTTTTTTGGTTGGTGATTAATCCAAGTATATTCCTTTGTGCGAAAAGCTTTAGATTATAGTTGATTTCATTTTATTTTCATAATTTTTTCTTTTCACCAATGTTCATCCTTGTTTAGAGTAGGTCAGGAATGCATGTACGGTTTAGTGATCGATGAATGAGGATTGAATACAAGAGTGGTTTTGTGCTTTCACTTGTGTTATTGGGTAATGTGGGTGGCTTTTCTCCAGTGTTAGTGCTCAGTGATGTTCACATTACTCTGATCTTTCAGGCCGTGTCATGACAAAATGCATGTTCGCACACCCAACATTAATTCACTCACCAATACATTGTGAGCTTCTTTAAACTCTCCATACAGTTCTGGGGTAAAATCTTCACATCAAGTGAAACAAGCACACACAAATAAATTAAAACAAATAAATAAATAAAACAGACAGAGAAGTACTATATAAGAACAATTAGAAAACAAATACATTCACAATTGTGGGTGAACTTGACATTATTTTTATATCCCCTACCTTCCGATCTACCTCTATGTGGTTCCTAACTGTCTTATTATGATACACAAAGGTACATTACAAATACATTACAAAGTTCAAACTGTTATTGTGAGTACACAAAGGTACATTACAAAGTTCAAACTGTCTTATTTAGAGTACACAACTGTAACAATGAAAGTATTATTCAATAAATTACACCTTTTTTATAAAGGCACTGACAACTCAGTTTCCTCATATCAGTTCTTTTGGAAATATTGTTACCCAGTGTTAGTAGCAACCTTTTTCAGTGGAGTCCAAGGCAAGCCTAATCGACAACTACCTATTTACAATGAAAGCAAAATAATTCATACAATCATTACCTCATTGTCCAGTATCCTGTACAGAGTGTCTATCTCTTCGCAGCTCTTCTGCCTGTTAGACACAACAACATATATTGTCATTATGTAGTCTATATTTACACAGTCAACATCATTATATACCACTGATACTGGCAATATACTATTATCCAAAACATGATTTAGTCTACATACCACACTAGCCAATACATTAGGATCAAAAAGGTGAGTTGGCCTATACATTCTTTGCATGTCATTTACAACTTATAAGGGTACTGGCGGTATTTGTGCTTATTTTTAGTTGTAAATATTTTTGTGGAGATCATGTGCTGCTAACCCCTGAAGTTAAAAGTCTGTTTTCAAACATCACTATAGTAAATCATCGTAAGCCCTCTGTCAATTCTTAATCCACATGTTCACAACTGACATTAAGATGCTTCTGTTTTTCTCAAAACATGGACCAGCAAGAAATTAAAATAAATAAAAATGTGAAATTTTGTATAAGGTGTACAAAAAAGTACTGTCCACCATAACTTTGAGCATGGTCATCAAAAACACATCAACAAAATCACAATCAAAATTGAGTCAGGATAAAAAAGAAAATACTGTTTAACAACCAGATCATCTTTGTCCAGGAATATTGAAGTCAAAGGATCAATCACCGAAAGTAACACATATTTTATGAATATTCAGCAATTTGTAAATAGTGCAATGGAAATAATATATCCACAGAAAAACAGAAGCATCAAATTCATGCCATACTCATTTATGTTCATAGTTTTAAAAATGTTACATAAACTGGTAAATCTAGAAATGACTAATTATCTAGGTCATATCATCATCAATCCACTAAGCTAAATAAACGAGTACACATTTGGCAAGCCCCAAACCATTTCTAATGCATTCAACAATTTTCATTCAAAACATTGACTTCAAGAAAGTCATGGACAAAACTGAAATGAGAAAGGGAAAACCAAAGTCAAAAAGAGTATGGAACACAAAATGGAATTTTGCATTTTGAACTATTTTCCTGCAAGAATATGACAAAGTGTTTGCATGGTCATTTGAAGACAAGACATGGTCATTTTAAAAATACACGTACAATACAAAACATACAAACAAGATTGTCAATATCCAAACAATAATAACTTCCGTAGCTTATTCTCCATTCACCACAAAGACCCAGCAGCGGCAGTCCCCAAAGCAAGTGCAAGTATAGTAATAACCGGCGTGATGCGATATATAGATAAGTGCATGAAGCGCCAAAGCTATTATGATCAACTCACAAAAGGACAAATAATTAGCTCATCAACGACACAAACATCCTCAATAGAGTAATTGAAGGAGAAAATAAACTTGTAAAAAAAAGAAAATTATAGAAAAAAAAATTAAGCATAAGATAATGCTGAAAATCCATTTCTGGAGTGAATTTCCAAACAAATTTTGTATGTGATTAAAACTATTTCCATTCACGTCATACTTTCGTTGCACAACTTCAAAGCAGTGAAATTTCCAGCTAACATTTTTTCTTCACTTAAATGGATTAACCCAAAGAAACTAATGTCGAATGAGAAATACATTTATTCCATGAGCAAAATGAGCTAATGAATCCAACAAACTGAAGTCCATGAATTGTTCAGTTCTACAGTTTAAACAACAAGACAACCAGGCAGCCAGACACATAAAAAAACATGTAAACAAACACAAACGTGTTTCATCACGCACACACGTATAATCATTCATTAGGATACATAATACATAACTGCATACCCAGCCTCTGCTTGCATTCTGAAACACAAAGGAATCAACACATTTAGCACAGTATTATCATAATTTGATGTCAGCAAGACTTCTGTGGGTCATGGTAAGTCCCATACACAGTCGAGGACAGAGGGAACATTTGTTAGAGATGTTTGTTACTGGATTTTGATGGATAATTTTTTTTTCTCCTGTTCATTAGAATGTAACCATGAATGTGTGGTCTAACTGACAGGATTGTAGCAAAGCAGAGAGCAGAATTGGACGGAGTGAGGTGAAGAGAAGCATGGGGATGGAGGGACAAACCTTCTATGTCTGTTATTTGGGATTTCCAAACTAGGAAATTTTCCAACCAGGGTACCTTATCACAAACTACCAACCAGGCACACTGATGTTTTGTATTACCTTCTGCTATAAAATATTGCACTCAGATTGTTCCTTTTACTTCTTTATCGCTCAAATCAAACAAAATAGCTTTACATTAAACAAGCACGTTTTCATTGCAAATTTAAACTAACATGTACAAAACCCCTTGAGTAGTTCGTGTTTTACACTCTTTGCATCTGAATTTAAATTCTCAAACACTTTAAATGTTCTCAATGACTAGTATAGGAAGCATAGAGCTTTACAAGTCTGTACAGAATTGCAAGATCTAGATTATGGACAATATTCACAACTTAAGACAAAATACACAATCAATAATAATATGGGATAATACGTTTACACAAACAATAGAGTTAATGTGAGCATAGTCATTCAAGAAAAAAAGTTTAAAAATCATAAAATGTTGAATTAAACAGTATTCCTGTTAGAGATTATATCAATAGCTTACCAAGAATGAACAACCACCTCAATTTTGAGACATTAGCAAACACTAAATGAAAGTTACAAGTTATCACAATAAATTATATATAATTATTTCACATACGTATTATTAGATTATCTTATTGAAGTATTATTGAAATAATTATAGGTTATAATATTGAAATATTATGTTAACATTTTCCAAAATGCAAGTTTAATAATGGAACAAAATAAAAATGTATTTCCGACTTTTTGTTTTTGAGATCAGAACATAAACTAGCGTGCACAATTCAAAGGAAAATAAGACATGCTCGACAGTCTTGTAGGACCGAGTTGTGAGTTGTGAGCTGCAAAACAACAAAACAAGGTTCAAATATGCAAAACGAGGAACAAATAAAGACAACATCAACTGAACAAACCATTGAGAAGAAACAAACTAAGGGTAAACCACCTTTTATACTAACGTCATTGGGTGAAAGAATAGTGCAAGGACAACATAAAAGGCCATGCAAACGTGCTCCAACTATTTACATGCAAGGCGACCACAGAAAATATCTCTTGCGTTTATGTCATTGTTGTAACTATTATTGTTCATCAGTTCAACTTTTATTCATCATTGTAGATTTTTACTTTCATCCTGGTTTCTAAAGTGGGAGACGGAGATGGGGCTAGATGGGAGTAGATGGGAGTAGGAGGGGATGGAGTAAGAGTGACTAAAGACAGTCAGCAAATGAAACTTCTCTATTTTTTAAGGAGTATTACATGCAGAAAATATTTATTTTCGCCATTCATTCAATATTATATTTCAGACCACAAAGCTTTCATGTTGACAACTTAAACATTCTTTCTCCTCGGCAGAAGTTTCTTCCATTTTAAATACAGCGTGCTAAGGCTGCCTGCTACAATACTGACAAATGGTAAAACGTTTCCACCACACTTACCAGTCAGCTCAAGCACTAAGAAACTAGCACTTTTAATTCATATTATAGGCATGCACACCGTCAGAAATACATTAATTATATTAGTGTTCATTTCATACTGCCTTATGGCATCCACTCATGCATTTGGCTAACAACAACACAAAGGAAGGAAAGATGTACTGATAGAAAAGAAGGGCTCCAGATCACTTAGTAAGAGTTTTAGAGGAAAAGACGTTCTGAGAGGAAAAGCATTACACAGAGAAATAGCCCACCAATCCATAAACTGTGAGGACTGAAACTAAACAAAATGCAGAAGACTGGACAGAAAACAAACTCAAATGACCATGCAAACATTCTGTGGGGTAAAATAATAATCATAAGGTTAGGCATCTACATAGTCAAAACAAAGTTCTAAGGGTTGGAAAAAAATGTCATAAATTTGAATCTATTTCTAGTCTACAACTGTGACGTTCTTCAAATAAAGGCCGACTCTAAAAGCACAATACGTGAGTACTGCTTGCTCAAACACAACCATAAATGAGTATGACCAGTTGTTCAAACAAAACCACAGTGGAATAAAGAACTTATCACTCCAAAAAGCATGGCACAACAAAATAATTAGTAGATATTTTCATCAAATGACATTTTCTGTATTCTTCCAGAGTATGTTCGATCTTTGAAAACAGAATCATACAATAATACAATGACAACTGATTTTGACAATACAATGTACATTATTTTGTTACATTTCCACAATAAATATTGGAAGTCTCCACACATGTACACACTGAACAATATAAAAAGCAACTGTTGGCTGCATGCAAAAATGGCACTTCAATTTCTATATAAAATTCTCCAATTGAAATCTGGGAAATATTCCCTTCTATTTTTCTACGTCTTAAATGCAATTTAATGATAAAGGTCTTTCAAATCTAAAACACAGTCTTCACATTTTAATTGTATAAGGGCAAAGCAGGGTAGAAAGTTTCTAAGATAAGAAATATACTGAAGTCACCGTCTGCTTTCACTAGACTTTTCTCTATTGCGTTATATGTAAATCTTAAGTATTTACAACTATAATTTTGCAGAATTGTGAACCTTGTTAAATGTGTCAGAGAAACTTGAAGAGGGAGTAGGTAGCCATTGTAATAAAGTAAATCTGTGACAAAAAAGCTAACAATTTGTTAGAAAGATGTCTACGGTGTATGAAGAAAAAAATAACAACCAAAAAAAATTTTTTTTTAAACAAAAATGGCAATTTCTCTGATGATGAAATATGTTTTACTTCATACACTATAATACAGTCTTTTATATTTTACACGACCTTTAAACTGAGGTTTATATTTCTGAATGATTAATTTGCCTAATTTCCTACACACTGTGGAATGGGACAAGGAAAGGGCCAAAACTGAGGTACACGTTACCTCTCCAGCCCAAAGTCCAGCAAGTCTTCGTAGCTGACGTTGTCCGAGTTTTTGTAGCTGACCAGCAGGACAGGAGACACTTCGTCTGAGCTGACCGTGGTGTCGTGGGAGCCCGTCCTCTCCGGCAGGAGCACCGACTGCACCCAGAAGGGGTCGTGCTGGTTGTAGAAGCCCAGTTGTTCCAGGCTACACTGTACCTTGTGCGTGGAGAACTTGCTGCCCACTATTTCTGTCAGACCCCCCGCCCCTCCCTGACTACCCACATGCCTAGCTGTAGCAGTAACTGTGTTGTTAGCATTACTACTGGACAAAACATTGGGAGGAGTTTTAGGGGAAGGTGGCAGGGGTTTCCTACTTGGGTGGAAGACATCGTCAGTACTGATGTCCAGAGCATTTTCATCTACGCCGTAATAATCGTGGGAGGAGGGGTCCGACCGCTCAGAAATGTCTACGTGGGGGAAGCGGGCAGTGCTTACTGGAGCAGGAAGGGTGAGAGGGTGAGGGCGGGGCCTGGGTGGAGCCTGGGGGAGGTCAGCGGGGCAGGGCTCATCATGCAAAGAGGCAGAGCGAAAGAAAGAAGGGCCTGGAGCCCCAGTTGGGGAGGAATAAGAACGCAGAGGAAGACGAGAAGGAGGAGAAAGAGTGGTGGCATCAAAAGAGGCTGAATAACCACAAGAAGAGAGAGGGGAAGTGTGTTTGACTTTGCTGTGGCTGTGTGATGTATTAGGGGAGGGGTCAGGACCATCAGAGGTCTTGCTGTACACCAGAGGGTTTCGTCGCTCTCGCGGCCGTGTATTTAATGGTACACTGTTTTGTCGCAATGGGGTCCTTGGTGGCACAGTAGGCGCTTCTTCACCACCACAAGGACTATCACCAGCGGTGGAAATACTCCTGGTGACAGCCACAGGCAAGCGAGAGGTGGCTCGCTCAGAATCACTGCACACGCTGTTGGCACGCGGCGGTAGCTTGGGGGCTGCATCACCATCACCGCCACGACCACCCTGGAAACCAAACCTGGGATAACGCAAAGAGGATGAAGAGGTCAGTCCCAATGAGCCCTTGGGTGTAGGGTTACCTGCTCCACGACTGGTGCGGATGGGGATGGCCCCACCCCGTAGCATTCTCAGGGGGTTGGTGTCCACCTCCTCTTCATCATCTCCTGCAGCCTCCTCCCCTCCAGCCAGAGGGGCAGATTTGACAGGGATGCCTGAGGGCTCTCTGCGTGCGCGTGTATAGGAGGAAGCCTGGGGTTCTGGGGCTGGGGCCTCCCCGGTGATGGCACGCTGGTGGTCCAAGTTTCTGCGCATGCGACTTTCCCTGGCCAGCTTGGACATGATTTCCCGAGGCGAAGGCTCGCTCAGCTCGTCGTCGAAGATGGAAGACGTTACTTTGGGGGACGATGTGGAGTCTCCACCTTCTGAGGCTGATGACCGCCTGGTGGAATCTGAATCTGGCTCAGGCGTGGATTCCTTTGTGTCTCCCGAGTAGTCCAGGCTAACAGGGGAAGCTTGCGGTGGCTCCTCTTTTGGGGGCGGTGTCTCCAAGCGCACAATCTCGATTGTACGTTTTAGCTGCTCTCGTTCTCTCTCCTTGCTCTCTGACTGGCTCTCCTTGCGAGAGGAGGCCACAGGGATGAAGGACTCTTTCTCTTTCACCGGACCTTCCAGCGTATCAGGGGGTCGTCGTATTGTGGGCTCCACGCGCTGGACAATCTCAGGCCGGGGTTTGGGCACCGGGAGCTCAGAAGCCTTCTTGGGTGGAGCAGTGTCCAGGCGAGGTTTGGGCATGGGTCTGGGTGGGGGCTGGGGCAGTCCCCTAGGTGAAGACACTGAAGGGCCTCTTGGCATGGAGGCAAAGCCCTGAAGCTCAGAGTGGTGGTAGGGCTCGGGGACATCCGAGGTGAACACACTGTCTGACACTGACTCTCTCTCAATATCCTCACTCTTCTTGCCCACCAGGGCGTTGTAGGCCTCCTGGGCGCTAGGAGGGACCTCCTCCTCCGTGTCACCCTTGGCCAAGCCATCAGAAAACGTCCTTTTGCGCTCATTCTTGGGGCTGCGGCGTATGGAGTTTTTCAGTTTGGAGATAATGCTCGGGGAAGCAGCATGCTCAGCATGGTCAGGGTAGTCCATTTTGTCCAAGCCAGTGGGGCTCTGAGGAGGGCTCTGGGACTGGCTGTGTTGACGCTGACGCGTGGCGGTAACCTCGTTGGCCAGGTTGATAGCGTCTTCCATCATCTTCTCTTCTGACGCTGACATAGGCTTCACCTTGGCCTGTTTCTTCTCCCGGCCCCAGTCCTGCACAAGCAAGGCCAGTGATTGAGAGTGGAAGCCAGATTACAACACAGGCATATCACATGTAGTGCATGTGAAGAGTAGGATGCTCAGTTGCTGGCTATAATGTAGACTATTATGCTATATAGCAAGACCAACCAGCCAGCCCAGGCAATGTCTACAATACATATTATCTCCATGCGATGTCTATGACCCATACTATCATGAGCAGAACGAGAACACAACATTTTCACAAGGATTGAGATCAGCTTATGCTGACATCTATCCACAATGTGTAACAAAAAACTGCATTGGGTGATCCCAGAGTGAACAGCAGGACTAAGCTGATTCTGTTTCCAGTGAAAACATGCTTTGTTTCCTCAACAACACAGACAATAGACGTCGTCAATTCATAGTGAGACGTAAGTTGTTAGTTGATAAAGAAGATGCAAAATGCCCTTTCTTTTTTCCCTTAAATTTTTTTTTTAAAAATCTTCGATTCTTTTTCCTACAAATGTTTCTGACTCATTACTACTTTAGGACTAAGCAGTCATCTTCTCAGACATCGCCCCAGCTGGTAGGTATCCCTTGTAAGCAACAGTATGATACAGAAGATGATTTTGCTACCACTGACATGCCTTATACATCCACTCTACCATTGCTACTGTGATGTGCCTGTGGTAACAGTTACTGCTGTTTGCCATTTAAACAGCTTGATATACTTTTAGCATTGTCATACACAGAGAAAAAAGAGATTGTGCTACTCATATTTTGCAAGCCAGCAGTAATCACAGAAATCAAAAGTTTCCAGAAAAAACATTGAAAGCAAATATTTCAGCATAAATTAGGTATGTTTTTGCTGCAGCCTGTTGTCCACCCATTTGAAAATAATGAAAAGCTAAGTCCAAGAGGCAGAAAATCTCCTACAGGCCAAGCATTATAAAAACTCAAGCTAATAACACGAGCTATTCAAATTTTAAGGAAAATACATGCAGATTTGATTTATCATTGAAATTAAGGCATAACAGTATTTTATAGCAATTGTAAAATGGCAAGCTAAAAAATCCCTCCTTGAAATCTATCAAATATGAAATTTGAAACTGCAGTCACTTAACTAAGCTTTAAAAAAAAATAAGACGAATGATCAAGTTTAAATAAAGTAAGAAATATGTTGTGAAAAGTAGTAGGTAAGAAATAAAGACTGGTGCCATTAATTTTACAATTAGCTCCCACAAATAGCAACACCTTTTAAGAAGACATAAAATTGTAGTGCTTATATTTGATTAACCAATAAAATATAAAGAATTAAATTTTAAAAAAAAATTTAAATAAATATTTAAAAACGTAGCAAGGGAACTTTATTTTAGTAATACAACCACACTTACCAAACGTGGGGGCTGGGAGGGAAGAGGAGGAGGGGGAGAGACCATCTTGGTCTCAGACTTGTCTTCGTAGTGGTCCCTGTAGAAGCTGAAGCCTTTCTCCTCAAAGATCGGGGTCCTCTCTTCAGCAATGGGGGTCTTGACGTCCTCAAGGTCGACCCTATTGGGGTCAATGTCGTCGCCAAAGTCACGTCCATTGAAGGTCGGCGAGCTAGCTGCCTCCGCCTGCTTCTCTTTCTCATCCAGAGCCTTCAGCACCTCATCCATAAACGACGGGCCAAAGTCAAATGAACCCTGCATGGAGAAGGCAAACAAGCATTAAGCACTGACCCACACACCCTTGTACACAACATTCTGCAAAAGTACAAAGCCTCACATCATCCCTCCCCCCTATATCTGTACCTCTCAAATGCATTTACTAACAAACACTAACTCTAATACCAAACCCTGAAACAACATTGCATGAAATAACCATCCATGTTACTTTACAAACAAATAATTAATTACTGTATTATTTATTTTACTTAATCATTCTTATAGAGCACATTCCTAGCTCAAGGGTTGCTCAAGGCATTAGCTAAGACAGGATCGAACTCAAGCCGCCTCAGGCGCCCACTGTAAAAGATGAAAGAGGAGGACTTATGCTGCCCCCGCCAGTACAATCAATTCCTATGAAGATTTTCTGTACCCTAACACAGCATTCAAAACCGCAGTGTTCACAGCGCCAACCTCCTACAAGAAAGAAATAACCCACGAGGGGAAACAACTCGCCGTGAGGTCAGGCATCTTGAAGTCCGCAAAGATGGAGTTGTCTTCCATTTCATTGCCATCCAGATGATCCTGGCTGCTCAGTGACTCCTGGCTGATCCTGTCACACATTATCATCATCATGTCCTCGAAAAGCACACCAAATCGGAGGTCATTTGTTCAGACTCATAAACTAGATAGTATGATCATAGAAAAGTTTATTAATCCACATTATTGATGTGAAAGCCCTCCAATAGATGTGTAAGCAGCTTAAAAAGACATTTGAGTTCTTGGTAACATGAGTTAGCAAAGGTCTTGATCGTCCTTATGTGTCACTCAATACTATAGGCACACAATTCTCTCTCATGGTTAATTCACAACACCTTGGAGCATGTTAGTCATGCACCACTGCCGGTAATTTTGTTCTAAAGGAGATGAATCCATTTACTGCTATAGCAGAGGACCTTTTAACCAAAATGTTAAGATTACATTCTTGCAAGTATTAGACATAAAAGAAAAAAATTTGGAATAAATAAGCAAATAGTCCAATCCTACTGTGGATTACATTACATTACATTACATTACATGATTATTGTTTTAGGTCCAGCGGACTCTTCCGAGCCAAATCAGGACCACTACTGTGGATTAGACATTTTATAAGTTTTTGCTCAATTTTGATCTCAACCTCAGAATCACTTTAACAATTTACCAGTGGCTTGTTTGGGTTTTTCACTGTTTTGCTCTCTCTCTATTTTAGATGCAGAGAGAAAGAGGGGGGGGGGGGGGAGAGGGTACACAAAGCTGCTCTCTAACCTCTAAGCTCAACTGAGCGAGAGAGAGAGAGAGAGGTAGAGAATGGGAGAGATAGAGGGAGAGAGAGAGAGAGAGAGAGAGAGAGAGAGAGAGAGAGAGAGAGAGAGAGAGAGAGAGAGAGAGAGAAGGGGACGATACATACCAGCTGTGTCCATAGCCATTGCGTTTGTCCAGAGCATCCTCAGAGTTGCTGTTCCTGACATAGCCATTGCGGTCAGGGCTGTCTCTGTTGGGGATGGACTGTAGGGAAGACCCTCGACTGATGTCCAGTTTACCTAGGGAAACACAAACGACAAACAATAATAATAACAATACCACAATTACTACTACTACTAATTATAATAATAATTAATTTGATTATGCTGCCCTATCTAGGCAAAGACATAAGCCCAAGCAATACAAAAAGTGGATGAAAAAAAGTATCCTGCCACCCCCATCTTGCATACAGTAATTGTTACCCCTAAAATTTAAGCAAGAAACAATTAAAGTGAGTATATGCAAACAATTTGACTCTAAAAAAACAGTTCTATTGAATCCAAATGAGCTAACAATGAATCAAACACACTTAATTTCCAAAATGTCTGAAATACACTAAAACCATCAATGTTCATCAAACAATTTTGTATTTGATTGTAAAACCCAAACAAGAATTCTGTATACCTGTGGCTCCTTTGGCGGGCAGTTTATCAATGTTGTCTCCGATGAAGGAGACATCACCAAACACTGCTCCATCATAGCCAATGTGTCCTGTGTGTCGAAAATCTTTCTGCGGCGCTCCAATCATGTCCACCCTCAGTTTCGTACGTTTGGAGTTGCGACCAGACTCTGCAGACCAAGAGAGAAAAGACACTGCAACTGCTGTATTAGTACAAGGGGAAAAGTTTTGTTTGAGCGTTTGGGTATTTTTTGTTTTGTTTAAACAGATACAATGTATTAAAGATAATTTTTGTGTCCAAACACCAAAATATGCACGCTCAGGTTAAGATTTTCTCCTAACTTTGCAGTCATAGGGAAACGAGCCCTTAGTGAGCCCCTTTTATCTGGCAATCTCTTCTCCCTCTGAGGTACCTTCCCTAGTTCTGAATAGAGACTCCAAGTATTCATGTACAGCTGGGTGGAGAGGGATGAATGTAGTGCACTGTTTAGTTTGATCGTCCCATCCAAAACTGACCAATTCCATTCAAGTATTACTCAGACTGGTTACTGCTAAAATTTCCGGAAATAGGAACTGATTGTACAGCCAGGACCATCCTCTATTAGATTAGATGTATACCTCACACTATTAAGTATCTTCTCAGTCATCTCTACAATACAAACACTGACTGGCCTCCATCACTACCATATAAGTGTCAGCTGCTTCAGTTTGAAAGATGTTAAAGGCAGCCAAGTACCTTTCCTGGCTAGCGTAGTCTTGGGCAGAGAGATGGGGCTGGTTTTGGGTTCCAGGTACTGCACAGTGTTTGTAGGGTGGAAATACCCGTACTTGCCGTTTGGCAGGCACCCCTTCCACATACCTGGTGCTGGTGCATTGGGCGGACTGATAGAAGAAAAGCCCAAGAGTGAAATTAGAGAAAGGAAAAGCAAAATCATCACATCATTATGATCTGAAGTATTGTATTTTACAGCGCTCCAGTCCTCCACTTAAAATCCTGTGGCGTAAAATATTGCTTTGCCTCTCATACATGCTTTTTTTTACCCATATTTTGTTTGTTTTGCATATTCATTACCCATTATTATCATCCTCATTATTTCCCAAACTCTTCCTTCTGACCATTACCTCTTATCCAGGACCACAATGATGTCATAATTTTTATAATGCAAGTGGTCCTTCTCTGCGGTGACGCCGGGGTAGTCCTTTGTGGCCTTGACCTGGCAAGGTCGTATCTGGGGCAAGGTCAAGAAAAGCTGACTGAAGGTGGGTCGTCGTGCAGGGTCCTGCTCCCAGCACTTCTTCATGATGGCAAAATACTCCTTAGGACACAGGTCAGGCTGGTCCAAACGCTGGCAACTGGGTGCATCCACTGCCTCCAGAATCTGAAAGGAGAACAATTTTTTAAAAACTCTGTTCTTTGTTTCCTAGAGAAGATCAGTTAGATTCAGCAAATTATCATTGCTATATATATATATATGTGAGTGTGTGTATGTGGATTTCAGTTTTCTGATGTTAACGTTTGAAAACCGCTACTGGACTGAGCGAAGCCATCAGGGTTGCTGAGGACAGAGAAAGATGGAGTATGCTGGTTAAACGATCATCTGTGGTGCCCCTACAACCTCCGAGTTACGGGACAGGATAGGTTAGGATATTCTGAGGTTAAAAATCTGTTCAGTGGTACTTCGCCCTGCTCTGAATCCTGCTTGTTCTTCAGCTAAGATTTGTTCAGCTTGGGGTTTCAACCTGTTGAGTATTATTTTCAGGAGGACCTTGCTAGGATGGCTGATGAGGCTGATGGTGCAGTAATTTTACACTCCTGAAGGTTACCTTTTTTGGGAAGAGTGATGACAAGCGACTGGGTCCATGGTGTAGGCCACTCCCCACTCTACCAGATCTTGTTACAGATAATGGTGAGGGCGTCAATCATCGCTTCTCCTCCTGCTTGAAGCAGTTCCGCAGGGTATGTTGTCCACTCCCGCTGACTTCCCTTCCTTCAGCAATTGCACTGTTGCCTCAACTTCTTCTCGGAGAATTAGGAGGATTTCTTCTTCTTCTCTGTTCTCAGGGCATGCTAGAACTGATGGATCTCCGTTTGGTTTGTGGTTGTAAAGGTCAGAGCAGTATTCTGTCCATCTATCCAAGATTTCTTGTTCTTCTGCAAGGCAAATGCCAGACTTGCTTTGGAACGTGGAGACCTTGGGCTGTTTAACACTTGTCAGCCGCTTCACAGTCTGGTAGGCCTTCTTGCTGTTGTTCTTGTTCAGACTGTTCTCTATTTCCTGGCATTTATCTTCTATCCAGTTATCCTTTGCTGGGCGCATGCTTTTTCGGATGTCATTGTTATTTTTCGGTAGGCTTCAGCTCTCTGTGAGGTGTTCTTTTTCTTTTTCATCTCTCTTCGTTTCTCCTCTTATCTGAAATGAAATAATCCCAGCCAGGTTATTATTGCTATGTATATTGTTTCTAAATAAACCATTCCTGCCATACCTGTTGTGCAGTAAGACCGGCCCAAGGTTGGAATCCATATGTGAACAACTCCCACAGTACCACACCAAAGGACCACACGTCACTGGCAGAGGAGAATTTGAGCTGTGTGATGCACTCTGGGGCGCACCAGGCGATGGCCAGCTTTACATTGATAGCGCAGTTACTCTGGTAGTAGTCATGACCCAAGCCTAGTGCCCGTGTCAGTCCTACATCACTGATTTTAACCTGGAAAGAACATTTTCTTTTATTACAATGAAAAACAAAAAGAAGTTGAGGAAGAAAATCATGATAAATCATGGATCAATGCATTTTTTTAAACAGGAATAGTAAAAATATATTTAAAAAAACAGCTATCAGTTTAATTTACACAAAATCCTTGAATGAAGAAAGAGGAAGTGAAGAAGCAGTTTACAGAATATTGGAAAATATTTTAAAAACCAAATTTGTTAGCTATCTTTTCCCCACATGCACTTATTGGAGAGGACATATTTACCCAAAAAACCCCACTTACTAACACACTAACATGCATACTAACTTTGCTTTTGGAGAAGACAAGGATGTTTCTAGCAGCCAAGTCTCTGTGGATGAGGTGCTTGCTCTCCAAGTAAGCCATGCCATCACACACTTGCTGCGCAAAGTCGCACAGTTTGGGCACAGGGAAATCTGAACGCAGCATGGGCTCCTTCAGGCACTCCAATAGTGACCGCATGGGTGCAAGCTCCGTTACCTATGTGTCACAGAAACAAGATTAATCTGATTAACATGTGGTTTTTAATTAGTTAGTTGTTCAATGCTTACAGGCATACAGACTGCAAAGAGCTGAATCAGGACCACAAAATCAAGACCACAACTTGGCTGAAAGAGGATTTACCCCTGATCCGCATAAAAGATCTGCTGAAACAACCCTACTGGCAACACTGAGGTCACTCCACCAGCCGGTCACTTTATAATAAAGACATCCCACGCAGGGGACTCTGAGGCTATACTCTAATTTATCGAACCCTTGTTTACAAAAACAAAATGGAATACAAACATCATTATAAAATATCAACAAAACACATACATATAAAATGCATACATTGCTAAATAATAATATCATAGGAAGCCCTAGTGACCATTTGGCAGAAAGAGTCCAATATTCCCAAGCTGATACAACAGACCTCACACACAAATGAGGAGTTTTGTCATGGAAGAGTTTTCAAGAAAAAAGGTAGATGATTGGTTTCGCGAAGAAAAAGATAGTATAGTAGATTGATAGAACAGATTAAGAATGAGAAAGAACAAAGGAGAAAGATAGCAAAAGTGGTAATTTAAAGCACTAAATTTCTAGAAAGTGGGGATACTATTTATACTGAAACCCCTGGCGCCCTTACGGGGAATTAACATGGGGTGATGTTGGTTGTGACAATAATGATGATGGTGATGATGTGGTAATGATGATGAGGATGGTGATGAGCAGGTTAGTAATGCACACCATCTATGCTTCCAATATATTCAGGGCACTCAAAAGAGGAAGAGGATTGGAGGTGGGGGGATGGGGGAGAGATCCTATGTGTAACAGTACACACACAAAAAGTATATAAAATAAATAAATATAATTACATAAACAGAGCACAGCTAGGAATGATGAACCCACTGATAAAACCCTCAATTGTGCTATACAACATTTATAATTATGCAGTAAATGATGGCTGGGTTTTATCAGACAACAACAAAATATTTAAAAAACGAAATCAAAGATGTTTACAATTTACTTATTGCAGTGACACACTAAAGTGTAAACATCATCTAACTTCACAAACATCAAATGAACTTCATTAGGAAAAGAGAGAATGTTACTGGAGACTATAAAGAAACGTACATGTTACTTGCTGACAATCTACATTTTACTTGCTGACAATCCACATTTTACTTGCTGACAATGTACACCTTTTATATATGTATCACATAACTGTTTATAACTGCTGATGCTATTTTATTACTAGTTAACTTGCAAGTGTTTGTGTGGGTGCCTGCTTCAGTTAACCTTTTCACTAATTCACTTCATTTTCTCCACTCACCACAACACACGCACCCCAATAATCACATCCACCTCTCCCACATACACAGTGCACCCACACACACGCACACACCCTCCACAGGATTGTTTTAAATGATATAACTTGGAAGCAAAATTCTCTTGATTTATCTATACCACCCCCATAACTCCTCCTCCACAGAGTGCTGTGTGTGTTTTCCCATCAACTGTGCCCAGCCAGTGAAACATCATCACACTGCTTGACACCACTCATTAACACACTGGACTTCTGCCAAACTTCCCAGCCTTGACCAAAAAAAAAGCAAGGTTCCACCCCTTCCCCTCCCACTCCCTACTGTCTCCATACTTTTTTTGGAAGGATCAGCCTGCACTGCTGGGACTGTTGACGGTGTGTTCTCTTTTTGTGTTGATGCTACAGATCTGCCCCAAGATCACCTCATTCCCCCAAACCTTCCTACCTCTCCCTCTACACACAGCTGCCTGTACGGACCTGTGTACCTGGAGTATATGACCCTATCACACAGTTACATTTGAGACGCGCACGATTGATCCGATCGTTTTATTTTGCAAAGCATGCAATAAGTACAGAGTGTATTCACATTTGATTTGATTTTGCCTTGTTGTTAGAAGAAGCTTTGTATAATGTTGATGGTTTTCGTTGGTCAATATTATCGGAGAATTTTCTAGAATTACTTGTTTACTATCGATCGAAGCATGTAGATAGATCTAGTAATAGCTAAGAGATTCTTCTAGCCTAAATAAAGTTATATGACGTAAGACAGTGCATAGTTCCGGTGACGAGTTTTATTTTGATTGGGCGTTATTGCTTCATGCTGGAATGTTCGAATTTTCTCTAGATTGTAGAGAGACTATATAGGTGGTGCAAAGTGTCTGAGCTGCTTAGAGGGTGAAAAAAGCGATTGAGCAATCTTGTATGCAGTTGTTGATGTTTGCTGAATAAAGTTGGAAAACTTCATACGACGACTCCTGCCTTGTTGTTGAGTGAACAGGTTGCGTGGATACACGAATCTGAGTTACATTTATCAAGATTCAAGCATAAGGGCTGAATCAACTATTGATAAAAATAACAACGGTGAAACAGGCCCTATCACACAGACTCTTGTCTTAGTTTGTATTATTTTTTATACAAGACTCATATCTTGAGAAGCTGCAGCAATCAAAAATGTGTGTTCTAACAAGCAAATATCTTGGGAAGCTGCAGAAATTAAAAAAAAGTGTGTTCTAACAAGCAAATAATTATAGTATATTCACCAAATTAAACCTGCAAGTATACAGCAGCTACATACATGTAGATAAGAGTTGAGCATCAATCTCAAAAAGCTGGTTCTGAGAAAAGGGCAGATCCTAAAGCTTGTCTCCCCTAAAAGAAACATGTTTAGGGGAAATGTTAAACAATACAAGTGCACAAATCAACAAACCGATAAATCAACTATTACCCAACACATAAATACACAGAAGTTACAATTTGTTCTGTCTCCCTACACATTTCTACACTGTTTATGGAGTACTTACCAGCATAATTGTGTTGTCAGTATCCAACACTACTCCATACAGCCTCGCAATGCTGTCATGATCTAAAGACTGCATCACTGAAGCTTCCTTCATAAACTCCTGTTGGCCCGTCTCCATTTTCTCCATGCTCAGGCTCTTGATGGCTACTTGTACCTACAAATACACAGAATAAACCAACATTATTCTTTTTATTAAAAATATTTTTTTTAAATTTCACCATAAAATGTACCCTTGATTGTGATCGTCAGATTTGGGGTCATATCTCATTATGAAACTCCCCATCTCTTTCGGGGTCATACCTCAAAATTACACTCTTAATCTTTTTTAGGGTCATATCTCAATATGAAACTCCTAATCTCTTTTATGGTCGTATCTCAATATGAAACTCTTCATCTCTTTTATGGTCATATCTCAATATGAAACTATCCATCTCTTTTAGCGTCATATTTTAATATGAAACTCTCCATCGCTTCTGGGGTCACATCTCAATATGAAACCACTGTCTTGTGTTTTCATAGGTGTCCACAATCATACTTATTGATTACACTGACACTAAGAACACGTGTTTTCTCTATGTTTCACCAAAGGCCATTCTCTTACTGAAGGGAGGTTAAGGGTTGGGAGCGTACCGGGTTGTCGTTAATTGTTATTCACAGTTGCTTCCAAATGTTCTGTTTAGTTTTACCGTTGTAGTTTCATAATATCAGCAACAACAAATCACTGCATGCCCCTGAAGACAGACTTGTACTTTCAATTCTAACCATAATTATGCATATAAATATGCAACACTTAAAGCACCCCAACAGGGGATATAGCCATTTGGTCTTTCTGTAATTGCCCTGCAGTCAGTTAGTTGCTAGGGTACACCTAATGCACTCGCATGAGTAGGCTGGAGCTCATCAATTTGGAGAGTAAGCAATTATTTAAAAAAAAAAAAACTCAAGAATTTTCTCAGTTTATTCAGTCATTCAAAATGATCATGTTTATGCAGCGCATTTACCAGATCTGCTCAAAGCAAAGCACCGACTTCATTCATTGATATATTTAGAAAGTCATAACAGTACTATTCTCACCTTCTCTCCATTATCTGTGGTCCATACGCCCTGTTGCACCACACCAAACTCCCCTTCCCCTAATCGCTTGTTGAGACTGACGCACTCTGTGGGGATGGTCAACTTGCTAGGAGAGCGCACAATAGTGGACACAGGTCTGGAGATACGGTGTTCTGGAGGTGAAGGGCTGAGTGACCGCTGCTGGGCACCCTCATTCACGCTCCCTCCCCTCATGATCGCCTGATGACAAAAAGAAAGCACAAATATTTAATTGTTAATTATTTAATGATGGTTAATTATTGGCCTGATCAGCTCTCACCCCAAATGATGGAGTGATGACTGAGAAAACAGATTAGTGATAAGAGGGTGACACATTTGAACCTTAACTTAGCAGCAAGAGCTAGCTTTCTGTGCTGTCACAACATCTTCTACTAAAGTACGCAAGGTCCTGAGTTATTAGACTCTTTTTATGAACATGGATTCACGACTGGCAACAAACTTTACTATCAGAAAAAATCAAACAAAGCTCATGGTTAATGGTGTGTGTGTGTGTTTGTGTGTGAAAACAAAATCAAAATGCTTTACGGTTGGTGGGAGGGGGGAGGGGGGGGAGAGGGAAGAATGATGGGGGTGGGGAGGGTGTCCAAGGAGAAGTGTGCAGGATCCACAGTAACACAACCAAATCATAGGATTAAGCAAACTATTAAAATTTAGTGGGCATGAATAAAATGATGAAAGTATCATCATCACCTCTCTTATTAGTAGATGTCAAAAGAAAGACTAGTAATGAAATTATTGAATTACTACACTGACTGACTGGTTCATTAAGTGTCATTGTAATCCAGACGACTCCAGCACATTCAGTTACTAACTTAAGTTTCCTCAGTATCTTCCCCCGAGTAGCTACTGTGAATGGCATTATTTTTACTTTTCACCTCCCTCCCCCCCCCCCATTCCTTAAATAAAATAAAATAAAATAAATTCATAATACAGTATCACTCACTTCTCGCCATTATAGCAATTCAACACAATTTATTGCTTTGTATGCTTGAGCGAGTGTCAACTGCAGTGTGACAGAATTTTATTTTGAGCGAGCCACTGCTGGGCTACTCGGAAGAAAGTGGAACACTGGGAATAACAGTCGTTAAAAAAAAAAGTACTCCAAATACATTTTTTTTTTTGGGGGGGGGGGGGGGGGGGTAAAATCCACAGCAAGACAAAATTGTTCTTTGAAAGGAAAAGAAAGAAGACAAAAACAAGACAGAGAGAGTAAAATATATGCAAGTCAAACAACATTTAATGGAATCAGCTTTTGTTTAAAAATTAAAAAATAAATAAAAATGCTAGATGTATTAAATATTATTATTAATATCATCTACAAGAAAGAGAATTTGATGAAAGAACGCAAACTTTAATGAAAGGAGATAAACTCTTCGAAATGTGCTCTGTGATTTTCAGACAATCCTAAAACACACAGATTACATACATTAAAGGATAGATCTACAAACAAAAACAACAATAATCACTGAAATCTATCACTTACTTCAGAAGATGCCTTTCCACCCATCGTGAACACTTTTATAATCCCTACGCGCTCACAATTCCACATTTGAATGTGTTATTTTCTACTGTCTGCGGAATCTGGATGAAATGGTACAATCCACACACATCCATCAGAAAAATCAACACTGTCTTTCTCCGTTAAAATGCACACACTTCGACCAAGTCAATCCATATTAATTTTCACGAAAACTTCAAATATATTTCCTGTTCCATCATAATCATTTCCGCTTAAACCGACTCTCAATGACAATACACACAAACCCCCATTACCGAGTCATTTCTGCTGTACTGTTTCGATGGGAATGCACATGCACATCTGCCCTTGAATCATCTCTTCCGTCTCCGGTATACACACTTCCATCGCTCTCCAGTACAGTTTGGTTCAGTTTACTTTATTTGTTTATACATTGCACCTTTCTCTTTCATTATTTCTCAAATAAAATGTACACACTTCCGCCAAAGACCATGCGGTCCCCGATCAACTTTCTCTTCTGGAAACTATTTCTCAAACATTTGCAATTAAGAATGTACTTTTTCTATAAACTCTAAATGAAAAAGAAAACAAATGTCCACAAGTTTATGCATAGAATATGTTCTGTTTTGCCTACTATTTAGCAAATACAATCCACACATCTAATTTCAGATGTATTGTTTATTACTGAAAGTACACATACTTTCACAAACCAAATTAATTCTTTTCTCTCTTTGGTGTCTCAAAGCTACCCCTTACACCAGTAAAATTATCTTATGTAAATGAAGGCAATGATTCAGCTTGGAAATCTCCTCAAGACAGCAATCGCGACATATTTAAAATACATTACAATACATCGTTATTTGTCTAACTTTCATTTTTAGATTACCAAATTTATTTTGAATCTTCTCTTCTTACTCAATATTTTCTTAAATAAAATGCACAAACTCCTCATTTCCTAATCGTTAGTCATTACTACTGTCAATTGCTTGTTCACCGAACAACAAAAACAGAAAAACCCTCTTTCCTGTACAATTCCTAAAATTAAAACTAATGTTCTTGCTCTTCCCCTTTCGAATCTTCTATCTTTTTTACTGTTTCACAACTTAAAATATAATAACTTATGAAGCATCCTCTTTACTACACATCCTATACATAACCCTAACCCTATATATTCTATACCTCAAGTCTTTTCTTTCAACTGTGCACTTACCCCAAACGAAAGTACGAGTGGTAAATCATCTTGAAAATAGCTAAATATAGTTTAGCTCTCTTAATCGCTTCTCCACTAAAATGCACATAGTTCCACTGTGAATGCGCTGTTCTCTCAACCGTGTCAAAACTGCATTGCATGTACTTCCATTAAAAGTGTTAGTAATCTTCTCTCCCATTTGCTCTTTCCCTTTTTTGTCCACTGAAGTGCAAAGTAAAAATAAATGTAAAAAAAATTAAATCCACATGCTTTCACCTTGTCACACAGACTTGTTCTCCAAATAAAGGTTGAAATTAAAATCAAGCTGTATGCGTATTCTCTCCTTTAAGCTTTCTGTATCGCGACTCATAACACTCAGCACCTTTCCCCTCGTGGATAATAAATAAATAAATATTTTCTACCGACTAGTAATGTTTTTTTCAAGTGAACCGCAAAGTACGATCATTCCCCCTCGCTTTCTTTTCGCTCTCCGCTCACGCGGAATGATTATCATGCTTTTCTTTTGAAGCAGGGACCCTTCCCGAGCCAACCGTTCTGAAAAACAACAATGCAGGTCCTGGTCAAACCACGTTAGGCATGCAAGGAAGTTACAGGTAGTGCCAGGGATGGGTACACCCACCCATACTGTGGGGTGGACCAAAATGACATTAATAGTAATTAGTTATCAACGGGGGATTGCAGGAAAAGCTTCTAATAACAACAACGACCCATGAGTTGAGAAAGCAGATAGTTTCTATGGTGCACATTGCATCATGCATGGTCTGTGTGCAAGAAGAGATGCAAGGAATGTAATAAAGGGGAGGAAGATTGAGAGAGAGAGAGAGAGATAGAGAGAGAGAGAGAGAGAGAGAGAGAGAGACAGAGAGAGAGAGAGAGACAGAGAGAGAGAGTCCTTATTTTCAAGCAACACCTCTCTATCTGCATGCCTGTAGCTGTTATTGGAGAAAGAAGGACAATGGTTATAACAGTAATAACTTATTGGGCTGGACTTGAAAGCCCGTCTCCGCCCTACCGTGAAAGCTGCAGTAAATAGACTGGAATGTGGGCCATCTTCCTATATCATTTCACCCTCTCACTTACCCACTATCTCTCCCTAACCTCGTTCCTTTCTAATTTCATTCATCCGATGGCGAAACAATCCTGATGAGCAAATGCACATGGCAACTAACTCTTAATGGTCTTCTCATAATCACATAGACACAGCAGCAAGATCATCCTGAGAGTCACAGATCTATCAGAAATCCACAATTGAAACTATAATTGTACGCGTATGCTAACACAAGGCTGAGATTTCTTGTGTGTGCACTGAGATGATGTCACCATGATGTCACGGAGTATCAGACTCCGTACCTCAATCATACAGGGTGCCTGATCCTGCTGAGGCATACGCCGTAATGATAAAAGGCGTATACTTGCACAAGCATGTACGTATGGACCAATATTCCAGAGTAGACCTGACAGCTCGGTGTGCACCGAGATTCCAAGCACAGTGAGAAGCGAACGGTGGAGTCTTTTGTTAATTGATGCATGAAAAAAAAAAAGCTAAGTTGACTGCCCAGCCGTAGCAGTAAATGACAGGCTAAAAAAAAATAAAATAAAAAACCGTATTGTCACAAACCCTGGGCAGTGGGCAATGCAACGCAAAGACTTGCCACACTATCAACTGAAAAGAGCTTACCGACCGATCTAATCTTTCCTTCAAGGATCTTATGCTTAAGTATTTCACCTTCATTTTCCACGTGGGATTTTCTTTCTTTCCATTTTCTGTTGTATTTTGTCCCCCACATCCACCTCACTCTCCCTCCTTTCCCTCCCCCCCCCCCCCGCCTCAAACTGCATTGTTTAGCAGTAGACTGTCCCCTACATGATCTCATTCTTTATGTTGGTCATGCCTGTGCTATTCTGAAATTGCACTACCTTGCACGCAGCTCCGCATTTCTTATTTCAAAGCTCCGCGTTTCTTCGAAAGTTCGGCGGAAGTGCCTATTGTTCATTTTGTGCGGTCTGTGACTTCCCTATTGAGATACAGACCCTTTGACATTTTACTAAAGGATTAAGCCGCGCATGGCTCATCCAAAAGATATTCACCATCCTCTTTCCACTCACATAACGGCAATGTTAACCATTTCCATTTTTAAATAATATTATGTAAATATCTTGTCATTATTTTCGTTGTTCTTGCGGTAGGGTCACATATAAACTATTGCCTTTTAGTACACATATCTTTTATCATGTTAATTCTCTTTTACACACCAAATGCCACATAATATAAGGGTCCATTCTAAATGCCTTGCACATTTCTATAGCATACAAGTTTAATAAAATTGTAGCGAAGCATTTAAGCTTCTTTCATTGCATCCACACATCACAATACCATCACCAAAACCCGCCCCCCCCCCCCCCCCCCTCTCCTCCCCCCTGCCCGCCTCACTCTCAACGTCGCTTTCACCTCCTCATCTTCCTCTTCCTTCTTCCCCTTCTTCTTCCAGTCTTCATCCACAGGTCATAGAATGCTAAGAAAGTTTCTTCAATCTCTTTTTCAAAGCCCACAAACTGTGAACTCCACTGCATTCAGCCTGGTAAGGAAAAGTAAACACTGCATCTCAATGGAAGAGATTTACGAGATCTTTGATAGAGACACAGCTATCCCTGCACAAATAGAAGTATAATTGTGACACATTCCTAGATCTTACACAGACAAGCAGGCAGAAAGATATCGCTTACATATCACATCCATACACACGCACACACAAACACATGCGCGCACGCAAACACACTCACTCTCCCTCCCCACCACACACACACGTCGATCCTCACACACAAATCTCTCTCTTCCTCATACACACTCATCCTCACACACACAAAACACACACATACACACACACTTACACAGTCATGTTCACATTAAACGTTGAGTCAGAACAGCGTAAATAAAGCTGTTGTCGATTGCCTAAAAACTACATTGACAGTTACACATAATGTGACCTTGATGCACGCAGGGGTAAACAACCAATCTGCGGTTAACATAATATAAAACAAAACAACTCTGTCACATGCGCCTCTCGATTAACTGTCACTAGGCATTGTTAATATACTGTTAAGTTTCTCATACCCTCATAAAGGTCTTGCTCATAAATAAATAAATAAATAAATACGAAAGAATCATATCTGCCACTCTGTGAATGGATTTCCATTCGATCAGACCATTCGATCAGATCGCCGCGCTTTGAGCCTCATTGATTTGGGGAAAAGCGCGTATATAGCATCCTGTATTATTATTATTATTATTATTATTATTATTATTATTATTATTATTATTATTATTATTATTATTATTATTATTATTCAATCAACCAAACACAATAAAGTGCTAAACATGCAATGACATCCAGCACTTCGCTGCTTTGCTTGCTATCACCTAACAGGATGGATTTTACCTTCACAAAGTCGGGAATTGGCCACATTGAGAATGTCCCGCTAGATTGAATGAATGAACACTGCACATTTTCAAACCTGAAATGTAATATTGAAGCTAGGCTATATCAACTCAACCAATTCTCACTGGTGACATAACATTGCACCTCACCGCTGACACAAAAGAAGGTCACCTTTACAAATAGAAATAAAAAGACGTGCCTGGGCATACATTCGCATTAGTGTGCCTTACATGACATGTACTAACAGCTGACTGCCAGTAGGGTCTTCACTCATAAAATGAAAACATCACATGCAATTACATACAGCACACGTCGCTGCTTTACTTGCCATCACCTCAACAGGATGGGGGCGCCGGAGAGAAGAAGAGAATCTTGAGGGGGAGGGAGAGGTGGGAGAGAGAGAAAAAAAACACTCTTACTCAAAGAACACAATAAAATAAAATAAAATAAAATGTTTAAACAAATCGTGAGGAAGAGAGTTGGAGAGAGACAGCGCTGGGGAGAGAAATCAACAAGAAAGGAAAAGGAATGGTTAATAAAGAGGTAAAAACTAGGCTTTTAGTTTTAGAGTGTTTTAGTTCGCTCCCATTAACACTGTGCCTTTGAGGTGTACACGACATTATCACTCAAACTATCACACACTCACTCGCCCACTCACTCACCCTCCATCGCTCTATGAAAATACCCTTTTGAGGGAGAAATAAAAAATAGAAGTTCTCTTTGTGCACTTTGCCGTGATTCGATGTCTCGGGTCATGTATTCATTCCTCGGCGGTTTTGGTTTTAATATGCTACAGTTCGAGAGGACACACAACAATTACAGGGATTCAAATTCCACACTTTTCGTGTGCATAATCGTGAACAGACGCTATACAACCAGTAACTTCTGAGGGGAAGGAGGATGAGGAAAACGATAAGGAGGAGGAGGAGAAGAAGAGGAAAAAAGAAGAGCGAATGAGGATGGGTGTGGAGGTGGTAGCTCAGTTAAGATTGTCGTTCCAGCTGACCGAAAATAAATGGTGGTTTTGAACCCAACTGGAAATAAACACTGCGGAAAAAATATGTTCTTTACTATTATCGCACATGCCCAGTTGTGTATGCATACGTTTTATGTAATTGATAGAGAAACATGGAAGTCATTACCATCACTCACTCACACCCTCCTACCTCCATCTATCCCTTATCTCTCTCACTCCCTTCCACCACTACCCCCACCTCTCTGTCTGTGTGTGTGTATGTGTGTGCGCGCGCGCGTGTGTCTGTATCTCTACAGAGAGAGAGCGAGAGATAAAGAGGGAGAGAGAGATAGAGATGGAGAGAGAGAGAGAGAGAGAGAGGGGGGGGGAAGGAGGGGGGGAAGGAGGGAGGGAAGGAGGGAGGGAGGGAGACACAGAGCGACACGGTACTAGCAAATGAAAAAACCTTCAATTTATTTCAATTCAAAATTTTATTATTATATCCGTTTTAAAATATAAAACATTTTTTTAAAAGTCCAGAAATAATTTAAAATGTGGAGGTTTGAATTGGGGGTTTATGCAACGCAGGAATTTAAACGAGTCGCAAAGCTTTACATTAGCACGAGACTTTGTAGCGAGCCTAGTCAACTCGGGAGTGGGTATGTAACAACAGGCTTGAAATTCCTTCATGATAACAGATGACGAGGTATAAAGTACATATTACTGTAAACATCTCATTAGCAAATCTAGGACTACGATTTGGCAACATAAATATTGATCTGCACACACCTTTAGAATGTACAAATGTTATATTAGTATTATCCTCCCGACAAAACATTATGCTACTGTTAGTCGTACTACAACATCATATTGTATTATTTTCAAAAGAGAGCTCTCTTACTCATATTGTATTATTATTAAAATAATTTTTGGGGGGGAGGGGGGAGAGAGAGAGAGGGAGATAGAAGAGATGGAGGGAGAGGGGGGAGAGAGAGCAAGAGAACCAACGAACGAACAGTTTATTCCGTATAAGGCCATAGCCCCTTTTGGAAGGGGTGTGTAAACAAATACAAACAAAACAACAAATTAATGAACGGAAAGAAGGCATCAAAACATCAAGACCTGACAATTTCACGTAATTTAAAGGCTTTGTATATTTTAAAAAAAAACAACATAATTTTCGTACAGCAACATCGTTAGTAGTAGTGAACAGTAGAGACAGATGAAAAGCGCTTGGTGCTCTATAGTATTTAGCTGGAATAAATTCTTTTCTTAAATCATCCAAATTTGGGCAACAAAATACAAAGTGTAATTCATTATCTTCCGCTGTTTTACACAAAGGAACAAAGAAGATTATTTGGTGTATGAGGCCTGTACCTATAAAAGAGCACAAATAAATCAGAAATACCAAACCTAAATTTTGTCATTAAAAAAGTTAAATATTTTTCTAAACCAAGTTGCAAATACCTAGGAACACAATATGTGGAAGTATAAAATCTAGTGTTCATACTAAAGCGATCGCTGTCACTTACATGTCCATTCCAATTTTGCCATCTACAATCAATCAATCGTTCTTTCAACACACGTATAAAAACATTCACGTTTCCAACACCTTGATTATACCACACACTAAAACCGTTCTGTAGCAAAAATAAACGTCAATTTGATACCCAATTTATTTTTCCTTTACTATCTAGATTATGTAACATCAAATAGAGAGCAAGAGAGAGAGGGAGAGAGATTGAGGGAGAACGAGATAGAGAGAGAGGGAGGGAAAGAGAAAAAGAGAGAGAGACAGCGAGACAGAGATTGATAGGGGAAGGAGTGAGAGATGGGGGATAGAGGGAGATACAGGTGTGTGTGTGGGTGTGTGTGTGTGTGTGTGTGTGTGTGTGTGTGTGTGTGTGTGTGTGTGTGTGTGTGTGTGTGTGGTTGTGTACTTGCATGTTTGCGTTCTCAGTGCATGATGCTTGTGTTCATTACTCCATATATCCTCAACCTTACATACACGCGAGCACAACAGTAAGGCAGGGCCGGTGAAATATCAGGTGCAACAGCCATTAAAGTCTTGCATACACACTCTCCCCCATCCCACCCCACACAAGCTCAAACAAACAAAGATGTTTTCAACTGCAGTGGGAGGGAGGGAAGTTAAGGAGGGGAAAAGAAAAGATTTTTTTTTTAATTAAAAGAAAACGCGCGGCCTGTGAGTCATAGCAGGTTTTGTTCAAGAGATTTCCTCTCCCTCTTACCGGCTACAGAGCAGTAGGTCACACGACAAAGCTTTTATTTGTTTGTCTTAAAACAATTTTTCTTGATCTGGTTACCTTCCTTTAATTCCTTGACGCTTTATCAGTCGCCAGACTTTGCTGATCTGGCTGTCTAGCTGGTCTCACGTCTCTACGTACACCCCTCCCCATTCACCCTTCTTCCTTCCCCCCCCCCTCTCTCTCTCTCTCTCTCTCACTCTGTCTCTCCTTCCCTCCCAGCCACCCTGAACTATAATCTCGTAGGTCGGTACCCGTAGTTAGAAAACGCAAGTGCCTGAATATTAGCAATGATTACGTGTTTTCCTGAGCTATATCACAGAACATTTGAGTTGCTGTGGGTACAGCAAAATAATGGCATGAGCGTTAAGAAGTGCAAAGATAGAGAGCATACCATTACTGAAGGGAGGGAGGAAACCGGAGTACCCGGAGAAACCCTCGGTGTCCTGAAAAGTCTCGTACCTAAGTCAAGTAAGTTTACCCGAAATAAAATATGTGTAATTGAATATGGTGATTGTGTGCATGTTTGCAACCGAACCTAAAACTTCTTATTTAACGCAGGCTCCAAAGTTAACCTGTTCTGAACCCACCAACTTATCGTTTTCTCTGTCTGATGTGCAAATGAGCTATATTAAAGCCTATGGAATGCATGCAACAGTGAATGTGCTTTTCCCCTCTTGTCTGCAATAAAACATGCCTAGCCCCAGGCTGAGCAATCCATCAATGTCGTTTGATTTAGAAACATTTTAACAATCAATCAACCAAGATCAGAGGTACCTCCGGCCACCCCGACACTTTCCTCTTTCTCTCTCTGTCACACACACACACCCGCACACACACACACACAAAGAGAGAGAAAGAGAGAGAGAGAGAGAAAATTATTCTGCTCTCAAAAGTGGACACACACACACACACACACACACACACACCCACACACACACACACACACACAAACGCGCGCCCGTTCGAAGGGAAAACCACCTCTAATATATGGAACGGAAATGGACAGAAAGGAGAGAAGCAAAAAAAAATATATCGGCAATAAGCCCAGACTGTCGACCACCAATTCCACTCACTAAATATAACGTAAAACTGTACAACAAAACAAAACAAAGCAAAAAATTATAAAATTTAAATAAATTAAAAAAACACGATAAAAACCATCCTTTTATCCCGCAACAGAAACCCTAAACAAATATGCTGTCTCGTCCGCTCTCTATAATGCCCCTACCCCACCTCCTGTTTCCTCTCTCTGTATATAATTATAGGAAACGTCCCTTGTGATCAAGCAACAGTAAATCCCAATGAAGCAATCTCGATCACCCTCATCCAACCCCCTCTCCCTCCTCCCACACACAACCTTCCCATCTCTCAAACTACTTCTCTTCCCATTATAAATAACTATAAAACATCTTTTGATCCTAAATCAGAACCTCCAAACAAACTATTATCGTCCATACTCATACACCCCCTATCATGTCCCGTAACCTGGAGGTCGTAGATGAACCACAGATGATCGTTTAACCAGCATATTCCATCTTTCTCTGTCCTCAGCAGCCCTGATGGCTTCGCTCAGTGTCAAACCAGTCCATTCTCGAATGTTGTCCTCCCACCTCTTTTTCGGTCACCCTCTTCTTTTACCTCCTTGCACTGTGCCTTGCAGAATAGTCTTTGCAAGGCCTGATGATCTGGTGACGTGGCCATACCATCGGAGTTTCCGTTTCTTCACCACTGTGAGCAGGTCATCGTGTTGTCCAATGGCTTGTGTGATGGTGTCATGGTCTGTCGGACTTCGTCGTTGGTGATGTGTTGGGTATAGGAAATGCCCAGAGGTCTTCTGTAGCACATCATCTCCATGCTTTGTATTCTTCGTTGTAGATCTGCTGTGAGGGTCCATGCTTCGCAAGCATAATTATAGGAAGATGCACCCCCATACACCCCCAACTCTCAATATCTGTCTCTGGCTGTGTTGGCTTTAAAGCGGCTTTCTCGTCTTTCTCCAGATGTGCACAGTAAATCTAAACAAGCCTGTGCTTTTGTTAGCTTTATCTCTCATCGCTCGAGAGAGAGAAAGAGAGAGAGAGAAGAGAGAGAGAGAGAGAGAGAGAGAGAGAGAGAGAGAGAGAGAGAGAGAGATTTTATTACGAGAAGATCATGACTATAGCATTAATTTGCTAATCTTACAATCAATCCTTCCTTCAGTCACTCGCACATTTAATCATACATCCGCATTCATACATAGACAAAGACAGATTTAAAATTAAAAGGGATAAAAATGAACTTCGTAACAAGGACACAAATAATAATATGACACCTTTAACTGAATCCATTTAATTTAATAAAGAAAGAGAGAGAGAGAGGGTGGAGGTCGGAGTGTGGGGGTAACAACTAAATACTGCCATTGTTTTTAATCCGCTGACTTTATTATCCACACTTTAAATCTGCTTCGTCTCCCCCTCACCCCAACAACTCCGAAATGCCCTTCCTCCCTCCATCCCACCACCCTATCCCCCCCTCCATTCCCTCTCTCTCCCCTTTGTCATGCATATGTAGTGCTAAAATATATGCGCTATGCAAGTTTTAATCATTAACTCACTCATTCTCTTTCCTCCCCACCATCCACCCCCTTTAAACAGATGTGAACCTTTAAAGCACAGCCAGGCCGGGCAGCTGCGACCATGAAAGATGATTTACGTCAACAATAACGCCATGAAGATAACATTCATAAAGCCACGGCGCACGCTCTTTATAGAACTTTCAAACTTCCCCTACCCCAGCTCTCACCGTTGGCAAGTTTTTATTTATAAACGATAAGGTTATTTTTAACACATTCTTTATGTTTAGAGTTTAACTTTACAAAGAAAACTATAGTCTCAAGACTCCAACAAAGAACTTGACCAGGCCTACTCAAGCTTTCGTGATACCTTATAATCGGACTTATATAACTTCTCTTGCAAGCGGAGTTTGTGAAGAAGGTGTATATATTCTTATCCCAACTTCCTCTCAACTCCCAGCTGGCTGGTTTCATTAAAAACTAGGGCAAAACCCACATGACTCACATGTTTCTTATGGGACTCGCAACATTTAACATGAAAATGAGTGCCCAGAAAACCAAAATAAAAGGGTGACATTAAAATGCAAAGTAATACCGACTTTGATATCTCTACGCTCTTGATCTTGAGATGACATTGACATCCGGCTCCAAATGCGCTCATGTACTATCAAATAAAGTACAGCAAAAGTTGTATTATGCCAACAAACAGGAGATCTTGGGATTACCTTGACCTTCAGTGCCCTTGACCTCGGGATGACCTTGACCCTCACGTGATCTCTTGTACATGTCTGATCAAATAACCCAATGTTGTTGCCTACTATACCACCTTGCTGTACAAAGTGTGTCATTGTCTATTTTAACACTGTGCTTAAGCTGCCTTGGTTAGACTATGTGCTATCTCTGTTAAATAATCTCGGTTTTTCATATATATCTGGTCCAATGGCTGTAATCATTCTTTAACTCAATTTAAGACTCTTGTTAAAGAACGTCAAAGAGACCAATTTTTGCAATCATGGCTAGGAGATCCACGATAGAAACATTTGCATTACTTGTCGTCTGTTTAAAGAAATTTTTTGCTTGGAAAATCTTTGATTAATCTATCTCCGACTCTAGCAGCAACTTGTTGCAATTTAGGGTTAGTTGTCATAAACTTACAATTTAGTCCCAGAGATGTATTGACATTCCCAGAACAGAAAGGTTGTGTCCCATTTGTGATCTAAATGAGCTAGATGACGAATTTAATTGTACACATCCTTCACTAAAAGACAGCAGGATTTTTCTTTTGCAACGATGCCTAACATTTTACACTAAAGCATTTAAATCAACTAATGAATTCGAAATCAAAGAAAATACTGATGAACTTGAGTCGTTATATCAGTATTTGTGATGTCCCTATTTAAGTAACGTATAGTGGTTCTATTTATTTATTTTTCCTTCTGTTACTGTTCTACCGGGTACCGGGTCTGTGTCAAACCGCAGTCATGCTATTTACGTGTGTGATCTCGTCTTGTGGGATGATCTATGTACATAATTTCTTAGATTAACACTGTATACCTGTGGGAACTATATATGCATATATTATTTAATTGTTTGTTTCCTTTGACACTCTTTCTTTGTGGAAATTACTTATTGTATTGGACAGCACATGCTTTGTTTGTGTGCTATACCATTACTAAATGTTTTGCTTTAAATGTTTGATACGGGGTTGTTTATATTGAGTATTGCCGTTCATATTTATTGTGAGTATGTTGTATCTCCCCTCTTCTCCCCCCCCCCTCTCGTTGTCGGTTAAAATGACTCCTTGGGCTGAGAACCTGAATAAACCTCTGAATAAACCTTCGAATATGGGTTAAATAAACAACCATTCCACTGTCCTATCCTATCCTATCCTGTCCCATAACCCGAAGGTCGTAGGGGCACCACAGATGATCGCTTAACCAGCATACTCCATCTTTCTCTGTCCTCAGCAGCCCTCATGGCTTCGCTCAGTGTCAAACCAGTCCATTCTCGAATGTTGTCCTCCCACCTCTTTTTCGGTCTCCCCCTTCTTCTACCTCCTTGCACTGTGCCTTGCAGAATGGTCTTTGCAAGGCCTGATGATCTGGTGACGTGGCCATACCATCGGAGTTTCCGTTTCTTCACCACTGTGAGCAGGTCATCGTGATGTCCAATGGCTTGTGTGATGGTCTGTCGGACTTCATTGTTGGTGATGTGTTGGGTATAGGAAATGCACAGAAGTCTTCTGTAGCACCTCATCTCCATGCTTTGTATTCTTCGTTGGAGATCTGCTGTGAGGGTCCATGCTTCGCAAGCATATAGGAAGATGGAGATGACCAGAGAGCGCAGCAGTCTTACTTTGGAATGTAGACTGATGGTTCTGTCTTTCCAAATGGGCTTCAACCTTGTCAGGGCAGCAGTTGTTTGTGCGATCCTGGAGAGGACTTCCTGTCGAGACCCATTGTCTGACACAATGGCTCCTAAATATTTGAAGCTGTGCACTGTGTTGAGGGATTGGCCTTGTACTTTGATGTCCGTGTTGATACCATTGGTGTTGTTGGTCATCATTTTGGTCTTCTCTGCACTTATTTCCATTCCATAAGCTCTGGAGGTGTTGTCAAGCCTCTGTACAAGCTGTTCAAGTTCTTGTTCCTCTCCAGCCAATCCATCAATATCATCCGCAAAACGAAGATTGGAGATTGCTCTGCCCCCTATGCTGACTGTGCCTTCGTGATCTGCAAGAGCATCTGACATGATGCGCTCTAGGAAGATGTTGAAGAGTGTTGGAGAGAGTAGGCATCCTTGACGCACACCGATTGTTGTTCTGAACCAGTTCCCGATGACGCTGTACTATGACTTATTTTATGTATGTTTTTGTAAGGCCTAAAATTACCTTGACCTTTAAGATTAACGCATAAAACGGAACACATAATTATGAAAGACCAAGCTATCATCTCTAAATACAACAAGTTTAGACTTTCTATCTCATAGTTTAAGGTCAAGGTCACTTCAAAGTACCTAAACAAACTAACTTCGGACAGCTCTAGTGACCTTGACCTTGGAGTGAGGTTGACCAAATTTGCATAGTATGTGAGTCTCACTAATGTCTATCGTGCAACAAAGAATCACAAGTTGATAGACAAGTGCGTCAGCGTATCGGTTTGGCCATAGTTGTGACTGCCCTACTACGTCTCCTGAATGATGTAGTGTGTAGTGCTGTTGTTGGGGACTTGATTCTGCTTGTTCTTTTGGATTGAGTGTCGCATCTGATGTCATCAACCACGGCCTTTTGCTCACTCGACTTCAGCTTGAACTTGGTGTCTCTGGGACTGCTCTACAGTGGTTCCACTCTTGTGTCTCTGGGACTGCTCTACAGTGGTTCCACTCTCATCTCAGTGATAGAACCGAGGGAGATTAAGTTGGCTGTTCTTTCTATCAGGCCTCTCATCTAACTTGTGGTGTTCCACAAAGATCCACTTTGGACCCAATCTTTTTCTCCATGTACACACGCTTATTGAGAACCACGGCTTAAGCTCCTTGCTGACAACACAGAGCTTCCATCCTGACCCTAAGTGGGCTGCGGCTGCTATATAGTCCATAGAAGGGTGCTGCCAGGATATAAGTCTTGGATGAATCAGAACAGACTTTGAATGAATGAATGGAGGTAATTCTCTGTTCCTCTTGATGTCAGTCGTCTCAAAGTAGCCATCCAATCCATCCAAGTGGGGGCCTTTGAAATAGCTTTATCAGATACAGTTCAGAACCTTGGGCTCATTGTTGACAGTTCAATTTCAATGACTTCTCACATCAATTCCGTGGTTTGGATATGCTACTGCCATCTGAGGTCTTTAGGTCAGCTTTGACCACACCTCTTTATGGAGACAGCTAATGCAGTTGCTGTAACATTGATTCAATCCAGATTGGACTTCTGCAATAGCTGCCTTTGGGGACAATCCTCAGTTTCAGCTTCAAAGACTGGAGAAGGTCCAGAACACTGCAGCATGTTCATAAGCGCTGGCAGCATAAATCATTTCACTTGTCTACTGCTGCATGGAAGGGAGTGCACCAAATTATTTACGTGAGCTTGTTCAACAGCACATTCCCTCTCGGGGTCTTCGTTCTGCCAACAAGTCCTTGCTGCGGGTGCCTAATGTTGAAAGGCATAGGAAAAAACCTCTCGAAATACACATGTGTCTAGACCGTGCTTCCCCATGCGACATTACATGTCACAGCAAAACAAGCAAATGTAAAAGCACATCTTAGTGCCCATTCCCAAAGTAAAACCAAGTGTTACGGTAAACAAAGTAAAAGTATAAAATTCATCTGTTACGTAATGATCTGCTATAATGTAAACTGACACTCAAAAGTGCTAACGAAACCACATTTGCATACAGGAAATCAAGCATCACACTTGAAAAGAAATAACTTATATATTCCTACATTTCGACCCGAAATGATCTGCCCTATCATTAACAGCCCTTCAAAACTACGGCTGGAAAACACATTCATCAACCTAACCACAGGCATCTATGTTTTATCATAAAAACCAAATGGCAATCATCTTGATTTTTCCACCCCAGCAAAACATACTCCCCATCCTAAATTTATTTGTGTTTTACATATTTACCATCCTCCTCAATTTAATTGTATTTATATATTTTAATCTTTATTATTTGCTTCAGTTCAGAGGGTGTCCTAACTATCTTTTACACTCCCCAATTATGAACACACACACACACACACACACACATACACACACCACCACCACCACCCTCCATCCCCACGCGTGCGAAGACACTTCTCATCCGTTGTAAGTTTCTCATTCCTTTAATTAAAATATCTCTCCGCGTGTTTTCTTACAAATAATTTAGAACAGTTGGCATTGAAACTTCGATTATCACGGATGAAGGGAAGTGAAAGAGAATGAGAATGAGAACGAGACTGTGCATCAACCACGCAATCATCTGCGTCATAGGACAGTAGAGAAGATTTAGGGGGGGGAGCGGGATAGAGGGGATGGGTGGGGGTGGGGTGGGGAAGGCAGATGGGCGAAGTCGAGACCTTTATTAGAATAATAACGTTAGATCTTATGGATCTGTCTTACAGCTAGTCCTTAAGAAACAATTCAGAACAAACAAAATAATTAACATGAAATAGTTTAAAACTAACATATAAGGTTAAAAAAAATCACTAGCATATTAATGCATTTTAATACACATATTCCCACTCTTCTCTCCCTCCTCATCCCTCTCCTCCTCCCTACGCAAACACGCGCGCGCTCACGCACACATACGTAAATTCTCTCAGAAACTTAAATTGTCGCAGGGTAGGGAAAATTTTGTTTTCTCTAAATTTATTATTAATAAGCATACTTACCATGACTCACAAATGCAATGTTATTGGCGTTGCTAGGTAAATGTCCATCAAAACGGAAGTTGTTTCAGAAAAAAACAACCATAGAGTTGCTTCCCCTACGCCACCAAACCCCCGTGCGCCACGTGCTATAGATAATAGTGCCCGCCTACAGCGCTCACGTCAATAGCCACAAACCTCAGGACTTATTTGGCACTCCGGGGAGGAGGGAGGGAAATTAAAAGTGAGTCATGGTAAGAATGCTTATTAATAATAAATTTAGAGAAAAAAATTTAATATTAATTTCACATACTATACCATGACTCACAAATGCAGAGTAGCACGAAAAGGACGGAGGGAAGCAACTTATTTTAATCAAGCAGAAGAAATGGCCAAAGACTGCTGAGCAGCAACCACTGAACTGCCACCTCCTCTAGTACGGCGAGAGACCCTCAGATAGGAGTCTAAGAAAAACATCTGAGGAGCGCCAGTAGGCAGCCTCTAACACAGACTCCATTCGGACTGAATGATGAACTGTTAAGAAGCTGCCCATGCCCTAAGCTCGTGAGCCCTAGCCGAAGAGAGAGAGAGGGGAAGAGCACAACTCTCGTTACTCTAAGATAATCGAACGTACGCCCTACGTATGACTATTGCTATCCACCTCGCTAGAGTAGGTTTGCTATATCTCTAGAAAACCCTGCGCTGACAGAGAGAAACAACCTCCTTTTCCCAGCTGAGCGATAAAAACACGCACGAAGAGCTCTGACCGGACAGTTAGCTGAAACTGGGACCAAACTAAGCAACAGAAGGGAGAGGGGACGAACAAACCCCACTGGGGAATGTCCACCGGGAAAAGGTTCAAGCTAAGAACTCGGGCAAAAAAACGACGCGAGACTGAACCAACATGTTTAAAAGCTACATCCGCCGGAAGGCCGACAAACGCATGAAAATTAGGGTCGAACGACCCCAAAACGGGAGGCCACAACACTGGCTGAAACGACTTCCTGAACCTCCAAGCATAAGCGAAGGGCTGAAGCGTCTGAACTGATGCGCTAATGAGCGGACTGACCAGTCCCGAGTGTCGAACGACGCACCCAGGTATGCGAAACCTGGTACGGAGACAACTCGGACTAGTGAAGGCAAGCCGAGACTCTAAATGCCGTGTCCAAAGAAGGACTAGACTGGTATGCTCGAGGCAGGGAACGTGAGCACTCGCCTTGACTAACCATTCGAGGAAACGGAGACCCGCAAACCGAGTTCGCGTACCACGGCAGCGAGCTCTTTGACAATCCTCGCGAACACCCACGGATTGAGCGACAGCCCGAAGGGGAGGGGCTCTGAACTGAGAATTCTGATCGCAGCAGACGAAGGGAAGCCAGCGTCTGTGAAGAGGAAAAATATACACCTGAAAAAAGCGTCTATTGCCCAATCCCCTGAGCGCAGAGACTTCCGTATCGATGCGGGAGTTAGCATGTAGAAGCGGACATGCCGCAGAAAAAGTTCAGAGCAACTGAACAAATACTCAACGCCAAACGCAGGAGGCCTTGGGAACGACGAAGAGGCGACCACAAACCCAGGGGACTGCGGACAACTGACCTCCTCGCCTGCCACGGAACGAGCGACCGCGGTCAAAGCGACCCCGAACCAGAGCCCCTGAACCACAACCGAAACCGGAAGTGGCAAACACAGGAAGCTGGATTGAGACAAAATGTGTCAAACCGGGAAACGGAAGTAAGTAACGAGCACATCGAACCATCAGTACCGGAAACCAGAGCTCCTGATCCACGACCGAAACTGGAAGTGGCACATACAGGAAGCTGGACTGAGACAAATTGTGTCAAACCAGAAAACGGAAGTAAGTAACGAGCACATCGTACCATACGTATCGTAAACCAAAGCCCCTGATCCACGACCGAAACTGGAAGTGGCAAAAACAGGAGGCTGGACTGAGAAGGTTTGTGTCGAACCGGAAACGGAAGAAGTTAACGAACGCATCGTACCCTCCCGTACCGGAAACCAGAGCCCCCGCTCCACGACCGGAAGCGGAAGTGGTATACAACGGAGGTTGGAAGGAAGAGGATTCGATTGGGATGAACCGGAAACCAAGGTTGCTGGGGACCCCAGACCGGAAATCACATCCCGTGTCGCAGCTGTACTTAACACTGCAATCAGTGCTCATAAAGTCTCGAGCTCGACATAAGCCAGAAGTCCCGACCCAGGCTGAATCCTACTCGAGGAAACAAGCGGGAAGGCTACGTCAGGGAGCTGATCCGGCCGAGCCGGGGCGTCCCTGCCGGAAAAAACGAAAGTGGTCCTAAACTAGTGTGACCATCCGTGTGTTTCTGGTCATAAACCTCGACCAGAAACGGCTCCAAGGACACTTCTGGCAAGACCAAGGAGCACAACATTAGCCAAAAGTCCCGACCCATGCTGAATCCTCGTTGAGGAAACAGGCGGAAAGGCTACGGCAGGGAGCTAATCCGGCCGAGCCTGGGCGTCCCTGCCGGAAAAAACGGAAGTGGTCCTAAACTAGTGTGACCATACGTGTGTTTCTGGTCATAAACCTCGACCAGAAACGGCTCCAAGGACACTTCTCCAAGGAGCCCCTCTCACCTCACTACCGCCACCTCTCATCACACCACCGCCACCACTTTCACTAACGGTAACCTTGAAAGATGCAGACGTCGATGACGCCCCGGACCAAAACCGGAAGTAGAAGGCCTAGAAGTGGACAAGTGGGAAGCAAAACGCAGCACAACCGTGGTGTAGGGAGGAGGGGGGGGGGAGAGTTAAGACAAAGGTGGAAGAGGACTAGCTTCCACCCAAAAAAACGAAAAACGAAAGCGGTAGTAACAACTACAAATTAGTGAAGTGAAGCAAACCTGAAAAACCTACTGCTGTATAGCAGTATAAATGGCGTAAGAAAGTATCAAGCGCGGAGAGCACAGTCACAAGTGGCTGTGAAGCGGCGCTATAAAAATCTACATACTTCAGGTCAAGAATCGAAACAAAGAGCTCTAGGCAAAGCACAAAGTTTAGCTATACAAGCAAAGAGTAGGCACGACCGTACCTAGCAAGTGCCAAAAAAATATCTGAGGTTTGTGGCTATTGCCGTGAGCGCTGTAGGCGGGCACTGTAACACGTGGCGCACTGGGGGGTTTGGTGGCGCAAAAGAAGCGACTCTATGGTTGTTTTTTTCGGAATCAACTTCCGTTTGATGGGCATTTACCTAGCAACGCCAATAACATTGCATTTGTGAGTCATGGTATAGTATGTGAAATTAATAACAAAGTTATACAATCATCTTAAATAATATTACGAGCATAGGAGTCTTGTTTTAAAAGATGGTAATGATTTACTTTTCTTGACCTCTTGTGGCAGAAAATTCCACAAAGAGAGAGAGAGAGAGAGAGAGAGAGAGAGAGAGAGAGAGAGAGAGAGAGAGAGAGAGAGAGAGAGAGAGAGAGAGAGGGGAGAGAGAGAGAGAGGGGGGAGAGAGAGAGAGAGAGAGAGAGAGAGAGAGAGAGAGAGAGAGAGAGAGAGAGAGAGAGAGAGAGAGAGAGAGAGAGAGAGAGCAGCTGCAGCATGCCAACCTAATGACAGATGCAGCATCTCAACCTAATGACAGCATACAAAGACTTGATTGCTGCGGTACATGACAAGTTGGCATGTTACGTGCTGGTTATCCGTCACCGATGACTTGCACAAGGCATTTCAATTCCAAAAGATTTAAATAATGAGTTCAGCAACATTCTGACAAAACTAATTGAACAACAACAACAATAACAACAACAACAAAATATTCTCACGCGCGATAATCCGAAAACGTGGCTCAAAGTATCCCAAACCACATAATGCGAAATATAAGTGCTACAACTTAATCAGTTCATTTCATCTCCAGATACGTATAAAACTCACTCTGTTTTCACCCCATCTCTCCCCATCCCCAAGCCTATTAGTATTAGGCGCCAATTTTATTCATCATCTGGATAACCAAATACCAAAGCACACTACCATAACGCTATAGACCAAACTGCATATTATTATAGGTTAGAGCGCTGACTAACAATCAACACTAACTGTGCTTATCTGACATTGATATGAACCACATCAACGTAATATACTCCTTTCATACCGACCTAAATCTCTCGTCTCTCATCAACACCAATTCCTCTTATCTAGCTCTGATATGAACTTCCATCAACTTTCATCTAATATAACCCTATTTCCTATGCACAACACTCACACTCTCATTCATTCAAATTTTCCTTTTCCTTTTCACACACGCACATATACACACACCCACACAAACACACACACGCACACCCACACAAACACACACACAACGCACCCCCGCCTACACAGCTATTAGTTGTGTCAACACTATTTTAGCGCGTTCTCTATTTCACGAGACCAAAACAGTAATTTCCCCTCTCTCAGCTGTCTGAAGAACTAACAAACCTACGCTTCTGCTCTCTGACACTCTGAATATCATTTCCCCTTAGATCAAACAGGCAAGGATCTCTAACAATATCAAACATAATACGGTTCTCCTTTGCAGAAAATAGCGAGCTGCCTTACTGCCTAATCATACAATAACGGGAGCCCATTAAGCATAATCGGGATTGATGACGTCTAATTCCTTATCCGTGAAATGGAGTAGCCTTGTTCAGACTCAGTCAAGTTGAAAGCAAGGGAGCCCCAACGTAGAACCTTTACATCACAATCTCATAACATGCATCAAACACTAGCCAAGCAACATAGAACCTTTTCATTATAGCCTACACGTGACCATTTCAGTATAGCGTAAACGGGACCATTACGCATCGCCTTTTCATTATAGCATACACATGGCAATTGTGCCCGGCTCGTTTACTGGGTCACAGAACCACTTACAGCAATTAGCACCGAGGCTTGCAAAGAGAAGTGGTAGGGAACGCTGGAAATACTGTTGTGTTATGTATGAATAATGAGGCACAAGCTGACGATACACCGCCTAAATACAGGCTATATTTAGTATTTTCAGTAATAATAATAATAATAATAATAATAATAATAATAATAATAATAATAATAATAATAATAATAATAATAATAATAATAATAATAATAATAATAATAATAATAATAATAATAATAATGGACACTGCTTACTCGCTTCCCTCCTCAAAGCGCGGCTATCTTTAACAAGGATACACGCTCACGGATCACATATTACATCCTCTTACAATAAAACACAACACGCACACACATTCATCATTCAAACATTTTCGGTCGTTTTAGCACATTTTCATCTACATTTTATGCGATAACAGTTCGATTAAAGACTGCATCCTAAAACAAGAGTATGTGTGGTGTATTCGTGTGCGAGAGGGAGGTAGTGAGGGAGAGAGAGGAAGAGAATATAAAGTCACTAACCCTCTTTAGTTTGCCAAAAGTGCCCTGAGGGTGTTCTTTCTTGTAGAACTTTTTCAGTCGTCGCATCTCCGGTCGTGTCATGCCTATACCCTCCAAATCTTCCTCTTTTACGTACTGAAATATAACACAAAGTAATATTTATAAACCTTACAAATAAGTACGGTTCATTGGTCATTCTGGGGTGTCGGATAGCGCAGTGGTTGGAGCACTCGCTACTGTGTAGCAAGTTAAGCACCGTCCAGTGCGGTTAGCACTTGGATGGGTGACCGCAAAACGTGAAGCGACAAATAACAACGCCCCCAGTTGACTCAACTGTGACCGAGTACCTACTCTCTTAAGGGTGGGGAAGGTAAATCAGCGAGGGAGAGAGATGGGCATCACCCTCATTACGCTGGCCCAAGATAAGTGTGATCTCCAACATCACGCTCCCCTACGGCCACAAGGCTATGGGACCACCTTTACCTTTTTTTTTTACCTTTCATTGGTCATTCAGAAGTACACCAATTCTGCGTAAGTGTAAACGCCAAGACGTTTTTCAATGCTATTTATTCATCAAAACATTTTTTCCCTCGGACTGGCCAAAATGCATAAACCAAAACTTGACTAAACATCATCTCATCTATTTTAGTTTTAATTTTAATGAAATAAAGCATTGTGCACTGGTATCCTCTTCCAAATGTAATTACTGACCTTGAGATGTTCGACGCATGTGATCTTGAGCTCGTTGCGGAGGGCGTTAAGATAGTGTGTGAGCTCAGCCTCCGCCAGGAACTCCGGGAGACTCATGGCTGACGGTGACGCTGGCCCACCCTCAGACCCCGAGCCTGCACACACACAATAATGATGGACACATTATCATAAAGCACCAGAGCGAACCAGAGATTAGTATATAAGTTTCAGAAGAAATACTTTATGAAAATGCTGGGGTGCATTGTTGTATGCATTCCCCCACTGCACTATTTTCATAAACTGTCTTATTTCAATGCTCTCCAACTTCTTTAAACTTAGTAATTATTTCTTTGTATCCCATTTTTGTTTCTTTCCCTTTCTTGTATTCCCTTCTTGTTCCTTTCTTTCCATACTTCCCTTTCTTGTTCGTTTCTTTCCCTACTTCCATTTCTTGTATCCCCTTCTTGTTCGCTTCTTTCCCTCTGATCTTGTTTTGCCTACCGTTTTAGTTCTGGGCATGTATCTTGAGGAGCTTCTGGTACTATCATCAGCATTTTATTTTCAATGCTATCAGTCCTTTGTTTTATTTCAATTTCATTTTCAATATGAAATTACCAGCAAATGTTGAACATTGTCTCAGTAACAGGTGATTCAACTTCCTTTCAAATAAAATCCGACACTCTAAATAACTAACAAAAGATAATATAGAATGTATAATAATTTGCAACACTCCGTGTAATACAGCAGAAAATTGCAAAGTTAGTCCAAGCGCTACTTTTAGAATAATCAAAACAAAGTGCACTATTACAAAAGCAAATACTGTAACTATATTACCTTAAATTAATATCTTTCGCTGAACATGCATTACAAACTAAAAAAACTCGTTAAACTGCAACTCCATCTGGAAGCTATACAAGCGAAGGTAAGCAAACTAAAAGTAAATACGGTGTGACAATGCAATGAAAGAGGTAACACACTTGATTAAAATGATTGAAAAAATACCACGGAATTTTGAATGGTGTATGAATACATGTAGATGAATTGGAGCAAGAAATATGTTGGTACTGTCTTGGTTTTTAGGGTTGTGAGAGCAGTTCGGAAACAGAGAGCGTTGCGTATGCGCGCGCAGTGCGAGAAAAGAGAGGAAGAAAATACAGATCTACAAAACTAAAAGTAGAGGTAAGGTGAAGAGAAAGCAGACTGCAAGTTTCCTTGATCCCTTGGGCCTGGTTTCCATAAACATGGAGGAGTCAAGGGTCAGGAATAGCTTAGAAGTTACTTTTCATCCTCGCTTACAGGGGCATGTGAATGTGCGCACAGTAACATTAAACACTTAATTCAAACACAGACAATACCACCAGCAAAGTAGAGGTACTCAATGCGTGTAAATAAACAGCATGCAGTTAAACAATAACTATATTTTATCTTTGTTATAGATTAAACCTGTGGTGTAAACAAAATCGTCAAATACGCAGGTAAGTTCTGTGCACGCATGTGATTCTACGCGGCTACTCAAAATGCAAAAAAAACCAAACGCATGACTTAAATTTGTTTTTCCTCGTACTCGTAGGCAAAGGTCACAGAATTTCATACCAGTGGTAAGTGTTCGTTGCCTAAAACTGGCTATATAGAATACAGAACATGAACTCTCAAATAAAACTCTTGGTTTAAACATAAATTTATTCAACAAACCAGATAATGCAAGGCAAAACATCGGGGCACACAGATGCACAAGGCTTAAACGAGTGCGACCCAAATAATAAATAATTTATCAAAAATATTTCTAGCGGACGACAAGAAAAAACTAACAAAAATTGATATAATTACAAGAAAAAAAAAGAAATAAATAAAAAGTTTAACAAATACTAAAAATAAGATAAACTGAATAAAACAATACTGATAAACACAAACGTCTGAAAAGTTATCAGGCATAGTTTAATTATCACAAAGTAAACATTTCCAAGCGAAAGAAAGAAAACAATGGGGGTCAGGGGGGGGGGGAGGAGGAGGAGGCGACGTGGGTTCGAATCCTGACTTCAGCAAACTATTTTGTGATTGCTGGATATTAGAGGCCAACGCCTTGAGAAGCTCTCTGAGCTTGTAAGAGCGCAAGAGCGCTATATAAGAGTAAGAGGCGGGGAGGGGCTTGTGCGAGAGGGCTATACCTTGTGAAAAAAAAACAAAAAAAAAAAAACAACCTAAGATGTGTGTAGAGGATCAAAGTTAGAACGCGAACTCTTCGTGGTGAAACACTTTAAACATTAATATCATATCAGGCTTTGGCCTGTGGTTACAAAAATAATCGTCGACAGAGAGAGAAGAGGGTGTCTGCCACCCAAGCAAAAAACAAGATCAACACATCAATATAAGACCACAAAGAACTTGAAATTTTCAAACAATATAATAATATACAACTTAAAATTTTCAAACATGCCAGCGTAAAGGATGGACCAAAGTAAAAGAACTGAAAACATCATCCAGAAGTTCCGCTACCCTTGCTATATGTGTTAAAGTAGTAGTAAAGGACAACTGGTGTGAATTAGGATGGGCTGGAATATAAACACGGCTCTACAGGGCACGTGTCTGCAACCCTGTTAGTTAGAACCAGGCTAGAACCAAAGAGCTTATAGTCTTTGCTAGAACCAAGCAAAGTACACAAGCTCTGCTGAGAAGAGAGTGGAGGTAAAAGAGGAAAATGAGAGAGAGGGGGAGTAGGTGGATGAAGAGGTCGTAGAGAAAAATATAGGAAAACTCTTAGACCCTCAGAGTAAAGATCGTGAGCTCTGTTACGGCTGAGAAACGGTACAGCTTGCCTGTAATTAGGTCAAACCAATCTCGTTCCACAAGCTTGATTGGGGAAGAACGTGACTCGAAACAACACATGATTTAAGAGAAATTTAAATTAATTTAAATTACGAATATCAGCGGCAGAAGGAAACGAAATGGAGGAGAAGAAGACAAAAAGCGTAGAAAAGACGACAGACGACAGGAAGATCTAAACAAAGGTCAAATAAAATGTAGAGCTAAATGATATCAAACGAGATATTCTCTTTCCACACCTATTTACCACATATATAATGACAATTGATACGGAGTGTCTGAAATAAAAGGATTGACCCAATTTCAGCTTAAGTCCCTAGCTCAATTAGCCTCTCTAAAACACGAAGAAGCCTGATGAATATTTTAAAGGTAGACATGATACACCAATCCTATCCTATCCCGGAACTCATAGGTCGTTGGGGCACCACAGATGATAGTCCAACCAGCGTACGCCATCTTTTTCTGTTCTCGGCAACCCTCATGTCTTCGCTCAGTGTCAAACCAGTCCATTCTCGAATGTTGTCCTCCCAACTCTTTTTCTGTCTTCCTCTTCTTCTGCCTCCTAGCATCGTGCCTTGCAGCATGGTTTTTACAAGGCCTGATACTCTGGTGATGCACCCACGAAGCTGCAAATTCTCGTTTACACTCTTGTCAATATATATCTAGGGCTGTAGAACCTGTAATCTTCTTGGAACCTTGGGATGTTCAGCGCAATGAATATTAATGGTCAAGGTGAGTATTTACAGGTACTGCGGTAGACACGATAATCTTGCTGGAAGCTGGGGGAATCTAGTGCTAAGGCATAACTGGGGTACAATCCTACTACACCCAACCATTCGCTACTCGCACACCTGACTGGAAGTTGCTGAACCCCAAGTAATGGTAGGGCCTTAATGCGTCTGGCACAATCTCCCTACCCCATTGTGTGTAGTCATAACGTCGTATACTGTAAACTATGCATAATAAATAAGTTTATTGTTTTTCTTTCTCTTGCTGCTATTATATACTCAGATCGTATTTAGATCTATTTGCCCGACTCTACAACGCATGTCTGTATCTAATCGAAGAGGTAATAATATCGGTAAGAAGAAAAGGTAGGTGGAATATGACCTCACAATAGCAGGAAAATGTTTTCCCATTACCTATAAAAACCAAAGAAGAAGAAGAATGTACCAGCATTTCCTCTCGTAAACCCTTCATTACTTGGTCTTAAAATACCATTAACCTTGCAGGGAGCGGACAGCGGAAATAATTATGTTCTCAACAGGGCAACTGCTAGGAAGGTCGCTGCTACCTGTACAGAGATGCCACACATACCAGGACAGCCAGCTCTGGCACCAGCCTACTGGCCAACAGATAACCACACTCCCCAACTAGCTCAATCAATTAAAACTTCAGCAGCTTTAGAATGGGCCCAGCCCGATGTTCCCTCAAGTCTTTTGAGATATATGTTCCTCCAGACCTATACTCCCTCAGATCTGTATTCCCCCAGGTCAATCCCCCCCCCCCATCCCCTCCTTCCCGCAAACACTTCCACCCCAGTCTATCTCAAACGTATGTGCAATAAAGCGACTAATAAACCGGGTTCCGCTAATTCACAGAAATATTTCAGTATTTTGGTTTACCAAGATAATATAGATTTTACTGTTCATCAAAACAGCATGGGTTGCCGTGACTTTTCTGCACAATGGACAAATCCAGCACCGGGCCTGCCAAGGCTATCTGATTCACTCTTCCCAATTTAGCAGCTATTAATAAATTTAGCCTGCACAACTGATAGCAAACAAGGGGGTGCTGATTGTGACTGCCATTACAGAAGGCGGCGGAAGAATAGTATTAGAAGACAGAAACACGCAGAAGACTATAAATTATAATTGAGACCCTATCTTTGCTGTTCCAGTGAAATCGGGTGTGCTCACTGAAAACAAGGACATCGGTTGTTAGCGTAGTTGGTTCAATTGCGCCAAGTAGGAGTGTGGTTGTTTAATGATCTGCCAGACACGTCTGTCACTGTCACATATAACGTATGTGGTCTGATGAGGCCCACAGTCTATATTACTGAATGGGGAGTAGGCTCAGCTATGTTTTGTACCAAGTCTGAGATCTAGCATGCCATTATTTAAGATTTAATTGTTCATGTAGGCCTTCGGTGGTCTCCGATGCTCAGTATGTGACACCTGCCAGAAAAAGAAAAAAAAAAGGTTCTGTAAGATGGTAAGAGGGAGACAGAAAAAGAGGTGGGAGGACAACAATCGAGAATGGACTGGCTTGACACTGAGCGAAGCCATGAGGTTGCTGAGAACAGAGAAAGATGGAGTACGCTGGTTAAACGATCATCTGTGGTGCCCCAATGACCTTCGAGTTACGGGATAGGATAGGATAAGATGGTTCTGATTATACTTATGCACACAGACTTTCTTGTCTGGGTCAGGCAAGTCATGAAACAGAAAGAAGTTTAAGGCAGAGTTTCGAGAATAAATTCTTTCATCTGTTGCGTAATAACTTCTAGGTACGCTCTAAAGTAATTATCAACTCTAGTGATACTACTAAAACACTTAGCACGTAAAATGCAAACCCATTCTCTATCTTATTCTTCTGGCTACAACATCATGCGCAAACCCAACTCGTGAAGCAAGATCGCTAACCGTCCTATAGATATAGAAACAATTCATCCTCCCCTCAACGAGCCTCAATCCTTTTTGTTTACAATAATCAGGGTGGAGAACAACTGAATCAAGAAATCTCTGAAATCCGGCCGGGGCCCAGGGGCCAAGCCACGGTATTCGCCCCCTGGAAGAAAATGAATTTATGCTAATTTGAAAGTAATTTAGGGCCTCTCCTGAAAGCAAAAAGCACAAAGTAAACATGAATAGAAACAACAACAACCAAAAAAAAAGAATGTTTTATGCACATGTCTTTCAAAAAAAGTTAAGAATCTTGATTTGTAGGCCTAACAAAGTTTGAGGTCCACCACTGTTACACACAAACTCCACATTTCAAATTTTACTGGGCACACGTTTGTCTATTTTTTAGCTGTAAACAGGCAAGAATTTTTATAATTTTAGAGATATTTAGGGGTACGTTAGTAAAAACACTACATCTTAGGTATTAGTGACTAGTGTATAGATTTAAATGAAATAAAATGCAAAATGAACAGAAATAAATCTCTTTGATTATCTACCTTTTATACTTCTCTTGTCATGTCTTGTTTTTGATTACTCCATGTGTATACAATAAAAAAGTTTAAAAAGTCCAAACAAGCCCCCCCCCCACCCCCTCTTCTTCACTTTCATGCCAGTCTGAAAGATCGTATGCATGCACACTACTGACACTAATTGTCTAATGTCAGTACCGATCTCTTCCTCCGACTCCAAGTCCATTTCTCTCACTTTAATGTCTGATAAATGGAAGCCTGTAAACTCTTCTTCGTCAGTCGAAGAATCCAAACCATCCATTTTAGACACACACACAAGAAAATTTGAAAAAAAAATCGAAAAAACGAGCGCATCACAGAGAAAACTTGTGGAAATGCAGTCGAATGTTTTCACAACAGAATTTAACCGGAAGTCAATTGCCGGAAGTCTCGCAATCTTTCAAACAACGCGAGAATATAACCACATGGTTGATACGGACGCTTTTGGACGTTTTGCCTGTTTAGACCTTCGGCCGCTTTTGGCCGCTATGCCCAGTAAAGGGTAGCCCTCAGCTTCTCACACTCGGAACTCAATATTTTTTTCTCGGAAATGCAAATGCCTTCCGCGGAAATCCGCGGATTCGCGGAGAATTCTCCACCCTGAATAATATTAATAGTGTCCTAGCATTCTGAAACCTTAGCAATAAGAAGAAGAAGAAGAAGAAGAAGAAGAAGAAGAAGAAGAAGAAGAAGAAGAAGAAGAAGAAGAAGAAGAAGAAGAAGAAGAAGAAGAAAAGAAGAAGAAAGCTGAATAAATCTTTAACATAACTCTGTCCAGATCGCTGCGTTAGATCGTCAGCAGATTCGCCACGACTATGTTTTCTTCAGTTTTTGTCATAGAGTTGAACGCTATACAAGTGGACACTGGACAGGAATAAATAACTGAAATTGAGGTGGTTGGATCGTCTCGTATCCATCGCGTACAGAGTATCCGAGGACACAGAGGTCAACGCCAACACATATGTTTTGTATATTATATCTCGTTCATTTTAATCCTCATAGTACTGAAGGCTCATAGCATCTGAATTATGCAACAATGCCATTTCTTTACATCCAAATACGTATTACAGACACGCCCCATTCTTGTTAACGGCGGCTTGGTGCTGAGAGAACGTTTTTTCTTCTCGAATATGAATTGAAATCCGTTTGAGAGAACATTTCTTATAGTTATAGTTTATCTCCTTCCTCTGTTTCTACAAATACTGTTAGTTTTTTTTTCTTCTTTCGTGTTTTAAGAGATCCTATTTTTTCCATCGCAAACGTCGATGAACCAGGGAATTGGGTATGGAGAGCCGAGTGGAGGAGGGGATGGACAGGATTCGGAATCAACTCAAAGACGACGAGAAGATGTGGGGTGGGATTGAAGAGTGGTGTGTAGTGGGCGCAGGAGTCCAGACACCAGTTGTGTGATGGCGTAACGCGAGATCTCTCTCTCTCTCTCTCTCTCTCTCTCTCTCTCTCTCTCTCTCTCTCTCTCTCTCTCTCTCTCTCTCTCTCTCTCTCTCTCTCTCTCTCTCTCTCTCTCTCTCTCTCTCTCTCTCTCTCTCTCTCTCTCTCTCTCTCTCTCTCTCTCTCTCTCTCTCTCTCTCTCTCTCTCTCTCTCTCTCTCTCTCTCTCTCTCTCTCTCTCTCTCTCTCTCTCTCTCTCTCTCTCTCTCTCTCTCTCTCTCTCTCTCTCTCTCTCTCTCTCTCTCTCTCTCTCTCTCTCTCATACACACGCACACACATACAAACAGTGCGTTGGTTGCTATTTCTGCAGCCATTTGTGGCCTCCTCTTCTTCTTTTTCTTCTTCCTATCGTAATTCCTTCCTCCCTCCCTCCCTCCCCGAAGCTATTTGAATGGAGTCTCAATGCTCCTGACGCAAGTTTATTGCTGCCAAATTGTCTCCTGTTTCCCATTCCTATGGCTACTATTACGAAAGAACGGATTTTACGGCAAACACGTCAAACCGAAAAACAAAAAAAAAAAGACCTGTGCTTTGATTTAATCTGGGTTGACTATAATACATTGAAACTGCGTTGAACCTAACCAGTAACCGAAAGAAGATGCCGTGATTGAATTTGATTATGGTCTTTACACGCCGTCATAGTGTGCTAGGTGCGATTATACGGTTAACTATAATAAACTTTCTTTTTCTCTTTCTATCACATGAGAGGACTAACACTTGCGACTTCGCACTCCTACACAACAATCGATAACAAGTGTTACAGAGCAAATGACCAGTCAGTCATAAAACTGACTTACTTGCGATAGAACCCGCACTTGCGTTCTCTTAATGCCATAGACCACAAATAATAATTACACTGAAACGTGACTAAAATAATAATGAAAGCGACCGCGATAAAAACAGCCTTGACTAGCCATGCTAACCAGAGGGGCCGGGTAGCTCAGTTGGTAAGAGCGTCTTGCTAGTAACCGAAAGGTCGCTGGTTCGAATCCCGGTGGTCAACGTGTGATCATATTATTTTCCCCTTTACCAACAACTGGCCCGCTGGTGTCAGTATAAATCGGTCCAGTAGTCACCTATATGCGAAAGTGTCGTGTGACTATAATCTACAAACAACAACAACAACATGCTAACGTTGACTTAAAGAAAGAAAGAGATTTCTCTTATCAAAAACAGCAGTTCTTCAAATATTCCAGCAGCTAAGTCACATAATAGGACAAGGACTGCAATACAACAACGTTTTCAAGCTAACTATAAGTCAATAAATAAAATAAAAGCTGTTAATTAATTTAAATGTGGTACATAATAACATAAACAGATTTCGGCCAAATCTACCATACAATTATTTTTTATGATGTAAACAAACAAAACTTAAAAACCAAGACAACTTAAGATCAATTTTAAAAACACACACACACACACACACACACACACACTTTAAACCACAATTGCACACCAGTGTATCACAAGCACAATGATATAGTATGAAATAAATATATAATAAATACATGAATTCATTTTAAAAGACTACAACTCAAACTGAAAACTATAAGTAAACAGTAATATTATCCAAACCTGAAGGCATAATACACCATCAAATGATGAAAGATTAAGCCTCGTAAATCACAACAGCTCAGAAATAAGTCGAATCACTATGCACATGCTATACATTATTAATGAACAAGGTAGGACTTCCCAGCTTCTTGAGAACTGGCAACATGAGTGAAAAGAGCACTACGGCGAGGAAAGAACACAGGCTAGCCGGAAGTACAAAATACTAGCGGCTCTTAAAATAACACCACGCTCTACGCTAGCAGGCAGAAGCAGGAAGGAAACGTACATGAAGGCTGATTATCTGGTGATTTTCAGCATAACGTAAGGCAACATTCTAATAGTAATAGCACTAGAACGACAGATACTGGTGACATAAAGAAAATTGCACAATGAGTAACAGTGGTACGGATTTTTGGTTATTTGGGTTTTATTTATTTATTTTTTTTAGCATACACTGGTTGATGCGGTTTATTTGTACTTACACATTAATTCTAATAGGCTCCAGAGGGGTGAAGGTCAGGCGAAAAATTAACACTACGCACGGATTAAAATTCTACTATTGCTCTGAAACGAGTGTTGGGTTGTTCTACCAACAGAGCTATTTTTGACCCAGCATTGACTTCGCCTCGTTTAGCCTACGATGTTCTGTGGGGAAAAGGGGTGTGGGATGCAGAAATAACAGCGGCACGCGCGCTGACTCATCGGGCACTTTCAATCTCCAGGGTCGGGATCAAACTCATCGACTTTTTGATACAGTGTAGCACAGTCACAATATACACAGAATGCGAGAGCACTTAACTAGTCCCTGTTGACAGTTGGTTCATTAAATAACGTGCATTTGACTAAAATACCAAATGTACGGCATCCATTAGGCAATCCTATCCATCCGACACATTGAAGTTTTACCTTTCAAAGTAGTCTTTCATACAATGTTGCACAGTCACAAGACAACACCCAGAAAGCAATAGCACTTAACTAGTCCCTGTTGACAGTTGTTTCATTAATTAAATAACGTGCATTTGACTAAAATACCAAATGTAAAAAAAGGTGGTAAAGGTGGTCCCATAGCCTTGTGGCCGTAGGGGAGCGTGATGTTGGAGATCACACTTATCTTGGGCCAGCATAATGAGGGTGATGCCCATCTCTCTCCCTCGCTGCTTTACCTTCCCCACCCTTAAGAGAGTAGGTACTCAGTCACAGTTGAGTCAACTGGGGGCGTTGTTATTTGTCGCTTCACGTTTTTGTGGTCACCCATCCAAGTGCTAACCGCACTGGACGGTGCTTAACTTGCGACACAGTAGCGAGTGCTCCAACCACTGCGCTATCCGACATACCAAATGTACGGCATCCATTAGGCAATCCTATCCATCCGACACATTTTAAGTTTTATGTATGTATGTGTATCAGTTTATAGTCCCCTCTCTTCCCGATAAGGATTTTCAGAGAAGAGACTTATTTAAGTTTTACCTTTCAAAGTAGTCTTTTATAAAGGTGCACTAGGTTTTGATTGCCTACGGGGAGTAATCGTAGAAAATGTGTTATGCATACACGGTTGTAATATCACCCATCAAATCCGTTTAATTCAAAACAAGCTTTCAATTACCAGGAATCGTATAATCGATTCTTTCATAGTAGAACCATAGTCCCACACGTACAACAAGAACACACTCAACTAGATCTTCTTGTTTTCTCAAATGCTGTGTAAACCGTGTTTTGGATGTCTGTTGTATTGTTTTGGTTTTCCATAGGATCTATCACAAAAAATCTGTTTTACATTATGCACTGTTGCAATATCTTGCATGAATTACTATTTTTATTAAAAAGATTTGCACTGAAATTGGCACTGAAACTTGCTGCGTCACCAAATAATATACAGGCAGTGTTTTTGGTGTGGTCTACAAATCTATCATCTACAAATCTATTATGCATACACTGCAACCACAAACATAAATAACATTTTACTACCAGATATGCCAGAACTACTGCAATAAACGTGAACAAAACACCAGAACTCCGCTTATAAAACAAAATATTTTCAGCCATGAGCGGTGAGCAAGGAAGTAACAACATGTCACTCCACCCCACACCATTCCACACACACACACTCCCATTTTAAATTCATGTCCACATTGTGCTAGAGCTGTTCGTACATGTGGAATGAATGCTTTACTATCACTACTACCACATTGATCTTAACATCATTTTCATCTTAACACAACTTTAGTATTTGGTATGGAAGCATTCTAAATCGCAGCAACAGATTTGTTTAGTTCCAAATATTGGCTATTTTACAGCAAAAATCTTCAAAGCCTGTGGCTTTAGCCAAGATAGTTGATTGATGCAATGAACGAGTGCGGGGCCAGACTGGGTCTACGGTTTGGCGTTCATTGTGGAAGCACTCAAAGCCTTTCTCAGATTCCTCCCGTTCACTCCGTCAATAACTATTAACACAACGAGCCATGGAGGAACCAATAACCTTGACCCGCAACGCGCTAATACTAATAATAGCTACAGCCCTGACTGCGGTGACTGTTGCCATGAAAACAACTTCTCTTCGTCATCATCATTCTCTATTCACCCCCACCACCTCACATCCGTCGACTGCCTACATTTTACTGGTCACATATTCCCTTAGCTGCACCCTATTTGTCATCTTCGCATTTTTATCATGTTACTCATAAATAGTCTTTCACTCGCACCAATAATCGTTCAGCACCAATGATCCAGGCCAGGGACCAAAAAACCTTGACCTCAGGTACAAGGTCAAGGACCGCGTTTATTTCAACGTTACGGTTCAAGTTAATGTTACTCTGTTTTTACCAACATTTGCGTTCAGACTCGTTTAACAAAATTATAAATCACTCAATCGTATTCACATTTTTTTTATACTGGTATACACCTAGCCAACTTCAAAACTACCTTGCACATTTCAGCATTAATTAATCGTCATCGAACTATAGAAAACTGAAGGGTGGGGTGGGGTGAAAGTTAAAACGAACTCTTCAAATTGTTACCAATTTGTAGACTAAGTGCTATCCGTCTCCAGGTTGTTAGCGCTGTCATGATAATAATTATGCTAATCATCGCTTATTCCGCATTTATGCATTACTTTGTCACTTAAAAGAATTCTATCAATAACCGAAACAATCTTCGCAATGAGCTCTCAGACAGCGTAAATGTTGCCATCAGTGTCATAACGACGGGGATAGCACATGCAACATACTAGTACCATCAGTCATGGTAATTATAAATAAACATGTGATCCTTCTAATAAACAATTTCATCATATAGGCAATATGAGTCATAATAAATAAGTCCGTAAGTCTTTTCTTATTCAACATAAGTAATTATGCAAAGTCACCGAAAATATCTCTGAAATGACTATCAACTGTAAGTTGTCAGTTATCATGTAATGCTGTCAAGCGTTGTCAACATTTTATAATTGTGTCATTATGTCAATCCCACCACATGCAACCGTATTATGTGCATACAATATTAGTTGCAACAAATAAACCTTGCCCAATCTGTCTTCTATTAGGCAACACGCAAAATGGCCAAAAATATCTGCCAGGAGTATTAAATACAGACTTTTTTTTAAAAAAAACAAACACACATATTCAGTTGCTCGGATGGTTCCGATTTTCTGTATGAATAAATGGCGTGCCTGACATTACCTCGCCACTTCGATGACTATCCCTTGGGGCAAAATCTGTGAAGAACGTGGGGTCACAGACAGTGTGTGGGAGAGGTGAGCATAATGAAGTTCAGGAGGGGAAGAAGGGGGAGGAGAAGGGGGACGGAGAGAGAGAGAGGGATGGGGAAGAGTACATAGTGCAAAAGACAAGACTCCACTGCGTTGAGATCGGGCGGAAATTCGAAAGGAGGAAGAGGACAGACGCGTCAATAAGCCACTACATGCTCCCCGATCCCCATCGATCTCTGTCTTTCTGCGCACTACAAGCACCGCTACAGGTCTTAGGAGGGAAATGAACAGAATAGGTTTTGAACCTGAAAGAGTGTGAAATCTTATGCCAATAAAAAAAAACAATATGGCCGAGAGAGACCTTGACCAATCTCTAACTTTATTAGCAAACAACCACATCGATTCAATATATACATACACACAAAACACACACACCAACACAGCTCAAAGAGAGAAACATGATAAATATTTAAAACATCCATTAATAAACCTCGCGTCTCAATTTAACAATTCCGGTCACATTAAACATGTATGCAACAAACAAATGTAGCCGAGCGGAGTATTTGACTCCCGTCTCTCGGCCACCAACCTTGAGAACACGGCCCAACACGTGCTGTTATTTGCATTTTATCCCTCAAAAGAGGGACATAAAAATATTTGCCCTGCAAGGCGGGGAACCGTTGTTGGTAGCAAACCGGGTTTGCCGGCTACTAGTGCCACGACACTTCGCTGCAAAGTCGCTGCCATCGACTTGCATAAAATGCCTGCCGACAATATAGTCCCGCTCACCACCAAAAGCAGAAGGCGAATGGTCAGCCGGGGAGAACACATGTCGTGTCGCCTTGTCCTGCATAACCCAACGGCATCCCCAAAAGATTCTGCACAGGTCAGGAGGAGGCACCCAAGGCTAGTCTAACCAAGAAATTCAAGGTAGACAATTTCTCTCCCAAGCCTCAACCAATCGCCTCCCTTTCCGCTACACAAACAATCCACATAATCCTAGGATAAAATCGAATCCAATCAAACAACTCCGCATAAAGAGTTACATTTTAATTTGTATTAAAGAGTTCCACAAGCAAACACACTGGTTTCTCTAGTCCCTCCCTCTTCACAACAGAGATGGTTTGAAAATAACACACAACATTCCCCACGGGTAAAAACATTTTTATATTTTAGCCATTATCGAATACTGACTAGCATCGATGCTGAACAGCACTCAGGCTAAGAACTGAAGGTCAAGCTAAAGCATTCATAAATCCTAACCGCCAACCAACCCCATAGATCTAGTGACCATGACCCCCAGTTGACCCAAAGTACATGACCGGCGACGGAAAGGAAGTTTTCCGGGGAGGAGCGCTCTCAAAATGTGTCTTTCAATATTGCACGTGCACCGCTGAGTTTCTCGAGCTTCTTGATACAGCATCGATCATGGCGATAGGCCCACACTGTTAGTATCTGTAGAAAACTTCAGCCTGGACGGGCGTTTCATCATTGCTATGGACATTTTTTTTTAAACACAATTGATAATGGACACATCCCTCCCCCTTTCCCCTTATTTTCGTGGTTCTTATTATTCAGTCTTTTTTAACCAAAATCAAAACAAGACAGTTTGGCCGAAAAGTCCGAAGTTATTAATATCATAAGGTGCAAAACTGACAAGGCGATAATAATATCAGCCATTACTTTATTTCACATAACGGTTTGCTTGTTGTTCCATATTACACAAAACAAGACAATGAACTAACAGGTCAGTCATTACAAGCCACTAAAGAGACAAAGAGATGGCCTCCCATTAAGACTTATGGCATAACAAACCACTAAGGAATGACAGGGGATAAAAATACCATAACATACGACTTCATTCCAATGACAGACCGCTTGCTGTTCCAGACTACACAATGGATAATGGTCCTCCGAGGCTCAAAGCCAGATCAATGCCACCCTGGCCTGCCTGAAAATGAGTCTCAGCGGAAGTCCACTCGTTCGCCTCCGGATTCAGTGGCAACGGTCAGTCTGGTCACAAATACAGGCGCTGGGGAGTGTTGTTGAGGTGGGGGTTTACCGGTGGGTCGAGGCAATAAGGTACACTTACTGCTGTTAAGAAGTCTCTTCTCGGCAAGTTACTTTATTTTTGTCCTATTTTAAGTCAAACTTATTCGGCACAATCTTAGCCTGTTTAGCATGCGCCAGCAAGTCAAAATAGATCACCGACACTCCGCAGGCAAACAAGCATGATCAAAATAACAATTCCAACCACCCCACTCCAAACTCTCTCCCCATCCTCTCTCTCTCTCTCTCTCTCTATCTCTCTCTCTCTCTCTCTCTCTCTCTCTCTCTCTCAACCACTAACATATCCCTCCCCTTAACCAGAATCATGTAACCAGTCTAGAAACGAATCCGGACACGAATCTCAGACCAAATAATTACAGCACAACTGGGCAAACAAATGACAAACTGCAACTGCTACCCTACAAGTAGGACTAGGCCCTGTTGCAGGCAAATTTCTCTTTAGCATGCAAGTGCCATCGACCACCACTGCTAGACTGATGAATGTACCTGGGAGACGAAACATCGGCAGAACAAACCAGTACACAAAATTCACAATACACACACAGTTAACAATAGGCACATTAAACAATACACCATATGCATTAATGAATTAAAGATTGGGATCCTAATATAAACCGTTAATATCTAAACTACTATTGCACCTTCAGTACGGACAAAACATTGATGTTCACCGAGCACACTGCAGGAAAACCAACATTTGGCCGCTGTAAAATGATCGTAAATCTCGGTGAATTCTCGTCTTCCTTTTTTTCTTTTGATCCCAGTGAACTTTAATGAAGCGTTTCAATGTAAAGATTGAACACCAACCGCAAGGCATTACTACCCAGTAACTGTTATAATTTTCAAAAATCTACATAGAATCACTGTAGTTAGTCCTGCATTATTACCTGCTTCTAGTAATCTTTCCATCCGCATAGAAGCTTTCTTTCATCATAGACAGATTCTGGCTGATATAGCAAGTGACATTCATGCGTTTCGATTCTGAAGCGGAAGAAATACTGTAAATGTTGTCTTGCGTTTCTATTCAAACGTGGAGAACCATACCACACATTACTTTCAGACATCATTTTCAAAATGTCCGCAGTGAAAATGGAAAGGCAGCAATTTGTCGTCTTGAATCATTTACCCGCACTTAGCAGTCTGTCCATCAGTAGTTTCTTTTTTTTTTTTTTTTGCTTCAGAATAGTTTCAACCTCGCCGCAATTACGCGTCTCTACTGATAAGAAGAAAACTGGAAACAGAATACATCTCATTATCTTTGGCCCAACGGCTGGCAACACACAATACAACAGAAGGCTGGACGCATTATAGGGCCAAATGGAGCAGTAATGCTGGCAGCACCAGCAGAACACTAAACATTCGCCGACTACGCCTACACTGTGTATCCAGCGGCTAATATTAATAAACCCTCAAACCTTGAAACAATGTTGACTTCGCTAACTATGCTTTTGCGAGGGAAAGCTTCAATCTGTGGTCTCCGATGACCAGCGTGCGTGGCAAACTGGGGAGGCTAGCGGGTTGTCTGGCATCAAAAGAGGCTCAGCAGACCTCCAGGTGGTTCCGCTCTCCCCAGCCGGACAGTGACTAATTAGACACTGGCGAACGTCGCTCCATCAATCCTTTTGTCAAAGCAACCGCGATATAAGGAGCCAGCATTTTTAATCCTACAGCAATTTTCCAGCACCAGCTAAACTAGACTACAGAGGGAGAGGAATGAAGAAGGAGAAGAAACAGACAGCCAGCCAAGCTCAGACACACAGAACTACACTTTCTAGCTTTGGACCAAGTTCTGTGTTCTATGTGTAGCAAGTCCACGAAAGTCTGTTTTACTGATTACTACAGTGTTAGTTGCTTAACTAAAGGTGGCTAATCAAAGACCGGCTCCCAGGAGAAACTTTTCCGTATACGACGCAGCGTCATACATCAATCTCTCTTACCACCTCTGACGCTAGCCAGCAGTGCAGCTTCATGTTTGAACGCCTGTCCTCTCTAACATGCTGCCAAGATAGAACGTCCAAGATTTGCGACAAGAACAGTATAAGGATTATGTGCTAGAGAGAAATAGTCAATAACTGTAAGCCAACTAATAACGCCTTTACATTAATACTGGTAAGTTATTATAATAACTGCAGGTTAACTTATTAAACAGTCTACCATTGCAAGTTATTAATTTGAACAACACCGACACTTATTCAGAGTGGCTCGATCGTCAAGACAGACTCGGCTCACAATCAAAATTCAAGTCAACAAGGTTGCTGCAGGACCAATCAGATACCAAACCAGGCGCAAAACAAAAAACACGCATAATCACACACGTCCATTCAGTAAATATCACCACAAACCTTCTTTCACACGCCTTATGACCCTTACAAAATGACACGCTTCTTTAGCATACAGATCCTTTTGATTCGATCTTATTTCTTCACTAAGATTTCCCTACAGCGTTGATATTAGATAAAGATCTTGTTACTTAATTCCAGACGGTACCTTGGACACCAGATAATGTATGAAGTGGTCACCGCTTGCACTGACCTGGGGTCATCCCTTTCGGCTTTTAGAGAACTGACGGGTCAGGTTATCTCGTTCCATCGATCCCAGACCCTAAAGGACCCTTGGGAAACTCTCCTCGTGTCTGCGGTTAACTGGAAATCTGATGTCCTGTGTGTGCCTGGAATACTCTTCATTCAGAGTGAATGAAGCTCGTGGAAAATACTGTTCCTTCAGAGCTTGTGTAGTACTGTTGCATGGGCAGAACTCTTTCGCTATAGAGCCTGAGTGAAGTAGTGAAATTTAGTTCTTTGAGGTCTGGTTGAGAGAATTTAGTGGTGTCACACCGCTACAGAAGAAATAATCAGCATTTTCCAACCAACAACATAGAAACTTCTTTCTCTCACATTCCCTTCTGTCTGAGCTATGGAGCCACAAAACGTTGCCTGGAAGTAATGCATAACTGTAACTTGCGTACTGGACCTCAAAAATGTGTACCAGCTAGGCAATAGAAGATTAACAAGACAGTGCTCTCTCTGTCTGGTTCAGTGAAGCCTTAAAAAGTGTTGAGGCCAATGAATAGATGTGGATGATGGTCGCCTGTGACCAAGTAAACCATAACAACAACGAATATTAGCAATATCCAACCGGAATCGGCAACAGCATCACAAAACGTTCTCTATTATAACAGACCACCATTATTTAAACCAGGTAGACCCTAAAGAAGACAAGTGTTATAGGTTTGTGGCAATGGCCTGACAGTGGTAATAGTCGTTTGTGAGAGTGCCGCAGCTAATACTCAACCCTCTCGTGCCAAGGCAACATTGAACTGTAGGTGTCATACTCATGGCGGATTGACTAAATCAGTAAATGGTAATGAAAACATTCAAATAAAAGTACCCACTAGCGCCTATCCTATCCTATCCCATAACTCGGAGGTCGCAGGGGCGCCACAGATGATCGTTTAACCAACATACTCCATAATTCCCTGTCCTCAGCAACCCTGATTGTTTCGCTCCGTGTCAAACCCGTCCATTCTCGAATGTTGTCCTCCCACCTCTTTTTCGGTCTCCCTCTTCTTCTACCTCCTAGCACTGTGCCTTGCAGGATGGTTTTCACCACTAGCCCCAGATCATAAATTAATACACATTCAAGAACAGCAACTTGGCTTGACTTTACTAGCTGCAGATAGGATTTTATCTTGAAAGTCTCTTGCCGTTTTATCTTCTAATAGAACTTGCTTTCCAACTTCATATTTTTTACTTCAACATCAATAGTTTTTTTTTGGTATGTTCCACAACGTCTTCTACTTTCCAACATCTAATAATATATATTGTGAATGTGATCACAAACATACAATTTGTTTACGTAAATCAAAACTTACAACCACAGATCAGCATTCTAATAGTGATGTAGGCGATTTCCTTTGCTTTTGTGTCATCAGTTCAAGAATGTTTGTATTGCCCTTTCATAGTAGTCATTGTGTTCAACGAGACTCAGGAGAAAAAAACGAGAGAAAAAAAACACCACCAACTACTGCTGAAGACAAGGTCTTAGTTTGACTTCTGACGAAACAACGATGTTGGTGTTCTGCAAATGTTTCTTTCTTTTTTCTTTTTTTTCTTTTCCTAACGTTATCATAGATATTGGTCATAATGTCCAGCGAGCCTAAAAATATACTATTCAGAAGACACAACACACACACACACACACACACACACACACACACACACACCTACACAACACACACAAGGACACCTACATGCAAGACCACACACAACCCACATAAAACAACTCTCCTTCACATAAAGCCGCATTCCTTCTAGTACATTAAGATCAGATTGTGCGACCCAAACCTTGTAAATTATCCCTTATTTCTGTTCTGTTCTGTTCTGTTTGTTTATTGTCTTTTCCAGCAAGCTGATAAGACATTTAAAAAAAAAAAAAAATAAAATAAAAAATAAAAAAAATAAATAAAAAGAAAAAAAAAATTTGTTAGATTAGATTACCAACAGGAGAGTCCAGCAATACTTTGGACAGTTTGATTCCGAGTTGAAAATCTACATCACTGAAACTGACCTTCCCTTGCAATTCATATGACAGTAAAGGCTTAATTTGATCACATTCAAATAAAACATGCTGTAATGAGATGGATGCATCACAAACACACTTTACATCTTTACAGTGCTTAGTTTTAATGGCATTGAGCAAAATTCTGTTAGTCATCGTAAGCACAGCTCTTGAGTAACCATTTAATGGATTGTCTTGTTTCTTAAAGTCAAGAGTACTTTTCATTATATTTTCAATTTCATTTTGAATTTCTTTTGAAGATTTCATAACTTCAATGTATCGAGAATTTAATTGTAAAGCACCTTGTTTAGCCCCTTTATCTGCTAATTCATTATAGAAAAAACCACAATGTGATGGTAACCAGCAGAAAGAGATGTTTGTGCCATTAATGATTAAGCTGTGAATAATATGTCTAATTTCTATTATTAAATCTATTCTATTTTTATTATTTTGAGATTGTAATGCTTCTAGCACTGACATTGAATCAACACATATAACTATTTGAAAAATACTGATCTGAAGACTGGATATGTTTCTTAGTGCCATTAAGATTGCTATCAGTTCGGCTGTAAATATAGATATATTCTTGCCCAAGTAAAATGATTCGTTCATTTTTAAATCAGGAATAACATATGCTGCACCTGTTTCACCTGATGATAAAACAGAACCGTCAGTATACACTTTTAAATGTTGAGAATAAACAGAATCTATGTGTTCACGAGCCTCAGTTGTAACTAAGTTACTATTAACACTTTTGAATGTGTTGCAATAATGAATATCAAAATTACCCTTCATCATCTCCCAAGGAGGCATTGGTGAAGAAATATCTGTCTTAAGTCTTTTTATGTCCTCTACCGTAGAATCAATTAAGTCTTTAGTATATGTAGAAATCGTTTCTAAGAATCTAACATTTTGTGCTCGTTTTGGGTATTCTAAATCAGACCTAAACAACAACTCTTCATTAGTACTATTGCAAATATTATGTGCTCTTACGATATATTTAACACAAACCAACTTTCTCTGTTCATCCAGGGGCATAATTCCTGCTAACATATAAGCTTTAGATGTATTTGTATGCACGGGAACACCTAGGGCTAATTTTATAGCCTTGCTATCTAGACTTTTCAACTTATTTAAATAACTCTTCGGAGCTGAAAAATATGCTTCCTGCCCGTACATTAATTTAGATCTGACAAGTGACGTTGCTAAATGAACGAGTGTCTTTATATCTTGACCCCAAGATTTTGTACTAATGATCTTTAATAAATAATAACTTTTTAAAGCATTCTGAATTAAATACTCAATATGTCTTGTCCATTTTAACTTCCTTGTTAGATATACACCTAAAAATTTAATCTCAGCAGTATATTCAATTTCTTCATTTTCTATCAATATTTTAGGCAGTTTTCTTGGTACTTGACAGTTACTAAAAAGCATCATTTTAGTTTTTTTCCTTAGATAATTCTAGGCCATTAGATATCATGAACTTGTTTAAACTATTTATTTCTGTTTGATAAACTAAAGTAATGTGTTTTATTTCATACAAAGAAGTTTTCTTTTTTAGATTAACATTCATCCATATAGCAATGTCATCAGCATATTGAACAAGAGTAACCCTGTTACTGAAAACTTTTGGCAAATCGTAGATTAAAATGTTGAACAAAATTGGAGATATTATTGCCCCTTGAGGAATACCCATATTCGTCGAATGACTTGATGAATAACAATTTCCAACTTTAACCTTTATAGATCTATTTTGTAAGAAAGTTTTTATAAAATTATACATGTGTCCAGATAATCCAATTTGTTTTATTTTGAAAAGTAAACCTGCATGCCAAACTCTGTCGTATGCTCTTGTAATATCAAAAAATGTTGCTAAAACTCCTTTACGCTTTGCAAATTGTCTTTTAATATGCGTTGTTAGCTTAACTAAATGATCAACAGTCGATCGGCCTTTTTGAAACCCAGCTTGATTGATAGGAATTATTTTTTGTTTGACGCAATAATGTGATAACCGTTCCAATACAACTTTCTCCATTATTTTACACGCATGTGACGTCAACGCGATAGGCCTATAACTTGAAACAACACTGCGAGATTTGCCAGATTTTGGTAATGGGATAATTAGAGATGTTTTCCAGAATTCGGGCAAGGTACCTTTTGCCCAACTATTTGCTATAATTTCATGTAAAATGTGGAGCCAATTGTCAGGAATATTAGCTAAAAGTTTGTATGAGATTCCGTCTAATCCTACCGCTGAATTCTTTCGTCCAAATTGAAATACTACATGTTTAACTTCTTCAAACGTTATGTCGGCATTATAATATAAACTATTATTGGGTAGAGGAGGCTCAAATGTAGGACTACTTTCTTCATTTTCTCTTTGTTGTTGTATGTGACTAGGCAAACTAGACGACTGACTTACATTAGCAAATACTTTTACAAATTCATCAGCCTTCTCTAATGATGTTGGAAATGTATTATTTGTTAGCTTTATGGGACATTTAGGGAGACTGTATCCATTTTTCATTTCTGACAACTTTTTCCACATTTTAGCTGAGTCCTGATAACTATTGATTTCAGAATTACAATAATTTGACCAAAATGCTTGTTTTTCGCTAGCAATGGTTTTGTTACAATTTATTTTTGTCTTCTTCATTTCAATAAATGATTGTTCTGTTCTATTTTTCAACCATGTTTTATATGCTACCTTTTTCTCTTTTACTGCATTTTTACACTGTTCGTTCCACCAAATATTTCCGGTTCGGGATTTTTTCGTATATGTTTTTTTTCTTGGGAATAGACCTAGAAGCTGCGTCATGAATACTCTTAACAAAAGTATTATACACTTCATTAATATCGTTCTTCTTAGTAAAAGAAGTATCAGTATGTAATAAAATTTCTTTAAAGTTATCCCAATTAGCCCGAGCATAGTGATATTTTGCCACAGGATCTTGCTCAATGCCCACTTCAACACAATCATTGCAAGTGATTACGATAGGAAGGTGATCACTGCCTAAAGTATCCGTCTCAACCTCCCATATACAGTCTGCATAAAGATCAGGAGTAGTAAAAGATAGATCAATGGCAGATGGTTGATGTGTAGATACATCTGGCACGCGAGTGATTCTTCCATCGTTAAGTAATAAAAGGTCAGAGTTAACAATATTTTCACTTAGACGGTTTTTGGAAAAGTAACAGTTATCATCCCAAAGAGACGAGTGGGTATTAAAATCTCCACAAAAAATACTGGATTCTGACACATTAAAAGATTGCATCCAGTCAAGGTTTGCATGATCTGTTCCCTTAGGATAATAAACAGAGAAAATGTTTACACACAACTGACTATTTATCTTGATTTTCGCACATGCGCAATAGCTATCACAATCGTTTATACTGGTAGGACTCAATAAATCATAATCCAAGTCATGACGAATGTAAATTGCAGCCTGGACTTTATCACTGTTTGTGTTGATTATGGGGGGATAATAATACCCCTTCAGTTTTGGTAGCTTGCGTTTGTTAACATTTAATGACTGTAAGGCTAGAACATGGTGGTCTGTTTCAGTCAAATATTGTTCCAAATAATGTAAGTTAGTAACTAGCGAGCGACAGTTCCACTGAAATACTGAAAGTTTTTCACTTTTCATACTACAAAAACTAAAAACATGGAAAATCAACAATAACTATAACTTGGATCTAGAAAAAGAGTCATCAAACTTTTAGCTCTTTTTGTTAGTGCTACGCTAATGGAGACTGAAAGGAAGTAGATCTCCAGCACGCTCAGTACCACATGATAGGAAACTGTATTGGAGAGTGTGGGTAGAAGTTACCCCTCCAGTCATAATAACCAGGAGGGTTGGCTGCATGACGGTAGTTGCGCGCAGCTTTCCGTGGCTTCTCCCACAGCAGTCTGCCGACGTTGCGACCGATGTTTCCAGCCAGGGTACTGCTGCCTCGTCTGGTGGGATGGAGGCGATCGTAGCGAAGACCAAAGGGTGGCAAGTTGTCATGGCTGATGAAGACGATCTTGTCGTTGTCAGCCAACTCCGTGAGCACCATCGCGTTAAACAAATCACGCTTCTTCTGGAGTGATGGGATAAGGACAGGAGCCAGCTGGCTAACAACAAGCCTAAATGTAGCTGCCAATTTCATTTGTGGAAACCGGGGAAATCAGCTAGATTTTCACCATGACGGTGCGAAGAACATTAAGGCGAAGAAAGCGAATAGCAAAAGATGAAGAAGAAATGATGACAGAAGAGGAGGTGAGGCAGGAAAAAGAGATGGGGCCGGCAACAGTGACTGCGGTCACAGAGGTCACTCCTGACCACGGCTGCAGTAGTTGCCACAATCAACTTCTTCAAGTAAGTGAGCTCCAATTAGTCATCCACAAAATGCAAACGGAACTCAAAGAGCTGCACGTGTTGATTAGCGATCAATCGAGTTTGATCAAACAACTCATCGACAAAATAGATCGTAAATCGGCATCCGCAGTGGAGGGTGGCGAGCAGACGACTCCGCTGCGATCGACCATTCCAAAAGTCTCATATGCGACCGTAGTGAAGTCAAAATCACTTACTGTAGATGATAGGCCAAAAATCTCTAAAAGCTATCCTTCACCGTCGCAAGTCAACTCTGCAGGCAATCAAAATAAAAAGAAGAAAGAAGTAAAACATTACCAACATGACGAAAATGATGACGTCAATACAAAACATGACGAAGTTGCTTTGGAACGAAACTGTGTCATTCTACATGATTCTATACTGGGAGGAGTGCAAGAAGAGAGATTGGCGATGTCTTACAAGTTTTCAGTTTGCAAGAAGTTTGCTCCCACCATCAGTGACATTGTTCCTACGTTCATTGCTACCCAAGATGAGCTTGTTGTTCCACCGAAAGTCGTCCTGTTCCATTGTGGGGTGAACAATCTAAAGAAGCAGGACCCGCGCTCCGCCAGCAAGCAGTTTGTTGAGGCCGTCCACACTGTGGCTGCGCGTAGCCCCACGTCCCTTATTTCTCTATCCTCCAGCTGTGATGATAGCTTCCTTCCAGACATTAAAAGGTACTAAAGATCTTAAGATATTAAAGGTCTTTCTATCGTCAAGAGTTGATGACTCTTTCCTATGACAAGTTCACTGATCACGGTTTATCAAAGTAAACACTGTTTTCATTTCATCGTTCTTATATAGCACTGGCCGGTACAGCATGAACTCAGCCCGTTAGTTTTCACGAAGGCTACCAGCTGCGATGACAATAAAAATATATTTCAATCGATTACTAGGACAAAACATGCTGGTAAATGAATCGAGATGCACCTATAGCACTATATACCTGTACTGCACGCGCGGCGTAAAACTGTTGAATAACTGAAAATCATTATGACACAGGGTAGATGACAGAAAACTAAGCTGACAGTATTCATTCCACCTCATCCTTATATCGTAGGATGGTGTTACAGAAAATAAGACACATCACAACCTTACTGGCCCACACCACTCTTCAAAATGAAAATTTCCTTAGTATATATGATGCCAATAAGCACGTGCAACTGGACAATTACTCGTAATACAATTATTCAAAGTGGGCAAGTGTTACGTTGGAGACGCGTGCAGTGGTAGGCTTGCGTGTGTGACGCGCGCGATAGATCTGTTCATTTTATTTTGCAACGCATGCAGTAATAGAGTGTATTTATCTTTGATTTGATTTTGCGTTGTTATTAGAAGAGGCTTTGTATAGCGTTGGTGTTTTTAGTTGGTCGATATTATTTGAGAATTTTCTCGAGTCAGTTGTTTACTTTCGATCGAAGCGTATGGATAGTTCGAGGGGTAACCATGGAAGCTTCCATTCCAAATAGGGTTGTATGACGTGAGACGGTGATGATGAAATTACTTCTGATTGGTTGAGGTATGTCACGTGGGGGGTATTCTCGTTCTTTCTGGAGTTTAGAGACACTATATATATAGTGCCGCCCTGTCTCAAAAGGTGTTTTTTTTTATAGAGAGAGCTGTTGTATTAGAGTTGAGAAAGTTGTAAAAAGTGGAAAGTTCAAAGTTGAGAATTGGAGATTGGAAAAGCGATTGAGCAATTGTATGCAGTTGTTGATGTGTGCTGAATAAAATTGGAAAACTACACACGACGACTCCAGACTTGTTGATGATTGAACGGGTTGCGTGGATAAACGAATCTGAGCTACACTCATCAGTACTTCAGCATTGGGGCTGAATCAACTACTGATAAAAACAACATCGAGTGTAACAGCAAGTATAACCTTGTTTATAGATTGGATGACATAATATGTTCAACGAAGTGTATGGCCGTAACATGGATACTAAGACTATAATTCTGAATGAGGTAGAGAAATCCTTTAAGTGGACCAGCTGACCCTGCTCTTCCCTCTTTTCTACTTATGGTCTCTGGAGGTTCGTTGTGTAGATTAACGTCCCCGGACACTTTCGCATATAGGCGACGGGTCTCTGGAGATAAATAAAAAGGGACCACGACTAAAATATAAAAATAAAAATTAATTTAAAAAAATACATTTAAAAAAAGAATAAAAAATAAGCTGTGCGTTCGTTTTCTTCCATACTCATAATGTCAACGAAGCGTGGGTCAGTGAGTATCGTAACGGCAGGTTCTCGGACGAATTACTCCAAAGCTGACGAGCACGACCCATCCCTAACTGAAAGGATGATCGTCGTTTGACAAATGAACCTAATCTCATGGACAAATGCGGTATCTACAGCATCTGAAGCGTTCACAGTCAATCCCAGCCGTACTAACCATTGAGGTTTAACGTCTACACCCACCATTGGCGATATGGCAGACGGAAATAATTATCCCAGGGAACAAAGGGTAGGGACCTAAATCAACACTGGACCATAAGAGCAATCATACTGTTAAAATGGACAGTAAAAAATGGCCACTTTTTATTTTGCCCACCGCGGGATTCGAACCTGAGTCATCGGTGTGCCAGGCAAACAACTAACCACAGGGGAAAATAGAATTAGAAAAAAACAACAACTATGACGTCAAACTTGATGACGTCACACGATGACCTCAATAAAAAAATTCCATTGTTTCGTTGAAGGCTCAAGGCATGTGTACCCTCTAATTACAAACGAAGATTAAAAAAAAAATGCTTATAAAAAAAGATATTTAGGTGACGTTATTATGATTACTTCACTCGATTTGCATAAGTTTGGTTTTACGTTGGAGGTATAGGTAAAGTCTAAGTATATACCAAACTTGAACCAAATCCCTCCGGTAATTTTGAAGAAAATTGGATTCGGAAAAAAAAGAAAAGGAAAGAGATTACGACGGCGCCATGATGACGTCACACGATGACGTTAATCAATATAACATAGTTTTGCTTAAGGCTCAAGGCATCGGTACACTCTAATTACATACGAAGTTTTATTTATATATAAATATATATGATACCATGACGACGTCACCCGATATGCATTTTTTTTTTTGGGGGGGGGGGGGGGGGGATGGATGGGATGGGGGGGGGGGGGGCCCATTATTTTCAGAGAAAAATGCGCAAATGTTACCTCCGGACGCTGGAATGACGGACAAAGCCAAAAAAAATAGCTCTCGCGCTGAGCTTTAAGCTCGGGAATTAACAACTAGAAAACTCATTTTGTGCAGCCTATACTTTCACTCAAACTGGTGCGAGTTGTTGGATGGTGTGAGTTGTTGGATGGTGTGAGTTGTTGGATTCTCCTCCTCTTTGTTTATAAGAGCCGCACTACATTTACTACCAACCTGATCCAGCAAAAAATGAACCAGTATCGACTCCAAATGAAATCTCTAACTATAGTCCAAAACACTTAAACACTTGGAATTACAACGTCACATCCGCTCCTTTTTTGTTTTAAACCACTGCCGCCTCCAAAATAATCCTGAAAACTGTGACCGCTTTCATCTAGAAATAACCTTACATCCACTACTAACGGTCAGGGCTAATGAGGTACAAAATTAGTAGATCATTTTCGCCTCCAAAACAAACCTGCAACTGCGACCCTTGCCATTTAGAATTAACAATCAGAATTACAACCTCACGCCCGCTACTCAAGGACATGTCCAATGAGATACAAATTCAGCTAATCATTATGGTCTCCGTACAAAACTTCAAACCTGGGACCACTGTCATTTAAAGTAACAATTATAATAACTTAAACAATTAGAACGTTACATCTCTTCAGATATATCCGCTAGCGCGCAGGTCAGGTCACACGAGGTAAAAAATCAACACCTAAAAAGAAACCCCTGCAGGTAAAAGGAAGGTTGTAACAATCGTCCCCTATACGCTTATTGTGTCCGGGGACGTTAATTTTACTCAAAAAAAAAAAAAAAAAAAAAAAAGGAAGGTCGGGGTAACTGATGACCACTTGTGGACACAAGATGACCACTTCCCTGGGGAGAAAGTGGACAACCAGCCGACACCGGACACACGGAAACGAGACACAACTGGTAGCAAAGGGCGTGAAGGGTGGTCACATTGTCACCGAGTCATCAGTAGTATGATGAGAGACCTCATCTTTATAGAGAGTTGCCGCCACTGCTCTACGTTAATACTCTGCAAAGCTGAATACCACAACGAGTATTGAGTATCAATAGCAAATTTAAGGCAACTGAGCGCTATGGCTCGGAGCTCGCTGTCACGTCACTGATATTCTGTTTGTATGTGGGTAGAAGCAGAAGGTAGAAGTTGAAAGGTGAGTGTTAGTGTGGTTCTCTGATACACTATCGCACGTGAGACACGAAAGAAAATGGAGGGACAAGTCAACTGGAGAGGTTTTCGCTGTTGAATGCCAGATTGACGGACGTGAGAGATCGGTTCCTCCTCCTCCTTTTCCCACCCAACTTCCATAGCGCCACTACTTCAATGTTTCTTTCTTCACACTGCTTTTTTCACTCCCGCAAAAACATTTTGCGTTACAATCAAAGCCGTGAAGTGAACCCCAGGCAAGCACCGTGTCCACAGTTGAAAATAACGACACTAATATATTATTTCTGTCGACCTTCGTTTAAATTTCATGCATAAGCCAAAACCTATGAGAGAGAGATAATTGTATTATTTCCCAAACTAAAATTCCGTTTTCCGCGATGAACGAGAGCGTGTCTCTCTTTATCACTAAACACGGTTTGCTTTCATTGCGATTAATGTGCGTCATCATGAGACCCTTACGATTTACCCAAGCAGTCAACTGGAATAATCATATGAGGAGACAGGGACGGAGCGGCACCACCCAGACTGTCCGAGATCTATCCGATATAGGTTTGAGTCTATTCGAATGCCTCAGCAGTTCCTGATACTCAGACTGGTGAAAACCATTGACACGAGTCTCTCTCCAAGCAGTCTATCGTGAAACACATTCTTTTCTTTTTTGCAAGATACACAACAGAAAAAGAAAAAAAAAGAGGGATAGGGATGCAAAATAGAGAGAAGAAAAAATAGGATACAAAATAAGAAAAAAAAAGATGCAAGTGTGAAATAGAAGAGGAGAGAGGGGAGGGAGGGAGAGAGAGCGAGATCGAGAGAGAGAGAAAGAGAGAGAGAACAAGACGAAGGTACACCGACCATTGGAATTTGGAAGAAAAAGCAGGCAGACCCCGGCCCATTGGGTCAAGTTGCATTTGTAGAATTGTCCGTACTCCATTCAAAACGGTAAATTGTGTAATAATTATGTTATGACTGACGACGACGGCTTCTACTACTACTACTACTCACTCAAATCACCAATGATACAATTCAAGATCTCTTCCTCAAACTGTGTGCAATATTAATAGCCAAATTTTGTAAGTACCGCTACTACTACTTTCTATCACTAAGCACAATCATACTTTTTTTTTTTAAAATCTCAGACAGCTGTTGGATTAGGGTCACAGTGACAAATTCCTGTGGTAATGCTGTCAGCGCCCTGCTTGACCGGTATCGCTACTCTTGCTACCTATTATACTGGCACTGACATCTGTGGGTGCCCAAACGACTTTCGAGTTACGGAATAGGATATGACATCTAATACCCGTCACCAGGCAAATCACTCAATATGATAATGCACACAGAGTGACCAGGCACTGCCCCCATATCACCCAATATAACGCACACAGAATGTCAGAGATCTATTAGGTTTATGCTTCATGGTTCAGGCGTATGCCTCGGCAGCCACCGATACTAAGTGTGTCAGATGCCCAGGCAAATCTACGGAACCCTCTCATGGATGGTCAAATAAATGTCCATAGCTAGTTCTTGATGTTCTGATACGTTCTTCCTAACAAAACATATGGATATGGGTGACCTATTTCTTAAGGTTCGCTGAATAGAAAGCTCCAGTGTGCTCAAGTGATAATCCTCTATTATTGATATAGTGCTCCAGATAGCCTCGCTTTTCTATTAGGGGACGTGGAACTACTTTTACATTGCTCACTGATATCCCTCGATATATATCAATACTTTTTTCTATAGATGACAGGAAAGGCTATCTAAAGTTCTGTCGATAGCTGTTAGATAATTCAATCATTTTCTGTGTTATAGTACTCCCTGATAGCCTAGTTAGGTATTTCTATGTCGAAAAGAATATAACTTGCAATCCCTCTAGATTAAGTTACTACGGAGCTTAAATGTATCCCCTATTAATGAGCCTAGTGCGGGTTGCCTATGGATGACCAGACAGGTATGCCATTTTCAGGTGTATCGTTACCGTAGAGCGTGTACTGAATGTTACAGTGCTGTTATGTATACCAGCCCCGAGTTGTCTAGAAAAAAAAAGCTCCACAAAACGCTTCGGTTGCTCGCACGAACTATTTTTGTTTCTGGGCAACCTTTTGCCATAAGCGAGCGCTTGTAAAATGGCGCCGCATATGTTGACTGTACAACAGCCAATCAAAGTGAAGTTGGCTGAAAGTCAAAGTTAATGTCAATCGCACTGACGACACAACAATACTATCAAATATAAATACTAATTCATACAGATTGCACATAAGCATAATTATTCCGTCAAATAACAAGTGCTCAAATCTTACCAGACTGTAAATCACAAAAAGTCCTCCCTTGCTATTTCACCAATGAACACATCGCCATTCCCAAAATAGTTACGTAGCGTTACGAAGTGCTCCGCTTAGGCAACCCGGGGCTGTACATCTACCCCAAGAGCCATTAGGAATAAGTGAACGTTTGTCTCCTGTCCATTATGAAATGTTATATCATTAGTGACGTCTTTGCATGAGGGATGAAAATGCAGATGGGTGCCCCGGGCCGATTTAGTTAGATCTTGTATCAACCAGCGCCTTGAGCAGGAAAGGCGTTCCATACGATTGATTAAATAAACAAATAAATAAATAAATAAATAAATAAATAACGAAAGATACAATTTCATTCAATTTTGAGAGAAATCCAAAACTCTATTGGGCGTAGACCTCAGAAAGGTTTTTATACTTGTCGACCTTCATCCTTCAAACCAACACTTATTAGAAGTCAGAAAGGCCGGCGTCTTAGTTACACCGACCATCAAACTCCGCACCAGCCAGTCGGTCTTGTAGCGGTAACATAATACAAATTATAACACTTTCTCTTCCTCAAAAGAACACCCAAGTATTTCAAATGCGTGCAAAAATGCTAAATAATGTTAACCAAGAAAACTGCGTGAGACCATGCGTGACCTCTAAACAAACATATGCTGCTATTCATAACAGTCAACAAAGGAAACGCTCTATATAAGCTTTCAACAGCACACACAATTAAACGGCATTGTTGCTTTACAGCAGATGTTTTCATGGCGCACGACACAGTAGAAAATAGTGTGCCTTAAATGTACGTAATAATAATATTAATAATAATAATAATAATAATAATAATAATAATAATAATAATAATAATAATAATAATAATAATAATAATAATAATAATAATAGCTTTTTTAAAGCGCGATACCTTAACATAGTAAGCTCAAGGCGCTCACTCGCATTTACATGCATCTAAACATTTAGCAACCCACACAAAGTCATTACATGATCTAGCGGGGTAGGGGCCAGCGGAGGAGAGGGGAGGGGGCAGAAGAGAGGACATGAAGGAAATTAATATCTTTAGGGGTAGGCCAACAGGAAGTAGTATTGTTGTCAGTTCAGTTTTTGAAGCATGGCGCAGGGAATGGGGAAAAGAGTTCCAACCTAAGGGGGCTTGAAACTGAAAGGCGCAAGAACCAGAAGTTTTCAGTTAGGTTCTTGGAATACACAGAAGTTTCCCTCCAGAGGATCGCAGCGATCGTGAAGGTGTGTATACAGTAAGGAAGTCAGAAAGATAGAGAGAAACGCAAAGCTAAAACAGCAATTTTGTACTGAATGCAATGCACAGTGGGCAACCAGTGCAACTCTTTTAAATAGTTGGTAACGTGATCAGTACGTTTTACGCGAAAGATCATACTCACTGCGTTACTGAGCACTCTCTGGAGTCGAGCCATCTGCTCTGATGTGACTGCCAGCCAGGAGAGAATGACAGTAATCCACCCTGGTGAGGATTCTAGAGCAAACAAGGGTAGTAGCGACTTTAACATTAATGGATGGACGGACCACTGTAATTCTGCGAAACTGAAGGTAAGCAAAGCCGCAAACATGACTGACATGATCGGACACAGCAAAACTGGCAAAGAGCACAACTTCAAGATTCTTAACTTTCGGTTGGAACTGCACTGGATGTCCACCAATGGTCAGGTAGGTGCTCGCTAATTGTATGAGACGCTGGCTCGCACGCGTGTACCAACGGCCATCGCTTCTGCTTTGCTTTAATTTAGTTGCAGTTTATTGCAGTCCATCCATGATTTAATATCGCGAATGCAATTTTCAGTTCTTTCAATGACTGTACTGAATTCAGATACCCCTTGGGGTCATGAGCAATTTTGCCACTGTAGATTGTTCTAACCTATAAAGGGAAAAGTGAAAGCCCCAGTTGAAAACCTGTCTTTCCTTTATAGGCATGACCGATTCACTGCGGCAACAGTACCCCCGTTGGAGTGCCGGGGGTTTCAGTATAAATAGTATCCCCACTTTCTGGAAATTTAGTGCTTTAAATTCCCACTGTCGCTGTCTTCCTCATTTGCTCTTTCCCATTCCTGCTCTGTTCTATCACTCTGCTATACTATCTTCTTCTTCGCTAGATCAATGACCTACCTTTTTTCTTGAAAACTCTTCCTGGACAAGACCTCTTGTTTGTGTATGAGGTCTGTTGGATCAGCTTGGGAGTGTTGGACGCTTTCTGCCGGGTGGTAACTAGGGCTTCCTATGATGTTATTATTTAGCAATATAGGCATTTTATATGTATGTGTTTTGTTGATAATTTATAATGATGTTTGTATTCTATTTTGTTTTTGTAACCGGGGGTTCGAGTAGTTGGGGTAAAGCCTCAGCCGCCCCCTGCGTGGGATGTCTTTATTGTAAAGTGACTGGCCGGTGGAGGGCATTCAATTTTCCCACTAGGGTTGTTTCAGCAGATCTTTTATGCGGATCGGGGGTTGTCCGGTCCTGATTTGGCTCGGAGGAGTCCGCTGGACCTAAAGCAACAATCAATCAATAAAAAAAAACTGAATTCAGATGGACGTGCGGTTGCAAGAATTTGAGTGTCATCGAAAAACTTGTGTAGGTCGAGACCGCGCATGATTACAAGATTTGAAGTAGGTTGCGTGTAAAGCGTGAAAAGAATGCAATGGCCGGTCCTTGTGGTATGCCGAACTTCAAGAGTCTGGGCTTGGGAGTGGATACCGTTTGCCACGACAGTCTGGTATCTGCCAGTGATGTAAGATCGCATCCGCTGTAGAGCTGTGCAGGTGATATCAAATGTAGTTTCAAATCTTGTCAGGAAGAGTTTTGATCGATTGTGCCGAAGAAGATCTAGCAGAGAAAGAACATAAAAATTACCTCGGTCAGCGTTGTTCAGAAGAGTGCTGGTGATGTGCAGGAAGGCAGTTTCAGTAGAGTTATGTTTGCGGTATGCAGGTTGATGCCTTTCAAGAAGATTATTGCTAATGATATGGTCAAGAAGCTGAGTAAGAACAACTCTTTCGAGAAGTTTCGACAGAAACTGGACATTGGATACAGGTCGATAGTTCTTCCAGATGTTCTGGTCAAGATTGGCATTTTTTTAGGAGAATTCACAAGAACCTCTTTGAAACACTAGGGTACAGAGCCAGATGAAAGAGAATGAGTGATGATATTGGTGAGTATGGGAAGAATAGGATCACAGCACAATTTTAAAAGGGTTGTGGTGTCCATAGGACAGCTTTTGGTCGATGAGAGAGAGAGAGAGAGAGAGAGAGAGAGAGAGAGAGAGAGAGAGAGAGAGAGAGAGAGAGAGAGAGAGAGAGAGAGAGAGAGATCTATGTGGTCTGGAGCAAGTTGTCCCTGAGGCTAAAAAAAATAAAAGTCAGCAAAGCTAGAAATGTCAGCAAGAACAAAAACACAAGAAATACTCTGCAGGTGGAAGACAATCTGGAATGACAAAGTACACAGATACATCATCGCGAACGTGAAAATGAGGTATCTACGTACGTTTCTCTCTTCTTGTTAACTACTAATAATGTACTAGTACTCAGGGTTACTTAAAGGCCGTGCTAGTGCCTGGCGGTTGCCATCCTGTGTATAAGTACTGAAGGATCCCTTTCTTGATCATCGCAGCGCCTCGCCCCGCTGAACAGCGACAGGCAAGGACGGGTCTGTCAGTCTCGGCTGGCAGATTCGGAGTCTGTCTTTTCGAGCTCCAGCATTTACCACTCGCTGAGGTGTTGGGCACCCTTTTACTTCACCATCTGCCAACCTGCATCTTCCACTGCGGCGGTTTTCTGTTCAGCCTGCCTAGCCAACCTGCGTTTTCCACAGCGGCGGTTGCCGACCAGCATTTTCTACTGCGGCGGTCCTTAGGCTTCTTCGAGCCCACACCTGCTCACGGAGACGTTCAGTCCCACAGCGGCCCGCGGTATTGCGAATTGCAACCATGCTGAGTACTGGGCATACTTCGTGAGGACTCGGCGAGTTCGACCCGAGTGTGACGTCGCCTCGGAACTCGGTCGAGCTGTGAAACACAGGCTTACTTCCGTTCCATGCCTTGTTGTTGCTTTCAGCGGATTTTACCAACAATCACAATGAAAGTATGAAGTATATATATTGTTAAGCATTAATGTAGTGGCTATTTGCTGGTTTTGTACGATCGATCTATTTTGTAGTCTATGCAACATCAGAACTCAAATCTAGCTTGCCACTTTGCCGTTTATGAGCTGCAGTTTCAATTTCAAATTGTGAGTGTATGTAAACACTAAAATAGATTCACAACTTGTAATTATTTTGTGTAGTAGGTTTATAAAATACTGTCAGATAAACTCTCTCTCTCTCTCTCTCTCTCTCTCTCTCTCTCTCTCTCTCTCTCTCTCTCTCTCTCTCTCTCACACACACACACACACACACACACACTATTTGCTGGTTTTGTACGATCGATCTATTTTGTAGTCTATGCAACATCAGAACTCAAATCTAGCTTGCCACTTTGCCGTTTATGAGCTGCAGTTTCAATTTCAAATTGTGAGTGTATGTAAACACTAAAACAGATTCATAACTTGTAATTATTTTGTGTAGCAGACAGCTTTTCACGCGCTCTGCAGTAAAGTTACCTACATGCTTTGGTTCAAGGACTGACGTCATATATTCGTTCACAGCTCGACCGAGTTCCGAGGCTAACGTCACACTCGGGTCGAACTCGCCGAGTCCTCACGAAGTATGCCCAGTACTCAGCATGGTTGCAATTCGCAATACCGCCAGCGGCCCAGCATGCCTAGATCAGGAGGACGCACTGTCGGTATGGTTGGGGGCCTTTCCGGCGGTGTTAGTCCGGAAGTCGAAGCTGTTGTCGCTGACTGTGGGAGATTCCGACACGTCACTCCACTTCAACCCTCAACATTCATCTTCTCCTTATAGGGTCGGTTTCGGCGACGGTCTTGCTGCGCTGAAGGCCCGCTTCGCTTGACCTCCGCCTGCCCTGCCTACAGTTGCTCTCCATCTTTTTCTACGATTGGGCGACGTAGGGTTCCCTGTGGAGCGTGGCGACCTCCGGACAACAGGTGTTTCACCGCCAGTGGCTCCCTGCGTTCGCCTACCCACCCTCCTTCGGCCTTGCTTGGGCATCTTCTTGCGGCCTTGTCGGCGCTTTCTACACGAGCCACATCGGCACTTCAGGACCGGCCCCGTGTACTGCTCGGCACTCTTACGACATCCTACTGCGAACCCATGCGCTTCTTCCTCCAGACATTCTTACTCCAGTGGCTCTTCTGATTCAACATGACTTCTTCATCTGACTGTAGCAGCTGCTTCGCGCGCTCCATTTCATGCGACTTTCTAACAGCAACATGATCTCTTTTTCATCGAATCTACCTTACTTCAAAATGACTTCTTAATTTATCGGTTATCACCAACCAAGTCTCCTATATGCTTCAAGTGTCCGGAGACGTTAAATCTACTCAACAAACAACAATCTTGATCATTTGACCACACGTTAAATCAAACTGTATCTCCTTCACTGGTTGATTTGCTGCTTGGTTTCGCTTGGGCGACAGTGTATGTACGGGCAAGAATGAGACACGTTAATGCAGGCAGCTAAGTACAGTGTTTTTGCAAATAAAAGCTTTACGTTACAACCCTTTCTCTGTTGATTCTATCTCTTAACTTTTACTACCCAGACAATGTACAATTAGTTAGTCACTAGTTAATTTAAGTTTGCGATGGCATGTTCGTGTTTTGCCTTCCTCTGTTTGTGTTCTGCATTCTGTCTTCCAAGCACTGATGCTTAATCTTTCGGCATGTTCCACGACCTTTCTTCAAAATTGTTGTGTTTTTCTGTTAACTTACCACCGAGTTTTGCTAATAACAGTCCCTCCACAACTATTTGCTATAACTGTTTCCTACCAAATAGCTGTAGCGCGTATCCGCGCAGCTGTTCTTAACCTATCAGATTGCGTGTAGAAGGGAAACATTGGAATCTAAAAATAAAAATTAATTTCATATTCAATCTAAAATAATATTTCCCAAATGTGAGCGCAAAAAATTTAAAAACACAACTAATGTTGAGTAGGTTGGGTTTGGGCGCGCCACGGGCTGCGATTGCGACTTCCCCAGGGAAGGCGGCCCCGAGTTTCCCGATGGAAAGTGACAATAGTGTCAAAAAATCAACAACAACAACAACAACAACAACAACAACAAATTGAACTGTTATAGTAGCCAAATTTAGCACGTCCACTGACGAAAAAAACACCCCAGTTTACCGTTCTGTGAAGCATTAAAATTTTACGACCATTTAAATTTACCAGCCTTCTGTTAATTCCTGCTCATCTTCTTGTTCGCGCGTGCGTGTGTCCTCTTACGACCTATTATTCTACCTATGAGTCATGCAATGACGCAAATAACAATGTAGGAACTGTGCAAACATCATGCATACAAAGTATACACTTTTGTAAGCTTCAAAGAAAGACAAATGCTACCCTAGCCTACCGGACAATTTTGTAGACCAAGAAAAACAGAAACAAAATAAGACCCCAACCATGCACAATAATACGACCAGAGCTAATGAAAACAAACTATGCATGTGTCATCAGACGAAAGAAGGGTGGGGGTGAAAGGAGAGAGATAGAGACAGAGAAACGGGTAATGTTGGAGGGGGAGGGATAGATGGTTGTGGGTGTGGAATTTACTGTTCTTTAGTAGGCAAAGGTGTCCCTGACAGCGACATGACTGTAACACTAATGTTTTGCTTCCAATGGCACTGAAATTGTTCTTTCACTACTGGATGATGATGATGATATCGACGACGACGACGACGACGACGATGAAACCTTTACCGCGCCATACATATAAAACTATTCTTACCTTTCTTGGACCTCAAGAAAAGTTGGTCGAGAGCAGACCACCTGTGCTAGACCTACACGGCGGAGTTTACGCTCCAATTGGTTCGTACACTAGTACTAAGAAAATTACACGTCTGTAATTTTATTAATTTTTTTCTTAAAGGGTTTCTTAACGTCTTGTAAATGTCTGGCTTCAAGCTCGAGGGTCTTTAATGCAATGCTGGACATTGCACTGGTCCACTATCTGCATCCATGAAAAATGTAGGTGGACGTTCTTGTGCTTTTCTCAGCTCCGTCTCTATATCCTAACTATTCGGAAATTAGTTTATCGATCGTTTCAACACGTCTCATGGTAACAGATGGCAGCATTAAGTTTCAGAACAACTGGAAGCACTAACTTACATTTATTCTAATCTAAGTCAAAGGCAACAACAAAACGACCATGTAAAGTTACCACCATGTTTCCCTATGAAAAAGGGACAATAAGGTAAAATAAAAATAAAATAAAATAATAAAAAAATAAGCTCGCGATCGCACAGTGAGAAAGGTGTAGACAGTTAAATGCCACCAGAAAAGAATATTACAAAGCATATTTAAACACACACAAAGACAACTTCCGCTTGTTGACAACTTACAGCAAGAATATATTTTAAAGTTAAACTCGTACAAACGCACCTGTGCCGTTATTATCCTACAGGAAACTTCCGCTTGTGACTTAGTAAAGACCACTTTGCTAGGTTAACACACCTAGCCAAATAAACTGAACATGAATTCGCATACACATTGTTTATTAAATGATGGTTTACATACCATCTGTGGTTTGCTAATATTATTTTGCCGTGAAAAAGTGTGTAATCTGGTTTACTGTTTCACTGGTAATTTTACCTGTAGTTCACTGTGTTAATATAATACGTGAAATACCAAAACACGAGAAGACAACGTGGTTTATTAAGTCATTACACGTACAAAACACTTCATATTGTATTTGTGTTTCTGTTTACACTTGGACGGTTCACAATTTTGTTAACACAAAACGAGAAGACTACGTCTACTGTTTCAGTATAAAACTGTTTACTTGGACGGTTCACAATTTTGTTAAAACAAAACGAGAAGACTACGTCTACTGTTTCAGTATAAAACTGTTTACTTGGACGGTTCACTATTTTGTTAACACAAAACGAGAAGACTACGTCAACTGTTTCAGTATAAAACTGTTTACTATCGTTTAAAGATAAAATACAAAGATAGTTTACTACTATTTGCGTCAGATAATGTGCATGCGGGTAGGCTTAATTTCTTTATGATGGGTAGGCTTATCACTATTTCACTGTGACGTGATGTTTGTCTGTTTGCCTGGTGACCTGAACGACTTTACGACAGTATACTTTCCTATGACAAAACTAGAAGACGGTACCAATTCAATGTATCAAGGGCATGAGTTCTGTCTATCTTTTATAGGCTTATTAGCATTATACCGTTTATTTACCTGGTGAAGCAGATGACCTGAACGACTTTGACGGCCTGTGGGACTTGCCACCAGACCCTTCTCTTGAGAGGGGTAAAGACAGTCTGTGAGGAGGTGGAGCGACGATAACGGGTGACGATGGGGGAGTCATCGTCAGTCTGCCTTCGTTTTCCCCCGACATTGTTGTGATCACTTACTCGAATGGCAAAATTAATAAATAGTCCAGTCGGCTGTTTATATTTTAATGAGATTAGCCACAAACAACTCGTTTCCTCTGTTTACTGACATAAGGAGCGTAAATGCACAATTAGTGATAAGAAACCACTGCCTCGAGTCTTTTGCACCATCTATGTAGAGCTTCAATGAGAAAGAATAGCCTTCAAATTTCTTGTTAAACGTCTAAGTTGACATCAAAAACCACTGAAAATGCGCACTCAAACATACGTAGTTACATTTCGCCAATAACGCGCTGCAACTGTTCTTGCTGCTGAGGCGTCTGAAAATCAAGCAAACTATCCACAGGCACAATATCAAACACTAGAACTCAAAATCCAAAAGTCAAATATTAAGCAAAAATCACACAAGTCGACTCCGTAATCTATCGTCCAGCCGATTACCCTTTCACAATACAACACCAAAGACCTATAGATCACGATCGCGACGATCCATCCGCGCGCGGGTCTCTGAAAAGACCCAGATTTCAGAAAAGATAAACACCAAGCTTCAATGAATGCATAGTTCCCCAAAATCAAATTGAGGCTGCCACCATCATCAAGCAGGTAGGACGTCAGGTAGGTGATCAAAAGTTGAGAAAATCTAACAGGTGCGCAGTGGACAAGTGAACACGTAAACACCAGGTAGGGCCTTCAATGAAACAACTACTTTTCGCCCCAACAACGGGATACCATGATAAAACTACTAGTGGACAGCCAGCCAGCCGCGCCGAATCGCACTTCCACACAAGTGTTGGGAGCAGAAAAGACGCACAGGTAAAAAGGGACCGAAGGAAGAAAGAAGAAAGATAGTGCAGGGAGATGGGAGGCGATGTAATTATGGTACAGGGAAACAGACAGTCCAGCACACAGAAAGATATATCTATACAAGGTTATGTAAGCTTGAAAGGATTAGGGATGTTGCTAGAAGATGAACAAGGACTGACAGTCGGGTTGGGGATAGGGAATGGAGGGCGAGGGAGTGTAAGGTGGGAAGAAAAGAAAGATGTGGGTGACAAGGAGGAGGAAAGGTGACAAGAGGAAAAAACAGGAGTGTATAAAAAATAATGTAACATCGCCGCAGACACGACCGTGACAAATGAGTTTCATCGTGAAGCTAACCCCCATCTTCTTATCACCACCTCCTTTACCCCTTTCCACCCAAGCCCACAAAAAAGTCCCCATCGCCATCTATTCCTCACAACGTCTCCTTCCAATTTATTGTAAGGCCCATTTAAACAATAATGTCTTCTTCTGATTTATTATAAATGAAACAATCAGTGTTGCTGGGGACAGGGAAAGATGGAGTATGCTGGTTAAACGATCATCTGTGGTGCCCCTACGACCTCCGAGTTACGGGACAGGATAGGATAGGATTTATTATTAGGCCCAATCTTTTCCTTACGTTCACCATAAAACACAACATCACCGCGCATTACTAGCAAATTTAATTTTCCTTCGCTTTCACTAAAACCAACCAAGTTCACGTACAAAACGCATTCCAACACTTACAAGGATATATAATTTACCTTTCAACACAGAACACCAACTCTACCTACTCCTCCTCGTCATCTTCCATCTCATTCTTCTTTAGTCATTTATATTCATTTAACATTAGCTACTTACTAATTATGGAATTTTATTTTAACGAGTCTAATAATTATAGTAATATAAATCAGACGTCCTTTCATCGTTCTTTTCTTCTTCTCTTCCTTCCTTCTCTTATGCTATAGCGTGTAACTCCTTCTCTCCCGTCCCTTTCTCCTTTACTATTCAGTATTTGATCCTTTGACTCCAGTCTTGCCCTTTTTTAAACAAACTGACCTTAGTCAAACCATTACTGTCCACAGCTTCGATAGTCGCATACTACACTGCAAACTACATGGGGTGTGTACACAGTCACCCTTTATCCAAATTATTTTTCTTACTGATCCCTAGAAACATTAGCTGCGGAGAGGAATGTGCCGTACTGTATCAGCGTGTTTAAGTAGACTACTACTTGTATTGCTGCTTTTACTTGAGCAACTGTCTACTAAAAGTAAAACACTGAAGTATAAACTGACATTCCATCATTAACTCAACTTAATGCCCCAATATCTTTTTTTTCTTCTTTCTGTCGTGAATTCTGTCAATATTTTGTTTTATATCACGGACCATTTTATCACCAGTGTCTGGAAAATGGGATAACCAAGGAGTACATATAAAAACATTTATTTCGAAAATTCTCATAACGCTCCTGACAAGTCAAATGTTTATGAATGAATTCTTTACACTGTTTAAAACCCAAAGTAGCCACTCAAGTCAAGATCATCAACTCTCTTAGCATCTGACCATACAAACAATGTAAATTTACACAGAAATGTATAGTAAAGCGACTGAAACAGATAACAGGAATTCTAGGCTTGACTAGATAGATCTCTAACGACCAAAAATAGAAACCTTCATCGTGATCACGAACTTATTTCTCTTCACTGTTGAAGACGACGCTGAAAGATTTATGATCTTCCGAACTCTCACTCATCCAAAATGGTACCCGTTTTCAAGGTCATCTGCCTCGAAGACGTTGCTGAAAGATTTATGATCTTCCGAACTCTCATTTCATCCAAAGTTGTACCTGCTTTTCAAGGTCATCTCCCTTTTCTTCACAGTTAAGTAGTTAGTTAGTCATTGTTTATAAGGTCCAGCGGACAGAAAAGAGCCGAATCAGGACCACAACTTGGTTGAAAGAAGGCTGACCCCTGATCCGTATAAAAGATCTACTGAAACAACCCTAATGGTAACACTGAAGGCACTCCATCAGCCGGTCGCTTTACAATAAAGGCATCCCATCGATGGGACGCTGAGGGCGGTACTAGAAAGGTTTATGGCGAACTCCTACGACCAAATAAAAAATATATAAAAAGGATACTATGGTTGGTCGTTGAAAAAATTGCGAATCATAAACCAGAAGAATCAGATGTCATCCTTTCATGCGTCAGAGCTGGTGACCTTGAATAATCGGCGCTGTCGAGTGGAAAGGACGAAGGGTCATTCTGGAGAAAAAACTAGAGACGGAAGATGACGCTTCTATCACCCCTTATCACTTGTCTTACGACCTAAACACGTTACGCATAACTGACACACGGAACGCTGAAGTCAACGGAGAGAAAAGAGAGTGAAGGATGAACATAAGCCGCGAGTCAATGAGGGATGTCAACGTCAGAAGCCTTGAAATCTATTGATCAGGAAAATGGTGACGTCTGCGAGCAAGAAAGAACAGTGGAGAACATAGCCTTGAAGTAACCATGACCTTTAAGTTCATTATGTGTGCCGGGCAACAAGTTCACCAAAAGTTCTGCAAAATGACCTCTCGCAGCTTGATTAGTGAAGCTCAGTGGAAAATTGGCCGTTGAAATTTAATGTTTAACACGTAGTAAAATTGTTAAAACTCTCTTATGATGCCAACACTTCAAAAATGTAAACTATCTCAATCAATCAGGAGAAGGATAAAACTTACCCGCAGTCTTCCTATCCTATTCTATCTCGTAACTCGAAGGTCGTTGGGGCACCATATTATATGATCGTTTAACCAGCGTACTCCATCTTTCTCTGTCCTCAGCAACCCTCATGGCTTCGCCCAGTGTCAAGCCAGTAACTCGAATGTTGTCCTCCCACCTCTTTTTCTGTCTCCCTCTTCTTCTACCTCCTTACACCTTGAAAGATGGTATTTGCAAGGCCTGATACTTTGGTGACGTGGCCATACCATCGGAGTTTCCGTTCCTTCACCACTGTAAGCACGTCATCGTGTTGTCCAATGGCTTGTGTGATGGTCTGTCGGACTTCGTTGTTGGTGATGTGATGGGTATAGGAAATGCCCAGAAGCCTTCTGTAGCATCTCATCTCTATGCTTTGTATTATTCGTTGTAGGTCTGCTGTGAGGGTCCATGTTTCGCAAGTGTATAGGAAGCCGCAGTCTTACTGACTACAAAGAAAAATAAAACTGTCAGAGAGTTATAAAATGGAAAACATGACACAAAGACGCAGATCCAACTGCATACTATAATCGGTAGCACCGAAAGGCGCGAAAAAGCCAATTTGCTTTGCAAAAGGACGCAAGAAATGGCAAATCCCCAAAGTCACATGTAACACCCTTCTATTCTAAAATAATACAATACCTACACCCTTGAACCTCTACCCTGCATCAAAGATTCCATGCGTAGAAAAGAAAAGAATATGCAAAAAACGTGGAAACGCCTGTGGTTTATTCCGATTATCGAACTATCAAAGACCAAGGCTGAAGCAAATGATAGCTCACTCAATTATCTGGATCATGGCAACTAGCACGCAAAATACAGATCTGTGCATGCGGTTTATTGCGAGAATAGGGATCTAACGTCAATGTATGGAGTCATTTAGTGAGAAAATGTGGTGCGTACTCAATCATCTGGATGATGGCACGCGCGCACACAAACAGAGAAAGGTCGTCGACTATTATTACAGCAATTGGTATGCATGTGTGTACAGAAAGGTCTACGGAGTTTTTGCGTGTGCGAGAAAGGTTAAAGATGGAAGTCAAATTCACGACCGAGCATCGACAATATGATTGTGCATGCAACTGTTTTCCCACAAGAACGCACAATGTCGCAAACATTCTTGCGTCGGAAAGGCTGAATCAGCTGCACTTTTAAAATATAAATGCCTTCAATCTTGTAGGCAAAAGAAACACTTTAATGCTCTGAGAGCGAGGGAACTAATTGCGAAAAAATAAATAGGGTAAACATAAAATTAATACTGACTTCTGCATCCTTGCATCCTATTACCAGTTCTCTCCGACAAATCGATCTTCCAGCAACATTTCCCAGTTGAATGGAGAGTTATCTACTTGTAACATGAAATGTCTAGTCGGAATACCTTAAAACGACTTTTTTATACTCCTTCCTCATTTTTATTGGTTACATTCACTTTACAGAGTTTTCAACATTGTTTCATAGTATCTCATTACCCTGAAGTTAATTGCCTCTTCTATTCTAACTAAAGAAGAAGAAGACGAGGAGGAGAAGAAGAAGACTGGAGAAGGGGAGATGTGATAACATGGCACCCAAACCAACAAAGTACACTAAAATAAACTGTTACAAATAAGCAAAACTGGCTGAAGCAAAGTAGTCCAATCCAACAGGCTTTTTGAAAGTAAGTAAATCCTATAAAAATGATATATATTCTAATTTACTCTTTAAAGTTGTGTTTACAACTGAAGAAAAGTCCCACGGAATCGAAGGGGTATGAATATGTTTATTTTAACTTTTTAAAGCGAACTATTTTTTGATGCGAATGCACTGGGGAACCCCCATTTTTACCGCCCAGATTGTTCCGCATGGTGTTAGGAATGTGCGTACTTGACAATTCAATGGCAGTGTTGATAAACAGGCTGGGAAGTCTCGTCTCTCGTAGGCCTCAGTTACATACTATACATACTATACTGTACTACGTACGTATGTAGAAGGGGAAAGAAGAGACTTCAGAGCCTGTGGTTGATAGATGCATATAGTATTGGTCATCTTATGGCTGGGTTCAGGCTTGCAGGAGGCAATAGAGACAGTTTATGCAGCAAATTCTGCAGTTCACATCATTGCTGTAAAGGCTTATTCTAGGGCAATTAGAGCACATTTAGGAAGCAGCATTGAGTGCAAGATTTGTAAGCACTGCCTTCAACATTATTATTATTATTATTATTATTATTATTATTATTATTATTATTATTATTATTATTATTATTATTATTATTTAATCGTTCTTATATAGCACTTTTCCAGCTCAAGAGCTGCTCAAGGCGCTGGTCGATATAGGATGTAACTCAAGCAGCCCGAGGCGCCAACTTGCAGCCTTTTGGCGCATCGTAATAACGCTCCAGACAACTGAGCACAATCCTGGGCAGCAGGGATGGGGGAGAACGACCTAGGTGCATGCTGGGTGTGTTCTTGTCACCGGCACTCACCCGTCTAGGACATGAGCGTCAGGATCTTTAAAGTCCGTTTTGATGGAATGTATGCGACACAGACTAGACCTCGGTTTATACTCTCATCCGAAGGAGTAGGAAACGTGAGTAAAGTGTCTCTCCAAGGACACAACACAATGCCCCGGCCTGGGATCGAACCCGGGACCTTCAGATGCGCAAGCCAAAACTCTACCATAAGGCCACCGTGCCCCCCTGTAATTGCTGTTGCTCCATCCTGACTCTTTGTCCAATGATTACCATCCTAGGAACGAAAACAATGATTGTCAAGAAGAAGAGTCACTTCTACATAATCCTGCATATATTACATAACAGAGTCTGTTGGCAATGATGACTTGGATGAGGCTGCTGCTCTTTTTGAATCACTGATGCAGGGCAAAACAACAGCAAGAGATGCTACAATACACCAGGACGCATCAAAGCAAAGTTGGAAGATTTCAAACGACAATGTTCAAGTAGAACGAACAAGCTATGGATTCAATATCAAGAAATTGTACACCTCCTTCGCACAGCAATATAGGCTGAAAGAACTGGAGACTTCAAGCTCCATCTATCTGCTGTTGCCAAAACGTTGCCCTATTTTGCTGCTTCAGGGCACAACCTCTACACCAAGTCGGCCAGGCTGTACATACAGCAAATGATGGAGTTGAACAAAATCCAACCAGAAGTCTATCACGATTTCATGGTAGGCCATCACGTGATGAGGAGAAGCGATCGCTATTGGGCTGGTCTGTCGTGTGTTCTGGTGATTGAGCAAACTTTGATGAGGACGCTGAAGTCAAATGGTGGCCTAATTAGAGGACGCGGAATGGGCTAACGACAAAGGTTTGTTTGGCTATGTTGATGGCCCAAGTACCAAAAATGTTACCCATCTATGAAGAAGCAAAGGCATGTTTGGGATACATGTAGCCTTTGATCCTGACATGATCCTCTGTGAGACGAAGGAAATGTTCTTGGCCAACTGCGGAAACAAACAGCAGTTTATTCATCTTTTGGCTGAAGCATTCGAGGCAAACAAATTTGTTACATTCCATGCAAAGGGAGATGCAGACTGGTATGATTGTCGCCAAAGCTCTAGTATCTGCAAAAGAATCGGCCACTGTTGTTGTCGGAGAAGACACTGACTTGCTAGTTCTACTTCTGCACCATGGGGAACCAGCAATGCATGATGTGTTCTTTACATCAGGTTCCTACAAGAAGACCAAGTTGTGGGACATAAAGGCAACTCAAAAGCGCCTTGGAGCAACAGTCTGTAATAACACATTTTGCCTATGCATTCTGTGGATGCGACACAACATCTCATCCCTTCAACATCTCAAAATCACTCACAGTCAAGAAGCTTGATTCAGGAGAGCTCCTTGATGAGGCTAGAGTATTCAATGATAAGATGTCAAGTCATGATGCTGTTGCAGCGGCTGGTGAGAGGGTATTTGTTCACATGTACAGTGGAAAACGTTCTGATACCTTGACCAAACTGCGGGTTGTCAAATATCAGCAAAACGTGTCAGCAAGCCATACACAAATCCAAGCTAAAGTGCTCCCCCAACAGCAGCAGCAGCTGTATTCCATGCCTACAGATCATTCTACCAGGTCTAGGAGTGGGTCTAGACAGAGACCATGGTCTATCACCAGTGGATTGGGGTTGGAAGTTACAGGAGGGCCGGCTACTTCCAATAACAACTAATACGCCAGCTGCTCCCGATGATATTTTGAATGTTATCCGCTGCTGCTGCAAGAAAGACTGCTCCATTGGCAGATGCAGCTGCAGAAAGCACGGACTTACGTGCACCACAGCTTGTGGAGAATGCCGTGGAGTCAGCTGCACAAATTGTGTGGTTCAGCTGGATGATGAGTCTGATTCTGAGAGCGACTAAGGCAGACCACTTTTATATTCTACTGGAAAACTAATCAATGGCATGGTTATTTTTGTTTTTCTTTATTTCGTGTTAACTAATCCTTTTTCTCTTGTGAATTAGATAGAAGTCGAGTTTTACAATCGAGATCAAGATTTTCACGATCATCAGAATTTCGCATTTATACCGCTATGTTAATCAAATTTTAATCTCCAGTCAGAACTAAAACTGACACAGAAAAGGTTGAAACAGATTTTCGGACTGTATATGTCAAGAGCTTTCATTTGACATGCAACATGATATGGTTTTGAATTAAATGTTTATTTCAAGTAATCTCCCTTTGACGTTTTGAAGTGTGAAAAAACATAAGCACCAAAAATCATGTCTCAGACCCCTTTTTTTAACTGGGACTTTTTATAGGTATTTCCTCATTGCTTAAAGAATATTTTTTACTGCATAGCATTTTTATAGGAATTAGTTGCTTATTTGGCTATTTATTTCATTACCGGGACTGGACTAAAGAGTAAGGCTGAGTTTCCGACGATGCTAAGCGTCACATCATGGTCGTGCATCATGGTCGTGCAAACGAGGCGGGTCGCGGACAGATGGCTGCATTACGTCAAGGTGACAGACCACATCCGTCACAAACACGCAACACATAATAGTGATTGCGTGACTCACAGTCATAAGTACACAACGTAGCTGAAACTCGCCAAATACCTTTCACAAGTTGTACAGGGACGTAAGTTATCTTCGGCTACGCAGTGTGTCATAACCACAATGAACATTGTGAGCACTCACCTATAATGCAACTAAACCAATAGGACGGAACAATGAATTTGCTGTATAGCACACTACAAGTATGATTTTTGCACTACAAGTATGATTTTTGCCCAATCTGCAATTCACCGTAACCATAAAGGGTAATTGTCAATCAAATTACAAAACATGGCGACCCAAACAAAAAACAACAAAAAAACAACAAAACATTTAGCAATTTACTTAATTTAGTTAGTTAGATATTCATTGCTCACAGGGTCCAGCGGACTGCAAAGAGCCGAATCAGGACCACAAAATTAAGACCACAACTTCGCTGAAAGAAGACTCACTCCTGATTCGCATAAATGATCTGCTGAAACAACCCTAGTGGTAACACTGAAGGCACTCCATCAGCCAGTCACTTTACAATAAAGACATCCCACGCAGGGGACGCTGAGGCTATGCTCTACTTTATTGAACCCCCGTTTACAAAAACAAAATAGAATGCAAACATCATTATAAAATATCAACAAAACACATACATAAAAATTGCCTACATTGACAAATAATAACCATAGGAAACCCCAGTGACCACCTGGCAGAAAGCGTCCAATATTCCCAAGTTGATCCAACAGACCTCACACACAAATGAGGAGTTTTGTCCCAGAAGAGTTTTCAAGAAAAAAGGTAGGTGACTGGTCTAGCGAAGAAGAAGACAGTACAGTAGATTGATAGAACAGAGTAGGAATGAGAAAGAACAAAGGAGAAAGACAGCGACAACAGGAATTTAAAGCACTAAATTTCCAAAAAGCGGGGATATTATTTATACTGAAACCCCCGGCACCCCCACGGGGAGAAAATTTTCCTTAATAAACAATTCTACCATGCAACAAAACTACGGCAAGACGCGACGGTACTAAATTATGTTACATAATAGTAATTTAAATCCGGAAGGAGGAACGGGGAGGGGGGGGGAGGGATAAAAAAAATCCAATTAGCATTTGCCCTAACCATTAATTGAACGGTGGTTTTTCTATCAGCGGTTTGTTGAATTTCAATACTACACATTGCAAAATATGATTCTGGTATTAGTTAGATTGGTAAAATCGGTTATTTTGGTGCATAACGTTAAACAATGTCATGATTTAACCCAATCTAGTATCTATCAATGTTTTCTTGTAAGGTCAGACAGGCCAGGAAGTTGAAAATATCTATCAATGTTTTCTTGTACGGTCAGACAGGGTCAGGAAAGTTGAAAATGCCAAATTAACAGAAAAAGTCATTCGAAAGATAAATACAAGAACTAAGGAAAGGACAACAGGCAAGAAGAAGGATGGAAAGTAAAAAAAAAAAAAAGAAAGAGAGAGAGAGAGATGGGGGGGGGGAGGGAGGGAGGGGAGGAAAAAAGAAAGAGAGAAAAAGATAGAGGGAAAGAGAGAAAAAGATAGAGAGAGAGAAAGAGAGAGAAGGGATGTGTAGACAATGACTGGGGGATGCGGATGTATGGGGAGGAAAGTTGTTGTTTTTTGTTGTATCAAATTTTATTCATCAGATTAACATAAGTTGTACTGGGAGGAAAGTGTACAGAACAAAACCACCAACTTTACCTCTAGATATCACAAGGAGTACAAGTAGGACACTGATGAAGAGAGACGTAGAGAGCGATAAGTACACGTTTGAAGGTGCAAAGGCAGAAGTAGTACACGTCTCCTGCGATGAAGATGAAGCGATTCAACAGGTGTGAGACACTGCTACAACAAAATGAGGCCTAAATCGACAATTACTAAAAGCAGGAGAAAATTAACGGCATCCTGTAAAATCAATGCCTAATGATAGTAAAGTAGTAGCTTTGCACTGGGAAAGTGGACTAAAAAATCGTAAGATTCCTATGAAACTTATTAATACTTAATAGCAAAACTACACTGGAAAGATGTGTAAGACATCCAGTGAAATGTGGACAGAAAATGAATAAAACTACTACTATAAAAAAAGATATCAACAACATCTGGTAAAATTAATGTCTAATGACTGAAGAGTAACCATTAAGTCAGAACAGGGTCAGAACAAGATTGTCTTGTAACCATAACGATAAATAAAATAGGTAACCCCTTGCACCAGAAAAAAATGGGTAAACTGAAAATCCTGTGACAGAAAATAAGTATTCCCTACATTGAAACAGTAAGTTTGTTCAACTCGACCAACACCATTGTATCCCCCCCCCCCCCCCTCCCTGCTCTGTTCACCAATTCTCTTTCTCAATCGCATCTATCGTAGCTGACTGGAGTTTATTTTCTTTCTTGCTCAGCTCGAGTCTTATCTTTAGCTGCTCTCCTTCCCTGCCTCCCCCCCCCCTTCCCAATCTCATTTCCTTTCTAAACTTCACCCTCCACACTACCACTTCCCCATTCCTAAAGATCGCGTAGCTGTTAAAAGTCTTCTTATCCTGTCTCCCCATATTTCAACCAAACTACTACTACTCCAAGCTTCTCTTCTGATCTATCTGACCTTTTCATCTCAACCCGCGTGTCAACACACACAATCAAACACTCACATCTCATTCACCTCACCACCATCAACGTTCCCCACCCATGAAAGTTCCTAAATCCATGACATACTGAAACGATAAAAAGATCGCTAGATCTAAGTATTGCGAATTAGATCTCACCAGCTAACCCATGTCAAACATAAATAAAAATAAACAGTGATGCTTAATTTGGCCTGAATGCCACACTATCAATCACTCACAAATGATCAGATGCAAGTTGTGCCTTCCATCGGTCTTTGACACCGGATGTACGTGCACTCAGTGCCTGTGAAACGAACCATAAGTGCTTCAGAAGTAATACTCACTGAATGTTGGTATTACGCGTAAAGTGGTTAAATCTTTTTATAATGGACGACGAAGTAATGGAACTTCAATAGTAATAGGAGAAGGTACAGTGGCACACTCACATCTCATTCACCTCACCACCATCAACGTTCCCCACCCATGAAAGTTCCTAAATCCATGACATACTGAAACGATAAAAAGATCGCTAGATCTAAGTATTGCGAATTAGATCTCACCAGCTAACCCATGTCAAACATAAATAAAAATAAACAGTGATGCTTAATTTGGCCTGAATGCCACACTATCAATCACTCACAAATGATCAGATGCAAGTTGTGCCTTCCATCGGTCTTTGACACCGGATGTACGTGCACTCAGTGCCTGTGAAACGAACCATAAGTGCTTCAGAAGTAATACTCACTGAATGTTGGTATTACGCGTAAAGTGGTTAAATCTTTTTATAATGGACGACGAAGTAATGGAACTTCAATAGTAATAGGAGAAGGTACAGTGGCCACAAGGCTGGCCACGAGAAAAGATTCTCTCTTTCTCTCTCTCTCCATCTCCTCCCCTCCACCATAAAGTTGATGGAAAACTTGAACCAACAATTTTACTAACTACTCTAAGCAACACTAACAGATTTTGCCTCTTCTTTGACTTCGTCTGTTATCTATCTCTGTACCTCTCCGAATCTCAGTGTAACAGTTGTGTTCCTCCTCTTTTGTCCTTGTTCCCCTTCCCTAATATATTATCTGCCAACTCAAGTCTCCACAGCTCTGTGCGCACTAAGATCATACACCGCATTTGAGCCTTGAGACCTACTCCCACTTACTGAAGACGAAATAAGAGAACAGACTTGAGATGCTCGCCTATGCTGTGTACAACAAGAAACTGTAGATTATAGTCACACGACACCGAAGCGTATAGGCGACTACTGGTCACATTATTCTGACACCAGCGAACCAGTTGATGGTAAGGAGAAAATAATATATGGTCACACGTTGGCCAATCCGGGATTCGAACCAGGTACCTTTCAGTTACTAGTAAGCCGCTCTACTTACTGAGCTACCCGGCCCCAGCAATACACCAAGATGTATACCACAGCTACTAAATCCGTCTTCACGCTCTCATCTGTCGGGATGACGGCTCCAACAAAGCGTTCCAAATAACAGGACAGCATGTGCAATATATCATCACTGTACATGTACAAATGAAGCGCACTGTGTATACAATGAACTTCACTTGTCTTTTGAGAGGTTGAATGATAAGAAATGTTGAGTTCACTGTACAAATACGGACATTTCCCGATGAATTTTTCCAGGGAAATATTATGTCAATAAACCCAGAAACAGTCCACAAAGTTCATTACTTTCCCAGTCGCCTATTCCACACACACAACCCCAAACTGCAATTTCACATCATGGCTCAAATTGCACACGTATAACTCAACTTTCAATTTAAGCGCTATAAATGACTGAAATGGGCACAGCATAACAAAGAAATTGTTTCAGATTACAATATACAAGAAACAATGGGTAATAACGAGGCGTATACAATAAAATACAAAAGTACTGGCAAGCCGTAATAAAAAGTGGTCCTCACTTCGAACACCCAAACCATAAGCCCAATTTGCGTGTGGCTAGCAAGATTACTGACGGTCAACAGCGAAATAAATAAACACACGGCAAATAGCAACACAAATGTCCATGCAAAGTTATAATAAAATGTACAGACAAAGGTTTATTCTTTAATTTTCAGCTCAGTGTTAACAGCACTTGAATGTCCAGTACATCTGGCAATATTCAAATTGGTAATATCCAATCTAAACAAGACATAGCACACTTTCCGGTAGGTGTCAACATCAGGGTATTGGTTTCGAACGATACGGGTACGGAGGATATCGTACTTCTAATATCATGCTACAGCGCACTAAATTTGCAAGGGGCACGTAGGCGCTATGTCTTACGAACTATACCGGCAGGTATGACTAACATCTCCCAGCATTCAAGGTTTTAGCTACACTGGGGTATTGTAGTTGTACGAGTCAAGCCGAAGATTTCTACGTCGATACCTAAGCAAACTTACAATCAGATCAAACCATCGACACGATGGCGCAAACCACCAGAGGCTCAAGAGACTGTCAAAATCTCATAGCGACCGCCCAGGCTATCGATGGTAATAAAACGGAGACTGATAAAAGTGATATTGGATTGAACACCTTGATAACTTGTGACTTAAGTGATAAGTCCCCCTCCTCCCTCCCAATCATCCAGAACCACTGTTCGTACTAGCACTGCAAACTCCAAGAGCAAGGCTCAAGGAAGTGTCAAATTTCAAAGAGATCGCACTGGCCATCTACGGTAATAAATAAATAAATAAATAGAACGCTGATATTGGATTGTACGTCTTACCGTTGGACTTAAGTGATTTACCCCCACTCACCTTTCCCTCTCCCTCTACTTACCCACCACCTACCACATGAATAGGTCATCGGTATGGCTCTTCAATCCTTAACTTTAAACCTGGAGCTAGGTTCAAACATGGAGGAGAAACTGTCAAATCTCAAAAGAGATCGCACTTGCGATTGATGGTATCATTGCATTGGGCGCTGTTAGTATTGGATTAAACAGCATTAACTTGACCAGGGATTTCTGTGTTGGTTCAGACTAGTGGCCTGAAAATTTGGTTTGGTTTCCAGCTTTGACTAGACTGACCCCTTCACAAAATCCAGCGCAGACTAGTACAACAGTACTATACAATTATAGTACTATTAGTAGACTACTTTATCTGCTTCGGAAACGGTACTTCAGTTTTGCTGTCTATCGGACACAACAATGCAAAATACATTGGCCGAATTTCTTTGACCAATTAAACTTTCTTCTATCAAAATGTGTGCCCTTTTAAGTTCTTCACAGAAGATTGCAAGATATTTTTTTTTCTTTTTTACATGAAGCCCAAAAACAGGCTGGCAGCTCTGCAAAAATGTGGTTTAACAGTTCCATACGCCTAGGACTGGGTGAATACAGAGTATCAGACACTACAGTTTTCTACCAATTATATATATATGTCCAGGCAGTTGTAAAACAGGTCTTGTATACTTGGTATGGGAATGCAAGTTTATCAGTGGAGCTCTCGGGCTTGTCAACAGAAGACCGCAATTTACGATACAGCCAAACTTGCCAACCGTCCTTACACGTTTTCCTCACTTTTAAAAAGTCTTGTGCCACCCTAGCCTGTGGGAAAAGATTGCGAGAAAAAGCTTGCACGGAATACATTGTTTAGATCGCATTTTATTGTTCTAGCATTAGGGAAGAAATGTCTACTGTATCAAAACGTAGGGGGTGGAGAAGATAGCATACGTTTGTGTCCACGCTCAAGGTATTTCTATTTTCAAAAATGATAGATAGATAGATAGATAGATAGATAGATAGATAGATAGATAGATAGATAGATAGATAGATAGATAGATAGATAGATAGATAGATAGATAGATAGATAGATAGATAGATAAGGATATTTATATAGCGCTTTTTCCCAACGAGTTCAAAGCGCTGGCCGATACAGGATCTAACTCAAACCGCCCGAGACGCCCACCCGCAGCCTTTGGGCGCATGGTCTGACGCACGGACATATGAGCACAATCCTGGGCAGCCCGGGATGGGGGAGAAGGACCAAGTGCATGCTGGGTGTGTTCTTGTTACCGGCACTCACCCGTCTAGGACATGAGCGCCAGGATCTTTAAAGTCCGTTATGATGGAATGTATGCGACACAGACTAGACTTCGGTTTATACTCTCATCCGAAGGAGTGGGAAAACAGGAGTAAAGTGTCTTTCCCAGGGACACAACACAATGGCCCGGCCAGGGCTCGAACCCGGGACCTTCAGATCCACAAGCCGAAGCACTACCATTAGACCACAGTGCCTCCCTGATATAATATGATGAATTAAGCCAGGGAAAAAAAATCACCAATGATGTGGAGAGTAATAGTACAATGCCAGCAGAAGAAATCAGAGGTGGAGTTGGTGGTGGAAAGGATGGATGGGGCGGTAGGAGGGAGAGGGGTTAATGTACAATGGTGAGCATTAAATTCGCTGCTTAGGTTAAATGTACTCAAACACGCAGATACGTTTTTTAAAAATAATAAAACCACTTAAAGATTCAGTAATGGAAGCAACAGGAAAGAAAACTAACCAAAAGGAAAAGATGCTGTAGTTTCTTGAAAACAAAACGGAAAGGCTCCATTAAAAAAAAAAAGTGAAAGAGAAGGACAGCAGGCTTCAACACGGAATATCCATGAGCTAACACGAAATCTACTGCGAGATCTTGCAAGATGCCTCATACTCTTTATACGCTTGCACTCTCTCCCCAACATGGGCTCGTTTAAAACGAGCACTGTTTTTTTTTTTGTTGTTGTTGTTGTTTTTTTTACCCTCTCGGGACCGAGTTTTAAACCTTTTAATCATCTCAGGGCCGAGATTGTACTCTATCTGGTCGTCGGGATCGAGGCGAACAGTGTGGCCATTATTTACGAATGAAGAGTTGATTCATTATATATGCACGCAGTGAGTTTCTCTGCCTCTTGTCCGTTACTCGAACATGTAACGGTATTCATGCCACGGTCTGTTCTCCCCTACCTGACAAGACACTGAAGAGGATGGGAGATCTAACCTTCTTGTTGACATGCTATCTTCAACCCCACCAGGCACCCAACCCCACGACTCCAAACCTAAAACCACCTTTTGGGTTTCTCGCCAAAACACACACACGCACTCACGCACACGCACCACTCTCATCCATCATTCTCTGCTGTATGTTCTTCCTCTTCTCTGTTCCGTTCTAAACATTTTTTTTTATCCACCATCCTCTTCTTCAGCATATTATTCTTCTTCCCTGTGTTCTTTCCTTCCACCCTCCCCCTCTTTCTTTCCAATCTCCCCCTCCCTCTCTATGGATTTGCGGAGCGGGATGTAAAATGTGACCAGACGGAATGGGAAATACCAAAGGAACAAGGGACGTAGATGGGAGAGAACGAAAGGGGGGGGGAGGAGGAGAGTAAGCTCGTCCACTCCCCTAGCTGACTGTCTAGACGTACAATTTCCCTTTATTCGGGTGCGTACTTCCTGGTCATCTTTGCAAAAACACTGCACAGTAGTTGTAGTTGTTCGCGAGCGTATGTTTGTAAGTGCGTTAGAACAATACAAAGTACGCTCTGAAAGATCAGTCTCTAAAAAAGTTTCAAACAAGGCTAAGTTTCAGGTGATAAATTTCATTATTAGTCATTTTAGTAGCCTCAAGATATCAATTTGGTCCCTAACTTCTCAGGTGGCTGCATTTGCATGCCATGCCATACTTCTGCCGCTTAACTAGCAGTACTATATTAAAGACCAGTACTGTATATAATGTCTATCAGTACTAGAGTATGTGGATTTCAATCACCCTCGTTGTTCACTAAGTACTGCGAGTATTAATTTAGTGTTTATCTTTACCAGCTGTTGCTGTTTTGACACGTCTAATGTACAGCAAATGGGTTTTCCATTCAGCACACCCTCATTTCGTCCTCCTTCAAGCTTTTGTCTTCAACTTACTAATATTATTTTTTCCTGCTGCAAAAGCTATACTACTGCTATTGCTAATATTGCTGCTGCAGTATGTTAATACATAATTTAAATCTACGGAACATTGTTTTTAGTCTAACAAGACTTTAAATGAGTTGACTGTACAACAATCTCTCAATCTTTGTCTCTGTCTGTCTCTCTGTCTCTGTCTGTCTCTCTGTCTCTGTCTCTGTCTCTCTCTCTCTCTCTCGCACATGTATGCACTGTCATGTACAGTGGTGAACCATTTTTGAGTATTCAGCAGTACTCATTTTCCTCTCAAGTTCAATCACCATTGGACTGCTTAAGCGTTAAACAGAAGCGCCAGACCCAACTCGATTTGTACAAAACGGTCAAAGCACTACAGAAGTGTACACTGTACAGCAAAAACACACCCCTGGCATGATTAGCTTAGTGAAAACAGTACAACAACGAAGTACACCGTTGGCACTAGACTGTTAGCACTATAGTCCAACACTAACATAATCTGTCTTTTCCATGTCTGTGGTTACCAATAAGTACCGTCCCACTACTGTTATCTTGCCCCAAGATCGCGGAAATCCAGCAAAGGATTTTTTTCTCACCCTCGTCTTCTTTCTTTTTCTCCTGCAGCTCTTCTTTCTTCGCTCTAGCTGGTTTGCCTTCTCCATTGCTGCTGCTGACGTCAATGCAGTGCGTGAACAGATATGATGAAAGAAAAGCTTTGAAAAGGATTGGAGCTTGGGAGTATGTGTGAGGGAGTATGTGTTTGTGTACGTGCGTGTGCATGTGTGCGAGTGTGTGATAGAGAGACAGACCGAGAAGAATGGCACAACCAAAACAGAAAGTGGGAGGAGAAGAAGGAAAAGGCAATACGGACAAACTCTTTAAATGTAACACTAACAATATATGAGGAATATTGAAGCAGGATCACAGAATTTGAGCAAAATATAACAGAGGGAAGAGGGAAGATGGGAGGGGGGAACGGGGAAGAAGAGAGAGACAGAGAGCTCTACTTGACTCACACGTAAGAAACTGTATAAAAAGCCTTTATTCCAAGCAGAATAAAATCAAAGAGTTCTAAACTATAGAACAGTTCAACACACATCTGCAAAGAAATACATTTCTGCCAACTGGGAAATGCTACATAAACAAGGTATGGAAAAACGATCTGAAAGCCGACACTAGAACCAAGCATATATATCTCCATTGCACGCTGTACAAGCTGTCGTAAAAGAACACGTACTCGTGGTAAATGGAAAGCTAAAGGGCCTATGTAAGCAGAACAAGTGTTTCTATATCTCATAATAACAGAACAAGCATTTATAACAAACGGTAAGCTAGCATTACGCAAGTAGCATGTAACTTGTAAGTTCAACAAGTGTTTGCAGATCTCATAATAAAGAACAAGCACTTGCAGCGAATGAGAAGCTGCGAAATATGATGGTATTCATATACTGTAGATGAAGTCCATACAACGTACATTCCTAGAAAGCCAACACTACTTTGTTCATGGAAAAACAATATAACTTTTCCTCCCCCAAGTTGGTCCCTGTGGCCCACACGTGCGTCATCATACTACTATAGGACAACTGAAGCAGCATAAATGGACTTTAAGCGATTAGGGCCAAACCCCGCCGGACACTACAAAATAGTTGAGCCAAGACCAGAAGAGCTGTTCTGATCAGCGAAATACTGCACAATATAATGCCACACTTCTTCATATGAGGAATAAGATAATGCACAGAGAGCATCCGTTGTATTTAAATACACTATTGTCTAATATACTTCTTAAATAAGCTCACATTATAATATGAGTGGTATCCACAGACGCTTCTTTCTTCTGCTATCGATCTATGGATATTAGTACCACAACAAACACCGCACCACTATTTTACAATTAACGTCAAGCGACCCTATTTGTAAGATTAGGCACGATGTAGGAAACTATGAATGCCATTTTTAGATCATTACATAAGCCCAGAAATGACAACCAAACAACATTAAAAAGTGAACAATTAAATACACGTATTCGTACAGTTACAGAAAGTATAAGCACGTCATAATATAAACGGCAGTGACAGCTAATTCTGTAAGGTAAGCATAACGTGCCAACTAAACCAGACTTCCAAAAACATACTTGTGTTCAGTTTGCATGTAAAAACACTCAAAAACAAAGCAATCGCAACGTGCACACTTGTCAACACACTTGCTAAACGGCTGAAATAAACAAAACAATAAAAACTCGCGTTTCACTGCCAAATTCCATTTAAACAAAGCGCACCAATCCATGCCTTGCCCCTACCCTATTTCACCATCCTCCCCAATCAACCAATATATCTATAAATTATATTTACAAAATACAAATACAAAACAAAACACTCACCATTAACAATACCACGCATTTCCGACTTACACGTTCGAAGAAATCCCCAACTGACCTTTGAAGTCACATACAAATAAATCAAGCCAAAAACAAAGACGACGAAACTGCCTCTCGCAATAATAACTATCTGCTGTATAAATCACAAGAATACTTCGTGAATCGTGGGTCGTCACGCAAGAAATTATCAATCAAAGCAAAATCATAGGAGATGACATTGTTGTACTTGTAATGACTACATTGTACTTGTAGTGTTACTTATAGTGTTAGTTTTATTGTCCACGCCTGTAGCTAGGATAGTCAGACATTGGACTAGAGCCACTTTCTCACACTAATCTACGTAAATGGTCACTCCTGCATGCACACAATCATGTTTTCAGGAAGGAGAGAGGAAGTGTGTGTGTGTATGTGAGAGAGTGAGAGAGAGAGAGAGAGAGACAGACAGACAGACAGACAGACAAAAAGAGACAGACATACACACAGATAGAGAGAGAGAGAGAGAGAGAGAGAGAGAGAGAGAGAGAGAGAGAGAGAGAGAGAGAGAGAGAGAGGAGTATTTGGAGAGGGGAGGATGGAGAGTCGAGTAGAGTCTAATATATTTTTAACTAGAATAAGAGAGACAGACGTTTAAAAACAAAGGGAATCGCGACATACAAAAACTTTGAGACATAGACGACAGAGCATTTGCGACGCGTACTCCGTCCCCAAATACAAAAACCATGATTTCCAGCTATTCTGGATAAAATACTAAAAAGCAATGCTCAGTTCGCTGATTATCAGCGCTCTGACTTTGACCCTGAGACCCAAGACAGAGCAGGAAAAGACACTTGCCGCAAGGCTTTTAGCGAAAGCTTTACACGTCCAGTCTTAAGAAAAGAAAACCGAACCTGCGTAAAGATAGACTTTATTTTAAGTATCAAAGCAGATGAGGTCGGTACAAATGCACGTTCGCTTTAAAAATAAAAAAAAATAAAATAAAATAAAATTAACAAACTAAAATATTGTAAAACGTTTTTATGAATGTCGCCAAAAACAGCAAGAACATGTAGTCGGTAGAATGCTAGGAGTGCACATATACTGTCTGCATTATGATTATGACTAGACAAGGAAAAAATACAAACTGCTCAATACCTCCCATTCCCCACCCTTACACACCCTCTCCGACCTCTTCCACAAACATTTTACATTTGAAACATATGACTGATGTATATGTTGAAGATATACGTATCCACCTCTCTCCAACCTCACACAGTTCAAACCAGCTAATCTAGTTGTCGACGAATACATGAAAAATACGCATTCCTAACTCATAACTTAATGATAAATTGGTGATTCATGTCACATCAATGCAGACCGATGACATGATTGATGATTAATGATATTGTAGGGGCGAGAAAGCAGGAGATAGCTTAGGCTATGGTTACCACATTTTCTTCACTATACGCTATATAATATCACTACAAATATCACACAGAGAGGTTTGTGCAAAGGAATCAAACTGAAAGAACACTGCTTGACCAGTTAAGTTTAGTGCGGTCTGGTAGTGAGTGACCTCAAGAAATTTTTACCAAGAAACGTTGGTGACATAGACCATTAAATGTTCTTAAAGACCGCACTTTCAACTCAAGCAGCTATTTAATGCGTGTGCGCACACACCACCCTCACTCACACTCACACACACACATTATTGTAGTAACATGTCAGGTGAAAGAAAACTGATGTATTGACTGATGGGCTGATGCAAATTCTGACGGAAAATACGTGTGATCATCCTTAAGACAAGAAGTGGAAATTGGAGACCATACGTCCATATTATCAAAATGTTCATAACGATCCAGAAATAGCAACGATGTGCATACAATACACCGTGGGAACATTCGCCAGGATGAATGATACAGGGAAATGGAGTTATAGGATTTTTACCAGGGTTCTTTTAACAACATTCATTGCGCACAGCGTATCTGAGAGTCGCAGATGCTGTTATTAATCCACATGTTACAGTGTAACATGAAGTGGAAAGCCTCTTACTAAGGCATAATACACATTATAGAAATATTTACAGACAAGGAGCTTAGAACTTATCTAAATGTTTACTCCTTCGGATGAGAGTATAAACCGAGGTCTAGTCTGTGTCGCATACATTCCATCATAACGGACTTTAAAGATCCTGACGCTCATGTCCTAGACGGGTGAGTGCCGGTGACAAGAACACACCCAGCATGCACCTAGGTCCTTCTCCCCCATCCCTGGCTGCCCAGGATTGTGCTCAGTTGTCCGGGCGTCAGACCATGCGCCCAAAGGCTGCGGGTGGGCGTCTCGGGCGGCTTGAGTTAGATCCTGTATCGGCCAGCGCCTTGAGCAGCTCTTGAGCTGGAAAAGCGCTATATAAGAACGATTAAATAAAATAAATGTTTGCGTTAAAGTAAAGGCAGTAGTTGCGTTAATCTTACCTATAATCCTTACCTTTCATTGGGTTCACGCAAAAATAAATTGCAGTTGATTAGACCCAACAAAGTTGTTGACTGGCTTCTGCTCATTAATAATAGTAGTAGTAGTAGTAGTAGTAGTAGTAGTAGAAGTAGTAGTAGTAGTAGTAGTACAACTACTACTACTACTACTACTACTACTACTACTACTATTACTACTACTACTACTACTACTACTACTACTACTACTACTACTAATAATAATAATAATAATAATAATAATAATAATAATAATAATAATAATAATAAATAAATAAATAAATAAATAAATAAATAAATAAATAATTTTCTAGCTGTCCATTCACCTTCCAATCTAATCAGTAGTATTATCCAGTGAAGAGATTAGTTCATTACAACAACAAAATCACACTTGCATTCGTAACTCTTTATAACTCTTTCCTGCTGCCTTTTATCTCTCACTTTTCATGCCCGGCTCTTAGCAGTGAACAAACAGGCAGATAAAACATAATAAAGTAGTTTGGAGTGTAGCTTATCTTTGGTTATAAATATTTGCCATGTTATAAATGTAAAAATTCGAATTCTTTGCCTGTTTGTTATAACTTATAAGGAAATGCAGATGGGCGTGTGTGCTTGAGATTGCAGCTGGGGCTATTAGCTGCTAGGAAACAAGTGCATTTTCGGTTTGGGTTTCCAGTTAATACAAACAGTATGATTTGTAATTCTTGGAGAAATACAACTCAAAACCACAAGACCGGCCAAAAAGATGCAAATTCCACAACAAAAAGTCTATGAATCACAGAAAAAATCAGTTTAAAGTTGCTTGGACACAAGGAGATAACTATTCATTTCGGTACAAAGAGTTAAGAACATAGTTATTTGTCACAGCACATTTAATCTTAATAATTAGCCTCAATGACATGATGGAAGTAACAAAAATGTAGTTATCGATGAAGCGAATGTTGCTATTAACAAGAGGGGGACTGGGCAACAAAATGTTCCCTTCCCATGCGACGATATTCACAACAACGAAAGGCCACAATGGCAGAGAAAATCTACAGGTCACGTTCCCGCGGTTTGTGATTTCTGTGACAATCATTATCGTGAAGGAGTGGGGAATGGAGAGCCCAAGGTTGGTGATCGGCAAAAGACCTTCATATCATATCATATCATATATGACCTTAATGGGGAATCACTCCCCCACACACCTGGAAGCTTGTTCTCCTCTGTCAGCTCCCTGCAGTTGAACAGTGCAAGCTCTGTGAAATGTGCTGTCTTTGTGAAATTTGTATCAGGAGAGCCTAAGGAGGGTGTCGGTGTTTGAAGGCAGTAAGAGGGTAACCCTTTTTACTGGGGATTCACAATATCAGCGTAAGCAAACCACATCAGCAGCAGCGACAACAAGAGCCAGCAATGACGTCAGCAGCAACATCTCTAGGGCACCAACACACAGCTTGCAAAAAGCCAAGCAAGCAGAAAAGGCGACAGCTCCTACTTGCCCAATTTTTCTTCTACTCCAAATCCATTCATGCCACTTACTAAAGGCAACAGCTGTTGATAGATTGTTTCCTCAAAAGTACACTTTTAAACTACACTTAACAGCAAACTAATTATTATGTAACAACAATAACAACAACAAAAATAATAATAATAATAATAATAATTATTATTATTATTATTATTATTATTATTATTATTATTATTATTATTATTATTATTATTAAACAATAATAATAAAAGCAATAATAATAAAAACAATAACAACTAAAGTGTATTATATTTGCCCTGGTACTACTACTAGTACTAGTAAAAATCAGCTGTGACGATCCCTACAGACCAAGGAATTCTTTTTTTTAAGGCAAGGGAAGTTATCAGGGGAGACGGGAAATAGGCAGGTTGCCAGATTCCTCTTCATCTCTTCCTATCACAGAAAAAAAAAACTGGACGATAAACCTCCCAGAATAGATGATGAAAGAAGGTGTCTTAGTCTTTTCTGGTCAGTTCCCTCTTCATATTTCACATTTAATCCAATAATACAGAGTTAGAAGGGGGAAACTGTTGATAACCACGCTCTTTCTCTGCAAAATCTCATTGCACATGCTCTAGACTGCTGCGATACAGCATTAGTATTACGAGTCTCTTTAATACTCAGGAGGCATGTTCTACATTCAGGTATATCAGTCTATAAAATTGTGAGGATAACAACTGGAATTCCTGCAACAGAGAAGAGGCTGGGAATGCGGTGTTCCAATTCTGTCTTTCTCTGCTTACTCAAGATTCCATGATATACTAAAACCAGAATTCAGCCATCTGCAGCGTTAGAATTTGGCATGCGCCCAAGCCCAGGGAGCCTTAATACCTGTTTGGGCACCCAGATCTTAAGTTGACAGTGCAGGAAAAATCTAAAAGAAAGTTAAGTCATTGAAGCTTCCTTCGAATAGTCAACATCGTAATTTAAAGATCAGAGGAAAACTTCAGATTGACAGCAACAGAAATATTCTGTTGCACATCGCATTCTTATTTTTCCCATTCGCTTTTTGGTTGTGATAGGTCAGGAATAGTCTCCCTTTACGAAAGAAAGACAAGCTTTCTGATTTGGCCAGTAATTAATTCAATGGCCAATCCGGGAGTCAGTTGCTGTCTGGCGTGTGCAAAGCAAAACATGAAGTTACTCTGAAACAAGCATGCCGATTAAAGTGTTTGACATCTTCAAAAAACGTTTTTTCAACCACAAATTTGAGTTCTTCTCAAATATTGAGCATTGAGCCTTTGTTATTGTTTGTATTGTTACTTTTGTCTGTTTCAAGTGTCAAAAATAACTTTTTTGTGTGGGAGTACAACCAAAAACACATTATTAGTTTGTTTTGTTTTTTTTGTTTGTTTTTTTTGGTGGGGGATGGGTAGGGGAGAGGGTGTCATTTTTTAATTGTTTGGTTAGCTTTAACTGGAAGGAATATTCCTAGAAGGTCACTTGTGTATTTTGAAGTTATGTGTCTTTGGGGACACAAAAAATTTTTGGGACACCCAAAAGTTTCAGTTAAGGCATCCAAAGGGCACCCTTGTAAAAAAGTTAATTTCTAACCCTGCATCTGGTTTTATGAGGTGCATCACACTAGGTTGGGGCTAAAGTTTCATTGTGTAAAAATTAGGATTTAAAAAAATCATCTTGTTTAGAAAGAGCCAAGGAAAATATGCTGTCCAAAGTTAGAGAAAAGTATTGAAATAGAGAATGTGAAAATTGAATAGAATTGTTGATAAATGGAAAGAGCCTGTAGCATCAGGGAAGTGGAGGGTAGGGGGAATGACAAAAAAATCTGAATAATCCCAATACTGTGCCAACTTTTAAAACTAGTTCTATGTGAACACTGAAAGTGACTGACTATATAAGCTTCAGGGACATCTGATAAGTGCCCTGTTTGCTGAAGTACAATTCATTTTGGACTGTTAGGAGTTAAATCAAAACAATTAAGTTTTTAATTAAAGGTGCTGTGACAACAACTAACACAAGTAGGCAGAAGCCAAGTGACCACATAAACAGTCAACTACATTCCATTCGGCCATGCAGCTTGACGAAATGGCAACGGAAAACATACAAATTAGGCACAACAGACCTCTTTAGCACCAACACCAATGGCATCAACATAGACATCAAAGTGTGTAGCTACAAATATTTAGGAGCCATTGTATTAGACAAGGTTGAAGCCCATTTGGAAAGACATGACCATCTTTTTACTCGAAGCTAAGGTTGCTGTGCTTTTTTTTTCATCTCCATCTTCCTATACTATTCCGATATCCGCGATGGTATGGGTTACGTCACCAGAGCATCAGGCCTTGCAAAGACCATCCTGCAAGACACGGTGCAAGGAGGCAGAAGAAGAGGGAGAAGAAAGGGAGAAAAAGAGGTAGGAGGACAACATTCGAGAATGGACTGGCTTGACACTGAGGGAAGCCATGAGGCCATGAAGCCATGATCGTTTAAGTACGCTGGTTAAACGATCATCTGTGGTGCCCCAACGACTTTCGAGTTACGGGATAGGATGGGATAGGATAGGCTCTGTCATTCTTGGAAACAATGGAGAAAAATTATTTCTGTATTATTATTATCAGCGACAGAATTACATTTATGAGGAAGACTAGAGTTCTTATTTGACCGCAAACCGCAGCTTACGTCACTTGTAATAGATATATCCCAGTGGCATCCTAGCTAATTGAAAATGAAGCCCACGGTATAAAATCTCGACAGATCTATCAGCCATACCTAGACTAGTCGTTAATATTTAGTGTGGGTGCGCGATTAAGGCAATCCATTACCACTGGCCTATTTGTATTTCTCCAATTTCATCCAATAATTCCAACCATGACAAGGCCGTCTATTTTCAGATAACGCTGGTGGTGTGGGAATGAAATCACGAAATGAACACCACATGATATTATGGATGAATTGAGGTGTTTAAAAAAGGTTAAAAAAAAACATCCAGCAAAATTGCATCCTATCCTATCCTATAACTCGAAGGTCGTTGGGGCACACCAGATGATCGTTTAACCAGCGTTCTCCACCTTTCTCTGTCCTCAGCAACCCTCATGGCTTCCCTCAGTTTCAAGCCAGTCCATTCTCGAATGTTGTCCTCCCACCTCTTTTTCTGTCTCCCTCTTCTTCTGCGCTTTGCACCATGCCTTGCAGGATGGTCTTTGCAAGGCCTGAGGCTCTGGTGACGTGGCCATACCATCGGAGTTTCCCTTTCTTCACCACTGTGAGCATTTCATCGTGTTGTCCAATGGCTTGTGTGATGGTCTTTCGGACTTCGTTGTTGGTGATTTGCTGGGTATAGAAAATGCCCAGAAGTCTTCTGTAATACCTCATCTCCATGCTTTGTATTCTTCGTTGTAGATCTGCAGTGAGGGTCCATGTTTCGCAAGCGTATAGGATGATGGAGATGACAATGAAGCACAGCAACCTTACCTTCGAGTGAAAAGATGGTCACGTCTTTCCAAATTGGCTTCAGCCTTGTCAGGACAGCAGTTGTTTGTACTATCCTGGAGAGGACTTCCTGTCGGGACCCATTGTCTGATACAATTGCTCCTAAATACTTAAAACTATCCACTGTGTTGAGGGATTGGTCTTGGACTTTGATGTCCATGTTGATGCCGTTGTTGGTCATCATTCTGATCTTCTCTGCACTTATAATTTCGATTCCATAGGCCCTGGAGGTGGTGTCAAGCCTCTGTACCAGCTGTTCAAGTTCTTGTTCCTCTCCAGCCAATCCATCAATGTCATCCGCAAAACGGAGGTTGGAAATTGCTCTACCCCTATGCTGAATGTGCCTTCATGATCTGCAAGGGCATCTGACATGATGCACTCTAGGAAGATGTTGAAGAATATTGGATAAAGTAGGCATCCTTGATGAACACTGAATGTTGTTCTGAACCAGTTCCTGATGGCGCTGTTGTGGAGGACTGCACTGGTGGTCCTGTCATACATGTTTTTGATGACTTCAATAATTTTAGGGCTGATGTTGTATACTCTCACGGTTGCCCACAGAGCGGAATACCAGACTGGGTCAAACGCTTTCTTGAAGTCTACAAACACATGATATAGATGTTGTTGCTGTATGTATTTTTCGCAGCTTATTCTGAGGTTGAAAATCTGTTCAGTGGTACTTCGTCCTGCCCTGAACCATGCTTGTTCTTCAGCTATGATATGATTTGTTCAGTTTGGGGTTTCAACCTTTTGAGTATTATTTTCTGTATTATTTTTCTTTATGAAAATTGCATAATAATGCTTTAATACACGATTTATTGTTTTCCTCGTATAAATTAAACTACAACCGGTTTCAAAGTCAAGCCAGATAAAAGAGAGACGAGAGAAATGAGAGAAAGAGAGGCAGACCGAAGTTTCCGTGTCTTCCCTTAAACTGAAATTCATTACTAAAGGAAAACTTAAAATACACTTTTTGGTTATGACTAAGAATGGTGGGTAGGCATGAAAAAGAGGTAGGAATGGAAGGAGGGGGGGAAGAGAGAGGGAGGGGGTAAGTACCCTCGGACGAATCAAAGCCATGAACGCAGATCTAGAACCTCCTTCTTCTTCTTTTTGCATCTTTGGAGAATGCCATGGTGTAGTTGGGAGTAAGAGATCTATCTGTCGTGGCAACAAAATGAGATGTAAGAACTTACAGTCCCTGCCACCAAACCCCTAGTCTGCGCTCTCGTCCTTTCTCGTCTTGACTATTGCAACTCTCTCCTTGCTGGCTCCCCAAAACACATCATTGACAAATTACAAAAGGTTCAGAACTCAGCAGCTAGACTAGTATTCCGAGCTAAGAAACGCGATCACATCACACCTCTACTACATTCCCTTCACTGGCTTCCTGTGCAAGCACGCATAGAGTACAAACTCTCTGTTCTCTGTCACAACTTCTTCACAGATTCTTGTCCTTCATACCTTGCTGATCTACTGTGTCTACTCCCCTTCACGCACTTTAAGATCTTCTGCTGACACTCGCACACTCAAGGTTCCCGTCACCCGCACTAAGACATACGGCCAACGTGCATTCGCTTACTCCGCACCTAAGCAGTGGAATTCCCTTCCCTCCCATATCCGCAACATACAATCAACACAAGCATTCAAAAAGGCCCTCAAAACCCACCTCTTCAAACTGCATTATTCAGATTGATTTGTATCCCGCTGCCATTCTCTCATCTTTTGTCTATGTCTGATCCGTAAGTGTATACACGGCTGTAAATATTTATACTGTTTTTCTTCCTGGGCTTAACCGGGCATATAAATAGCTGTGAATAGGTTTTTGCTATTCTATTTCTGTCTTTATTGTCATTTGTGCACATAGTTGTAAATAGTCTATTTCGGTCTTTTTTGGTAATTTACGTACATAGTTGTAAATAGTCTGTACCTTTACTGTTCCGTCTTTGGTGTATTGTAGCAAAAGTGATGTTTTATCGAGTGCATGTATTCATATGTAATGACTATGTAAAGCGTGGTGAGTCTGGTCATAGGCTGTAGTACCCGCTATATAAAAATCCGTTATTATTATTATTATTAACTTTTTCATCTTGCTTCTTGGGAGAGTGTGAAGGAGGATGAGATATGAAGTACCCATTCTCTGTGATTTCAACAAAATGAGATGTACGAAGGGCTTTATCTTGCTTTTTAGAGAGAACAATAGGGCGGGTAAATACCGAACAATCAACATGGGGCGTCTCCCATGTCTCAGTACACAGAGCCTGCAAAACTGTACTGATAACAGATTTATCAAGTCGGATGCAGCCTCCGAAACGTCCATTTAGTAGGAATATAGTTTTCCTACCACTCTTCATATTTTCCTACCCCACCCCTTGATCTTACACTTTTGATCACAAACAACAAACACATGATCCATCCAGTTTGATCACCCACTCCGACTGTTTTTGATCTGCTTCTTTTCGTCCTTGGTATTTTATGTTCTTACATGTCAATGATATGTGTATGTGTGTGCATGTTGCTAAAGTGTTGGTATGCGCCTAAAATAGACAATTTGTGTCTACATTTGGTGGGCTACAAAAGTTTGTATAATTAATTATTATTTATTATTACATGCACCCTACAACCATCTTTCCTTAAACATTGCTACTGCTACTGCTGCTACTGCTGCTGCTGCTGCTACTACTACTACTGCTACTACAACAACTACTACTACTACTTAAGTATAACAGATAACAGAACTTTATTTCGCCAGGTGACAAGCACGAGGAATACACTTTGATGTTGGCACACATATTTATGCAAAACACAATAACAAAGCCAACCACACCTACACCCACTTGCTGACACACTCATACAAGACTAGGAATAATACTGACTGGAATATAGTAGAAACAGAATGATCAAATCAAAATAATAGACACACACATCCACACACACGTGCGCGCTCTTCTGCGTTATCTCTCGTTCTCTCAATTCTCTTCTCTTACACACTATACATCTATAAATTCTCTCTTTATCACTTCCTCTACTCACTCTCTCTCTCTCTGACTCTCTCTTCCTCTCTTTCTTTCTGTATTTCTTTTACTCACTTCTCCCCCCCTCCCTCCCTCCCTCTTTCTCTCTCTCTCTCTCTCTCTCTCTCTCTCTCTCTCTCTCTCTCTCTCTCTCTCTCTCTCTCTCTCTCTCTCTCTCTTAGGGTGGTATCATGGCCTTAGTTCATCCATCCTTCCATCTGTGTGTCTGTGTTGCTCTTGCTCCTCTTCTTCTTGACCCCATTCCCCGTCTTGAGCGTAAAAAGGGCGTAGTCAAAGTGGGTCTCTTTAAGCAGTCTTCATCTTTTGTGGGGGAGAGGAAGAGGGGGCACTTTGCAGCTCTGCTGAAAGAGCTCTTCATGTCAACGCATTGGAGCAAAAAATAGCACACTGCTAAAGTAACTATTACTACTAAATAAATAATACTATGAAAAATAAACCTATGCATATCCTACCAATACCATACATCAAGGGGAAACTAATATTACTATCGCCAGACTTGAACTAATTGGAATCAAAAGTCAAGGGGAAAAGGTATTGATGAGGCTCAAGTTCCACAGCACCAAATGCCTCTGCCAATATCACTATTAGAACCGTCACTAAAGCAGACATAGTGATACAGTGTTGTTAGCTCCATTGAAGTCAAGACTACACTTCTCGGGTAGCTCCCAGCATCACAGAACGCCCACTGCACTCACAAATAGCAAGAGAGAACAGTTGTTGAAAACACATTACAAAGCCTCTTTGTTATCGACTCTGAGCTTCAACGATGCGAGTGTTCTCATTCTCACCCTACCCCCATAACATACATTTATTTCCTCACCAATCTCTCCAAGCCTACCCCTTTACACATACTCTATCTCTCTCTCTCTCTAACACACACACACGGGCGCGCACACACACACACGGGCGCGCACACACACACACACACACACACACACACACACACCCACACTTCTTCTCCCAAGCACGCATCTCTTCTCCCAAGACACACGCTTGCCTCCATCGATTCGTACCACCCATGAGCTTCTCACAGACAAGCGCAGTGCAGAATACAATTAGGCACCTTCCCAAATGTTTCAAGTCTATTCCGAGTGCTACAAAGCGACGCGCCTCACAGATCATCACAGAACTTGCGAGTCGCGAATTTTATTTTCATACCCAGCTATAACTGCTTTAACAAAACGCAGGGCACACGTATACATTATCTACATTCTCTCTCTCTCTCTCTCTCTCTCTCTCTCTCTCTCTCTCTCTCTCTCTCTCTCTCTCTCTGAGTCTCTCTCTCTCTCTCTCTCTCTCTCTCTCTCTCTCTCTCTCTCAAATGTTAAATTAAGATTAGCCTAAAATTATTATCCTTGTAACATGTATTGTAATAAACGTTTAAAGCCTAAAAGACTCCCTCGCTCTCTCTGCTGACAGACCCTTCTCTCTTCCAACTTTATATACATCAAGCTAACTAAACCACTTTTATTCTCTCTCCACTTCCCTCCCTCCGTCCCTCCCTCACTCCTCTCCCTCAACACACACCTCTCCGAACTGCTATTTGAGAAGAAAAATAATCAGTATGGCGCCATGCTTGTGTTTTGGACACCACGTGTCAGAGATCTGAGGTCACACATCGTAGATGCGACTGGTGATGAATAATTGCTTCCCCCTTATTGCTAAGCAGTCTCTGATACTCCATAATGTTATTAGTACAGTATTCCAATTTCAATGCACAGGGATAACTGTTTTGTGTTTGGCAGTCTCTGATATTCAGAATACTCTGCTCATGTGTACTAACTGCCATTTCACGAGCCGTAGCGGCCCTACCTTGCAAACTCAACACTGCTCCCAGTGCCAACCCGTCTGGCCTTCAGTCTTGCGTTCAAAAGAGTAAAATAAAAACTGCTACGGGCATGCATGCTGCTCAGCAGCTCAGTTGTTTTCTGTGGCCGTATTTCGCTACTAGCGCTCTAGTCCATGAATGCAAGCAAGCATACTATTGCAACACAACTATAGATCTATGCGATCACTGTACAACGCAACGCTACATGATCGAGTTATGATATTTTATCATCCATTTTCCTTCATCCCTCATTTCTGACTCACCCACAAAAAAGAACTGCAAACCAAAAACACATAAATAACCGCAAACCCCAACCAAAAGACATGTTACAAAGAGATACAGTTTGTTGCTGTCAAAAATTGTTAAATTTGTCACTGATTTTAATCTTTAACTGCAGCAAAAGTGTCAATGAAACAAATGTGTGTAAGCATATCACCCTTGAATGTTATATTTATGCTCTCAGTCTCAGCAACTCTCAAATTATGAAAATGTACATGTGAATGTATATAGTATAGAGTACAAGAGTACATTTAATTAGAGCTAAGGGGAAACAATCATTAAAAAAAAGATGGGTCGTGATTACCTTCCGCTTGAATTTGAAAATCAAATGATGCAATTGTGTGCATTATCCAGCAGTCAAATGTATGGAAATGTCAACTTTAAAGTTGAACAATGAATAGCTATTAATAAAGGATGACAACTCCAACATCTATTTAAATTTAAACTGTGCATGTTAAGCTTTCTGTATCAGTTGCACATGTATCGGATGACAACCACTTTAAATGTTCCCATTCTAGCTTCCTGCTGAACATGTATGATCAAACTCAACTTCAATAAAAGTTTCATCTCCAGTAGTTGAGCTCTCTGTCTTTTACTCGCTCTCTTTCATTTATTCGTGCAAGCTACCGGATCACTCCGGAACTGTGCAATAATGGTTGGGCAAGTAAGTATACAGTTTCATTACACGACTAATGCTACTTTCCATAAGTATACAGTTTCATTATATGACTGATGCTATTTTCAACTCTGCTGCAGGTGCATGCACATCTACAAATACAATGCATACAGTACTTATGAATCAGCTATTGTTAAGTTTGTTGAAAAAAAAAAATCAATAAACAGCCTCAGGTGTAAAAGCTGACACAGTGACAGAAACTTGTCTGAATATTGTATTTCTACCAATTATGTATTTTATACTACAGGCAATTTCAATCCAAAGCACTCAGGATGCTCTATTTCAATCCAAAGCACTCAGGATGCTCTAATAGTATTAGAGCATCCTGAGTGCTTTGGATTGAAATTGAAGTATTAGTAATACTGAGTAATAGTACGGATATAGTACATGAAGTGGAATATAAAATAAATTTTAAAAACTACATATCATAATCTACAGCTACAATTGGATTCCATAAATCAATAATCTGTGTACTGTGAATTGGGCTTGTGTACAAAAACATAGGGGCTTATACAGAACAAATAAACTATTGTTTTTATATTTATAAGCACTTTATTTAAAAATCAATACTGTACAATTGTGCAACATTTATGGGGCTTCGTACAGTATGACTACAAGTGAATTACTGTTTAGAACTAAACTGGCAGTTTACTATTTTTAAAAAAAATCAATACTGTGTACTGCAGATTCAATCTTGGGTCAGGCTGACTCTTAGGTCAACTATTTAAATAAACGGCAGTGTACGCTCAACACCAACACAATTACAATGACCAACTTTTTTTTGGTAACAAAATTCTTGATAATTAACTAGGTAATGAGGCATGATACTCCTAAATTAAACTTAGTGGATACTGCTGTGAAAGGCCAAGTTATAGAAAATATAGTTCAGCTAGTTCGAAACGTTTCCACATTAGAAAAGTGTTCCAAATCTACACCTATTTAGTAGAGATAATGCTACAATCTTGGGCCTAGAAGAGAAAATGGCTCGGATCACAATAAACAACCCCCTCTGACATCCTCCCCTCCCCCAGTTGTTTACATATGATCACACTACACAGTGCACTGTCAATACAGGTGACACAGTGCAATCACTTCACACCTAGATGACTGCATTACTTGCATTATGTATGCTTCTTTTACAAGTTGGGGCACACTATTGACTTGAAAATCCCTTTCAATTACAACTGCAGGCACACTGCCAGTTTTCACACTGAGCTGTCCTGCCCCCTCTCCCTCCTCCCACCTTACCTCTCCCTCTCCTTCTCTCTATTTTTTAAATTTCTCCCTGAGTGCATGCCTATCCACCCCCTCCCCAACTCCCCTCTTCTCCAAATCACTTGCCTCATGCCCTTTTTTTTCTATAAATAATATAATCAGCTTTCTTGTTTCTTTCTTTTATTATCTTCCCATGTAAAAAATATAAGCACTTTCTGAACTAAGGCATGCATTCAAATGTCAAATTTAAATAACAGTTGAATGATTATTGTTATTAATAATGCATCCATTATTCTATACAATTTCTAAGTGTAATATAAACTGCATAAAATGCCTGTATCTGATAAAATATACAGTGTATGAAATTGCAATAAATATAGACTAATTTATTGATGTGTACTATACAAAAGCACAGTGTGCTGATTTCTATGGACTACCATTATTCGATCCATAGCATTTGCCTTCCATTTCTAAATTAACACCAGGCACTTAAAAAAACAACATTTAAAGAACTGACCTAACAGTTCTTTTAAAAATTGTTAACAGCACAAGAACTGACATAACAGTTCTAAAAATTGTGATCATTAATGTTGTGACCCTGGTTTTACCTTCACTAAAATGACAACAAGAATGAACCAAGCACGTCTCTCACTTCCGCTGTCCACCTCCAAAACTTGGTTTTATCTTTCATGTCGTTTTTGTTATGTCTTATTTCTTCTTATCATACACTGAGTATTCGACAATGGATGGAGACAAACGTACATGTTACAAATGAACATCGTCATCAACACAGCGTAATTACAAATTGTAAAGTCAACACAGATTGTAACATTTAGATTTATACCTATATTGATATTCACTTACAAACTTGTGCTTGCATTTGAACATTCCTTTTCAGTTTTTGTGTATTTAAATGTTAATGTTGTTTCTATCACCAACATTATTTGACCAAGCTTCTTTATGATTCTGTTTCCAGTTCCCCCAAAACAAGGGCTAAACAAATTCCATCCCACCCTATAATGTCCAACAACTGCCTGTCTCCTGGACTAGTCCACTGACACGATGACTCCATTATTCCTTGCCCCAAAGCCCAACCCTCTAGGCATACCTTAAATCCTTTCTGTTCAAAGCAGCCATTGCACAGACCCTGCTGTGTACTAACCTATTTCGGTAGTTTAAAAAAAAAATCAATGTTGGATAGCGTGCTAGTGTCCTGTATGCACTAAATAGTGTGCTGTTTTGCTTTTTAATTTTGTCCCGGAAGATTTATATCACATCAGATCAAAGTCTTCAAGGTTGATTTTTTTGACAAAGGAACAACATTTAGTGTACAAGGATAAATGTAGTGTATTGCTACAACTTACAAGTCTTCGATGACCTTCGTGCAAAAAACAACAATCGATTCAGCCTCGAGATCAGCACCATCTGTTCCCTCAATATTAAATAATGTGCACACTCTCTTGCTTTGTACCAGAATTATAAGAATCTCTCGTTGAAATATATTTGAGGTAAAATTATTTTCTACTGAACAAACATCAAAATCAACAAAATTACAGTATAGTGCATGGAAATAAAAATGAAGCTTATGAAACAATTGAACACATTGTACAAAATGATATAATAACCTATAAAATAAAACTACATGTACTAATAAAAGAAATGTGTAAAAATCGACAGACCTGTACACTTACATAGATCTATATTCTAACATGCACTATGAAATAAGTAAAAAGACAGGATAAAACCTGAACTAAATAGTCACCAACCAGTGAAGGCAAGATAATATGCTGTGCAGCAGGTAAACAAGTTTTAGTAAAAGCAGGAAGCGTTAAGCGCCATGATGCATCATGCAGTCGCATAATGATGATGATCACTTACCTTGCTTGAGCTCTTTAGAAACGAGCACAGATTTACGTGATTCCATGGTGCAGGATAGGAATGATTCCTAAGTAACAGTCTTCACGTGGCAACCAACAGCAACGATCACACAAGATGATACATCAAATGCAGTCCAAAACTCCAAAGAAAGTCAAAATGCACAACAACTTGTGAACAATCACTGATGATGTCACAAGAGAGGTGAGGTTCTCATTCTCTAATCTAGACAGTGTTTAAAAATAAAAATCTTCTAAACTACTAATGCCAAATATGTAATGACACACTCAAAAACCAGTGAAATAAAACCAAACTGCTCTTTGACAAACTGATAATATAAACTTAAAGGGCAGCATTCAGTGCACACAACTGATAAAATCATCAAATCAGATCAAACAATGGCTGACATAGTGTCATTGGCGATTTATCATAAAGTTAAGCTGCATGACTGTGACTGTTACAATCAATATATAGGCTATTGCCTGTTGTTACAGTTTCCTATGTCAGGTAGGCCTACATTGTTTCTGTACAAACTTAATTGCTAAAATAGTTACAGCTCAAACTAAATAAACCACTAAATGTGTGCAAGCTCATGTATGCAGTGAAGCACAACTGCTCACCTGTATGCCAAGAATAAACTACTTGCCTAGAATCACAGACTGAAACCAGGCACTTTTGTCTAACACTTACCGTATTTACACTCTTCATGCACAGTCACGAGTAGCACTACGCTAGGCCCTAGCAGTAATAATGTCAACACAGACCTTTTGAACACATTGCCCACTCAACTATCTCTGTTTACGTTTTATTCTGTGTGTGGCATGCCTTGAGAAAACGGCTGACGTGACTCATTACAGCAAGAAGTGGTTGGCGCCTTCTTTCGGAGGCCAGTGCAGTGTCTGGCATTCATAGAAGGCGAGCAATCAACCAGTGTACAACAGTCACAACACACCAAACATTTGGGGCAAGGCCAAGGGATCTATAAAAACACAAACTCCACCATTGGGTACACTCGATGGCAAACATGCATAACCACTTACCTATTAATAAATCACTATATTTTTTTAAAAAAAATCACTCGAATCTGAATCCTCTCTACTCCGATTCTGTCTATGAGTCATTACATTCCACGTGTGATCTGCAAGCGGCAATGGTTACAGCAACTCGCATCTTTTTGTCCTTCTTCAGACTTTCACCGGATATCGACTGCTGCACTGCTCGCGCTGCCATCTGACGGTGAGTCAAGAGGCGCAACCGTACAGTGCACACATAAGATTACACTGGTTCGTCCATTCAACAAAGGCACACGCTACGCACAGTGGCGGCTTTGATAACGAGATCTTTCTTTCCGAGTGTTAGGGCTGAATGGCGGTTTTGTGGCGATGATAATCAGCTCGAAAACCCCCGGCTGGCGCTGTTCGTTACAGGCGCGCAACAGGGCAAAACGTGGAGAGACAGGGAGGCCCGTGCATTGAGCGCCTTTAGTTTCCCCCATAAAAACTGTACAAGAGATTGGAGCCTATTTACGCGATAAAAGGCAGCAAGGGTCCGGACATCCAGGAACCTCCGCAAGTTTAGGTGTATAAACTATTCCCATACACATTTTTACTTCAGGATAGGCATTAAGGTCATGGATGAGTGATCAAAGAAAGGGTAGGAAACGATGAATCACTTGATCTTCACACCTATCAAAGATACAATACATGATGACACCACACAACTCGCAAGCTTCAGTACTGAAATCAGTACTAGGCCCAAACGGGCACACGCTAAGCCGAATTACTATTACAGCATAAAGTAAACAAACAAGATACCAGGGAGAGCGAGCAACGCGCCCTTCTCAACTCATTTGTACTAGCCCAAGGTCACACACACACACACCACGCACCAAGTTGGGTCAGTATTACAGCATAAAGTAAACAAACAAGCGTCAGCGTTTTCAAGTTCAAATGGTAAAAGTGCCAGAGCAACCAATTTATTACCCCACCAAGTGACCAAAGACTATGAAAAGTAATATTAAAGGATCATTTACCAACATGAAGAGGAAGTTTGCCTGAAAACAATAAAATTTAAAAGAGAATCTATAAAGGAGAGAGAGGGGAGAGTATACATAACCGGCAAATAACTAAGCAGCTCGTTCTTCTCTCCCTTGCATGCATTTCTCTCACTTTAGAGTTGAAGACTAAAGCGATTTTTAAAGCCTGTAAGTGTAACTCAAGAATCAGCCCAGCAGCAAAACCAGTTAAGCAACATATTAAATAACAAAAATAATTAGGACAGCTCAAAAGAAATAAAACGAAGGGATGGTATTGGAAGGGACGCACGAGCATATTTACACTATATTTTAAAATATATATTTTATAATTTACAACTATGTACACAAAGAAATGCTTTTTGATTTTAGGACAGTGAAGGCTGATGTCCGTCCATGTGTTATTCATGGTGAAGATGTGGAAGTTGTTGACACATATAATTATTTGGGTACAGTTTTCGATAGTCAGCTGAAATTTGATGTCAACACCCACAGTCTTGTCAAACGTGGTCAGCAAAGAATGTATCTTCTTAGGAAACTAAAATCCTTCTCTGTAAACACAAAGATCCTCAGTTTGTTTTACCAGTCTTTTATAGAAAGTTTGCTGACTTTTTCTTTTATCTGTTGGTTTCACGGTCTGACTGTAAAGGATAGGAACAGTCTGAATAGCATAGTCAATGTCTGCTCAAAGATTATTGGAGTTAGGCAGAGAGATCTTTCTTCTTTCTGTGATCAGCAGATCTTACGGAAAACCGGGAGCATCCTTAATAGTCATCAGGAACATTGTTTGAAACCCGAGTTCACACTGTTGCCGTCCGGACGCCGATATGCTATGCCCATCTGTAAGGGAAATCGGCGTTCCAAATCTTTTATTCCCAGTGCAATCCGACTTCTTAATAGTACTAACCGCTTTTAGTTTTCGGCACTTTGGGGGTCTTATTTGTTATATAGTGAGAGTCTCCCTTTAGTGTCTATGTGTACTGGCTGCACTTTTTAATCACCTTGTTGAATTTTGTTGACTTCTGTGATATCACTTGTGATCTTGATTCGCGTGTGTGTGCTTGTGTGATGTTTTTTACATTTATGTATTTATTGTTTTGTTTTGTTTTGTTTTTTGTTTTTTAAACAATGGTTTATGATACATTTTTGGAATATCTTTATGCTGCCTCATAAACTTAATAATGTAATTGCCCTTTGGGATGAATAAAGTTGAATTGTATTGTATTGTATTGTATATTTTGAGACTCTTGGAGTTTGCCAGATACAACACCATGACCACCAACTTCAACTCAGCTGTGACAGATGCCGCCACTGAGATCCTTGCCAAGACCGCCCAAAGAAGAAACCGTGGATCACACCTGAACTTTTGGACCTGTATGACAAACGATGAGACATGAAAAAGAAATAGATCGCCTCACTGGTATGCAATTCCCTTTGTAAAATATTTATTTTCACCATACACAGGGAGCTCATGCTTACCGAAAAATCAACAATGACATCCTAAAAGGCATGCTCACAGCAAAGGAGAACTGGATAGAAGATCAATGCCAAGAAATACAGAACAGTCTGAGCAAGAACAACAGCAAGAAAGTCTACCAGACTGTGAAACGCCTTCAGTGTGAATCAATTAAAAAGCCCAATGTCTCCACTTCTTCCCATTTTCTTGCGAAACATGGACCCTCACAGCTGATCTACAATAAACAATATAAAGCATGGAGATGAGGTGCAACAGAAGACTTCCTATACCCAGCACATCACCAACGACGAAGTCCGACAGAATAATAATAATAATAATAATAATAATAATAATAATAATAATAATAATAATAATAATAATAATAATAACGGATTTTTATATAGCGGGTACTCCAGCCTATGACCAGACTCGCCGCACTTTACATAGTCATTACATAAAAATGCATGCACTCGATCAAACATCGCTTTTGCTACGATACACCAAAAGACGGAACAGTAAAAGTAAAAACTATTTACAACTATGTACACAAATGAAAAAAAAAAGACAAAAATAGAATAGCAAAAACCTATTCACAGCTATTTATATGCCCGGTTAGACCCAGGAAGGAAAACAGTATAAAATTTACAGCCGTGTACACACTTACGGATCAGACAGAGACAAAAGAGGAGAGAATGGCAGCGGGATACAAATCAGACCAACACACAAGCCATTGGGCAACACGGTGACAAGCTCACAGTAATGAAGAAACGGAAACTCCAATGGTATGGCGAGGTCATCAGAGCATCAGGCCTTGTAAAGACCATCCTGCAAGGCACGGTGCAAAGAGGCAGAAGAAGATGGAGACAGAAAAATATTTGGGATGACAACATTCGATAATGGACTGGCTTGACACTGAGCAAAGCCATGAGGGTTACTGAGGACAGAAAAAGATGGAGTACGCTGGTTAAACGATCATATGTGGTGCCCCAACGACTTTCGAGTTACGGGGTACGATAGTATAGGATAGGATAGAATATTCTTATTAAGCTTAAGTCTATTTAAGTATAACAGAGACTAAAGCACCTGAAATATCTAGCAGCCAGAAGTGTGAATGAACATTGAGGTTTAACGTCTACACCCACTATATATAGACAAAGACTAGATCTGCTATCATACACGGCTCACAGATTTTAGTACACTCACCTCCAGGTGAAGGCATGGAAGGCATGTAGTGCGAGATATTCTGGATGACCTCACCCACTCGTCTGAATGAAACAGATCGCAAAGGCCTCATGATGCGGCGCCCAAAATCTGGCCCGAAGGACGAACTCCGTCCCAAATTGGACATGGTGGCAATGTTGAATTGTGTTCCACAAAATAAAAAAAAAAAGGACGCAAGTCCCCACAAAGTGTAATCCTGGAAGAGCAACTGATTCCAATTTCAGTAAATAAGACGATCGAACCCACAAGCTGAAAATCAACCACAAAATGTCAATACAGACCGAAACAAGACTTAACACAAAATAGTCCCGAAATCACTTAATTTCACGTACAGGTAAATCCCGAGTGTGTCGATGATCCTGGGTATCCTTAAATGTCAGCAAAAATCCTGAAGTAGGTTATATCCCGACAGTGTGGATGTCTTTGAAGTAAATTTAACAATGACAAAGGCCTCAACGTATCAAATGTAATCAAGTAATCCTCGATTCAAGTACCTTGAAATGTCCATAAAGTGTGGCTAACTGCGATGGGAGAATCCTTATAGGTGTTTATGATGCAATGGCCCTTACAGGCAAATAAAAAATAACGTGGAAAGCAGATAGGCCTGATGGTATTGAATTGTTAATGGTAAACCACAGAGAGATCTTGCAAAAATGGTCCCTTTGGTTGGTTTTTATAATCAAATCAAATCAATAAGTTAAGTGAAATCATATATAATAACCTGGTATAATTGTATTTGGACTATTTTAATATTATTAATTGCAAATATATTTTTGCACACACACACACAAAATCCGTTTGATCGTTTTAGTTTAGTGTAAGTGGTCTTTGTGGTGTGTAGGAGGATAGCTTAGTTGGAGTTATATCGTCAAACCGTCACACAGTGTCTTAGAATTCTTCAGCTGGTTTAACATTTTAAATGATGATGATGACAGCAGAATGGTTTTTATTTTTGTTTTATTATTTTATTTGGATTGATCCTTCATATGTTAGCTTTAAACAGTGTAGGAATACTGATTGTCGTTGTCCAGGGTCGTTGCCTGGAGCCAGCATTCCAGAGGTATAGTTCTGTTGAATGCTAGAATAGTTCAGCGAAGGACTGGTATTCCTTGCCAAGTTAACACAAGATTAATTTTCAAAATGTAATAACACACAACTCAAATGATTGCGCCGCACTCAGTTATGTCAGGTTGTTATTGTAAAAGAATACAGGTCTGTTGACAGTTCAGACTCTTATCTCTTGAAGAAACGTTTGTTCAAACCAACAGACCTCTAATACCCGGAATTACTCTGTTTTCACGATCCAACAACCTCGCGAATTCACAACAGGGTAGAAGGCTGTTTCGGTTATATTCAATATGTTTGTGAAATAAGTAGTTCTTCAGTTGTCAACAAAAATTCACATGTAAAAGAATCAGTAGATTCCTGTTTCAAAAGTTCACGTGTGGAAGAATAAATAGTTTCCTGTTTCGCTTTTATCAAAGGTTCACATGTAAAAGGATTATAAGTTGATTCCAGTTTCACCTTTTAAAAAGTTCATTTGCAAAAATAAATAGGTTCCTGTTTCACCTGTCTTAAAAGTTCACATTTGAAGGAATGAGTTGTCCACATTTCACATTTTCCTAGTTTTTTTTTCTATCTTTTTTTGTGTCTGTTTTCCTGGTGTTGGTCTAAACAACGAAATAACAGTAGACTAAATCAGTCTCCAAAGTTGACAGCCGCTAGTCCTTCGAAACCTCGGTGTTGTGTTTACTCTGAAAAAGAAAAAGAAAACAACAATTATCATCACCGTCTTTAATAGTTCTTACAAACTTATAATGCACGATGCGTTCATAGGTTTTTTAAGCTCCATACCAGCGTCACTCATAAGTAATCCCACAATTAAGCTGAAAGTCTAATATTGCATGACATAAGAATGTCACGTTTTAATGCTGCACATTTCAAAAGAAAAATCAGATCACAGGGATTTTCCGGGTTTTCTGTACACATAGACCCTAATTACATTCTTCAATGGACAAGACTGTTGAAACGTCAAAAGGAATTACTTATATCAACGGCTAGTAAAAGTATAATAGGCTCAATAAATTGTAAGGTAGACGAAAGTAATAATAATAGGAGACGTACGTTTGATAAGATTAGCGTCATATCGCACAATAAAAGTGCACACACAGAAACTGTCGCTTCACTCTAGGTGCAAGAACTCGTGACTGCAAAATCATGACAGCCTGAAAAATGTAGTCACTCGCGGAACAGGTAGAAAAATCGATTAGCTAGGTCTATTACACAATTTCGTCCCAACAATGACGTATAGACCTTAGTACATGCACAATAAGGCAGTGCAATAAAAGGACCCGATTCCCTGCAGAAAGCCGTCAGTTAAAAGACTGATCGCTCCTAAATGTTACTATGTTTTTGCCTTAGCGGTAAATCCATAGGTCATAACGTGTTATAATTATATAGGCGTAAAGGTCTACCCTTAATTGTTGTTGTTGTTGTTTGTAGATTATAGTCACACGACACTTTCGCATATAGGTGACTACTGGACCGATTTATACTGACACCAGCGGGCTAGTTGTTGGTAAAGGGGAAAATAATACGATCACACGTTGACCAATCCGGGATTCGAACCAGCGACCTTTCGGTTACTAGCAAGACGCTCTTACCAACTGAGCTACCCGGCCCCACCCTTAATTAAAAACCATCTTACTTTATATATAGAAGCACGCACGCACGATGCTGTGTTTGTGTTGTAAACCAGATAACAATGGCAATTATTGTTTTAAAATAAATTGATAACTCTGTTTCACAATGCAACGTTCTGTCCATTTCAACAATACTTCGTTTGTATTGTTTTGTACGGAAAATTTAATTGTGGGTTTCAATAAGGGGGGTATTTTAAACTGCGGTAATACTTCCCTATACAGACCCTTTTTTTCCTCCTCACCCCCCCTCTCCCACCCCGTGGGTGTGCCGGGGGTTTCTGCATATAGTAACCCCACTTTCTGGAAATTTAGTGCTTTACATTCCCACTGTCGCTGTCTTTCTCATTTGTTCTTTATCATTCTTATTCTGTTCTATCAATCTACTATATATTATCTTCTTCGTTAGACCAGTCGCCTACCCTTTTTCTTGAAAACTCTTCCAAAATTCTTCATTTGTGTATGAGGTCTGTTGGGTCAGCTTGGGAATTTTGGACGCTTTCTGCCAAATAGCCACTAGGGTTTCCTATATTATTATTATTTAGCAATGTATGCATTTTATATATATGTATGTGTTTTGTTGATATTTTATAATGATGTTTATATTCTACTTTGTTTTTATAAACAGGGGTTCGATAAATTAGAGTGTAGCCTCTGCGTCCCCTGCGTGGGATGCCTTCATTGTAAAGTGAGCGGCTGGTGGAGTGCCTTCAGTGCTACCAGTAGGGTTGTTTCAGCAGATCTTTTATACAGATCATTAGGGATGATTTTAACCAAGTTGTGGTCATGATTTTGTGGTCCTGATTCGGCTCTTTGCAGTCCGCTGGACCCTATAAGCAATGAGTTACGATTTATTTTTATACAGTCATAGACTCACAGATAATCCAGACTGAGAAAAAAAAAAAGAGAGAGAGAGAGAGAGAGAGAGAGAGAAAGAGAGAGAGAGAGAGAGAGAGAGAGAGAGAGAGAGAGAGAGAGAGAGAGAGAGAGAGAGAGAGAGAGAGAGAGAGAGAGAGAATTACACAGATATTCGCTAATATAGGTAATGAAAAATATATTGACATATATATGCACATTTTTCGTACTGCTCATTGAAACTCAATAACTTCACAGAAAATGCTCACTGTAGCCAAGATGTGCTTATGTTGCCTTCATGAACTAGATATACATATAATCTGGTGTAGACATGATAAAGAAGGAAATCAATGAAAGATTCTGACAATATTTTTAGTTACCTTGAATCGCATAACCATGGGTTAAGTTTGTGCGCCAGAGATTATTTAGTCTTCCTCACATTTCAATCAGAAAAACCAAACCACAACTTCGAAGACGAGTGAAGACATGCATGAGATAATTCCACTACCATTGACACACGATATCGCTTTTGGTTAAGAGTGCCACAAGAGATATAAGCTTACACGCTACAGTCTACAAGTACATGCTGTGCAGAGACAGAAGCCTAACGGTTAACATCATGTACAGCCAAAAACGTCAATATCTGTACTTGTCGTGTCTGGAAAGAGCCTTCAAATCAACCAACCGCATCACTACGCTCTGGCCGTCCAGTTGTCAGGAACCCGCTGAGTAGACGCACAGCTAGATAGGTGTGTTGTTGTTGTTGTTGTTGTTCTTCTCAAGAGCTGCTCAAGACGCTGACCGAAATAGGCTCTAACTCAATCGCCCAAGGCACCAACTTGCTGCTTTATAGGCATCCTCTGACGCCCCAAACAACTGAGCAAAAATAATATATACTATGTTATGCAATGAATGCATACAGATTATAATGCGAGCCGCATTGTCCACTCTTCCAACAGAACACAGAGCTAGTTACTGCCACACTGATAGCTGCTGAGATTAGCCCAGGCTGGCGTTCGCATCTCCACTAGTGAAAGATTCTCGGCGAGTCTCAGCTTCGCTGTGTGCGTTACTGGTTCAGTGACGTGGGAAAACCAAACTACTGAACAAATAAAGCTCCTCTTGATACAAATCTTTAAATACAAGTCTCCCTTCTTTCGGAACAACGTTTTCGACTTCAACAAATTACAATGAAGAAGTAAGGTAGGCTACTGGAAAAGAAACTCTCTCTCTCTCTCTCTCTCTCTCTCTCTCTCTCTCTCTCTCTCTCTCTCTCTCTCTCTCTCTCTCTCACAGACACACAAACACATACAACGGTCGCTGCCCCATAGCATCAAAATAAACAAATACTCAGAAATCTAGGGCATTCAACAATAATGAAATAATACACACAGGCGGACTCCACGGGCGGTCTTCTATCACATGCTTTGACACTGTACAGACCAAGAATCGGATAGGTAGTGAGACATTCTGCTTGTTATCATGTTGACCAGCTTTAAAAATATAAAAATATAAGCTTGCGCCGTTGCCATGACCTGTTTATAAGGAGACGAAATAAACGCATCAAACTTAAAATTGTTGTTAATACATATTATTTCTCTACTAAATTTCATAAGAAGCTAAACATTTCTGAGCGCGAGGTAAGAGAATTATGTGGACGGACCTGCAAAATAAATAACACGAATGGCGTTGTAAGCAAGCACATTGGAGGGGAATATTATTACTAACATTGTCAACATTTGTTTATGTTCAACACTCAACAGCAAAGTCGGATACTACTGATCCATGGTGGTAATAATAATAATAATAATAATAATAATAATAATAATAATAATAATAATAATAATAATAATAATAATAATAATAATAATAATAACAATAAGAAGAAGAAGAAGAAGAAGAAGAAGAAGAAGAAGAAGAAGAAGAAGAATGATAACAATAATAATAATAATAATAATAATAATAATAATAATAATAATAATAATAATAATAATAATAATTATTATTATTATTATTATTATTATTAGTAGTAGTAGTAGTAGTAGTAGTATTATTATTATTATCATTATTATTATTATTATTATTATTATTATAAATTAAATTGTGTATAGCGCAGTTCTCATAGACATAATGCACACAATACACAGCAAGGTTTCAACAAAAATGTGCATCGATCTAATAACAATAAGAAGAAGAAGAAGAAGAATGATAATAATAATAATAATAATAATAATAATAATAATAATAATAATAATAATAATAATTATTATTATTATTATTATTATTATTATTATTATTATTATTATTATTATTATTATTATTATAAATTAAATTGTGTATAGCGCAGTTCTCATAGACATAATGCACACAATACACAGCAAGGTTTCAACAAAAATGTGCATCGATCTAGTTTGATTAGGCCGGCCAAGCGCTTCCAGCAATTCTCTGAGCTTGTAAACACACGCTATAGTATCATCGCTTTACCTTCTTTATTGAGTTGTTTTCTGCAAGTGCCCTAGTATTCTGTTTCTTATCCAATCAACTGGCAAAGACATTTCTGTTTATATGAACAACTCAACAAAATATTCACAATATTACGTTGTTTATATAAGTAGCCTAGTATTCTGTCTCTTAGCCAATCAGCTGACACAACGACATTTCTGTTTATATGAACAAAATCACCAACATATTTAAACACAATCACCACATCACTAACACAACTAGCATTGTCCCTTGTCCCGCTAGTCAACGTTATGGAGCATGATTGCTTTGTTCGCTGTTGTTGTTGTTGGATAGATTAATGTCCCCGGACACCTTGGCGTATAGGGGACGTGAAGACGAAAGTTCGATAATATAAGAAGTCTCTCAAAATAAGATGAAGTCGATGAAGAAAGAAGTCGTGTTGACGATAAGAAGATCGCATGAAGTGGAGCGCCGAAGCAGCTACTACAGCCAGATAAGAAGATCGTGTTGAATCAGAAGGCCGTTGAATAAGAATGTCTGAATGAAGGAGCGCATGGATGCGCGAAGAACAAATAAGAGCGCCGAACAGGACGCGGAGCCAATCCTGAAGTGCCGCTACGGTTCGCATGGAGATCCGCCAAAAGATACCCAAGAAGGCCGAAGGAGAGTGGGTAGGCAAACGCAGGAAGCCACTGGCGGTATAAACCTGCTGTCCGGAGGTCGCCACTCTCTACAGGGGACCCTGCGCCGCCCAATCATAGTAAAAGAAGATGGTGGGCTTCCGTAGGCAAGGCGAGCGGAGGCCAAGCGAAGCGGGCCCTCAACGCAACACCACCGTCGCCAAAACTGCCGTAGCCCAAACGAGGTGAAGATGAAGATTGAAGGTTGAGGTAGCGTAGCGCGTCGGAATCTCCCACAGTCGGAGGCAACCGCCTCGACGACCGGAGACGCACCGCCGGACAGGTCCCCGTACAAGTCGACAGCGCATCCCCATCATCAAGGCACCGCTGTGAGCAGGTGTGGGCTGATGAATGCCTGTAGACCGCCGCAGTGGAAAATGCTGGTCGGCAACCGCCGCAGTAGTAAACGCAGGTTGGCCAGGCTGGCTGAACAGTAAACCGCCGCAGTGGAAGATGCAGGTTGGCGATGGTAAAGTGCCCAACACCTCAGCGAGTGGACAGCGCTGGAGCTCAGAAAGTTGACAGACTCCGGTGTAACTGCCAGCCAACGCAAGCGCATCAGCCGACAGACCCGGGCTTGCCTGTCGCCGTTCAGCCTGTGTGCTTTGTTCGCTTGTGGGCTATTCCTCTTATAGCCAAAACAGACTTGCCGATTAGGGCTGGACGGTTTTACCGGTAAGTAACTGTATTCAGGTTCGGAAACGCGACGGTACGGTATACCGGTGCGGGTGCCCAAGGTCCGGTTTACTTGAAAATCTGACAGCACATAACGCGACAGTGGGCGACATCTTGTCCGCCCAGAGAGCGAGCCTAAAGCCCAAACACGTGGATAGGCAGCTGTTCTTGAAGAAGAACTTATAAGAACAGCAGCTTATCCACGTGTTTGCGCACGGTACCAGTCGCTAATCCTTCCGAACTCTTAAAATTCTTAAAGACCTTTCCAGTGAGATGTTTATGTTTTATTTTGATTTTGTGGTTTAAAGTTTGCTGATGTTCTAAACAGTGATTTATCATAATTTTTTTAGAAGGCATTCAATCAAAAATAAAGCTTCAGTTTCTATGGAAATGTGGTTCTTTGAAACAGTTTTTAAGGTATATGACAATCTTTCTTTGGCGTCGGTCACTATACTGTCAGTGCCATATTCCATTTGATTGTAACACTTAAAATCGCGGTATACCGGTACGAAATACCGATACGACCTAAAAATACCGCGGTAATACCGGTACGACTTTGACCCACGGTACTCAGCTCTATTGCCGATACCATATTGAGTAAATTGTATGCTACAGCACTCGATACGATGCATTGTGTTGTTGTTGTTGTTGTTTTTGTTTGTGTGTGTGTGTGTGTTTGTGTGGGTGGGGGTGGGTGTGGGTGTGTGTGAACCTGTAAAGAGGACACAATGGGTTCCACAACCGTCTTTTTGAATACAAAGTGGGTTTATTTGCTGTGACCTCATTTTGTTTCATGAACCCATTTTGTTCTAAGTGCGCGGGAGTGCTCTTTTAGTGCTTGGGAGTGCAGTTGTAGTGCATGAGAGTGTTTTAAGTACACAGGAGTGCACTATCCGGGACGGAGAAAATCCAGCCAATTTTCGGAAAACATTGAAGCAAAAATCGACCTATTTCGTCGCTCCTAGGAGACGAACTAGGTCAACTTTTTTGACGGAAAGAGCCAATTTTGACTTAGATTCTTACATTTCTAGAAGAAATTTGCGTTCTTTCCGTCAAAAAAGTGCTTTCCGACTCCTACATTCTAAAAGTACCCCATTTAGCCATCAATACAAGTATGTGTGTGTGTGTATATGTGTGTGGGTGTGTGTGTGCGTGTGTGTGTGTGTGTGTGTGTGTGTGCAGTGGTGACAGGTTTTTCTTTGTTTCTAATCAAACGTCTACTTATCTATGTTGGCACTATGCCTCAGTCTGTTGACACTGTATCTGCTGATTTAAACAACAAAGACCTCATGTTGAACTTAATAGTACAAGTCAGTACAAGCACTCCATTACAGTATTAAGCTTACAGTAGACCTGGTCCTGATTTGGCTCGGAAGAGTCCGCTGTACCTAAAGCAATACCCATAATTCCATGGTATAAGGAAGACATTGGCAAAAGAAAGGAAGTCAAAAAAGGCTTGACGCCATATCCAATACTACTACTGCTACGCTCATACCTAACAACCTAACCCAACCCCCCCTAAATCCACCCCCTACACGCTCCACCTGTTATATGTAAGTACACTACACTGAAACGCACATTTCACAAGGCGCTCTCCGAAACCGGATATAAACTGGAGCCGCTAACTTACTGTTACTTGCGCACCGCCTATCGGCAAGGACAACTTCTACAATCCTGAAAGACCGAGGGGGGATGGAACCTAGTGCTTGCTGGTTATGTTTACGTCATTGGCGCTCGCCTGTATAGGGCATGAGCGTCATGGCAGTATCTGTAAAGTCCTTGCCATTGAATGCATGCGTGCACATACTAGACCTCGGTTTATACTCCCGTTCGAAATAATTGTTACGTTGAAACGCGAAAGATAGTATGTCTGAAGCGCGCACGATAGATCTAATCGTTTCGTTTTGCAAAGTATTCAATAATAGAGTGTATTTACCTTTGATTTCAGTTTGCATGGTTGTTAGAAGAAGCTTTGTATAACGTTGATAATTTTCGTTAGTCGATATTATTGGAGAATTCTCTAGATTTGCGTGTTTACTGTCGATAGAAACTTCCCGATAAATGTCGAAGTTTGAGAACGTTCTTGGGGAAGCCCATGATATGATTGCTGCTGGTTGTTGATACCTTTACGTTGTGGTGCCCCCGTTTGCTTTATGGCCAGTTGTTTGCGCCTCCTCTTCCTCTTGGGTTGCCGAGCTTATCAGTACTGACTCATAATTTCCTATACATAAAATTAGATATTTCAATAGGTTAGATACATTATTTTATGACTATATTTTTGTATTTCCCCTGAAAGTCGCAGCTGCGCTGCGCGCTCCTTAGCAATATTGATATTCCTAAAGTGAATTTTTATTACACCTAAATTTGACCTCTCCTTGTCCCTTATACGCTTTTGTGTCCGGGGACGTTAATTTAACAAATGAAATGAAAACGTTCTTGGAATGTGAAAGAAGATGTATGACGTAAGTCAGTGATGACGAACTTTAATTTGATTGGTGGTAAAGCGTCATCGGGAACATTCTGACGTTATCTCCATCGAGAGAAAATCTATAAAATGGATGCTCTGTGTGTGAGTTGATAGGTTGTTGATAGTGAGTTGAAAAAGTAAAAAGGAGAGAGTGAAAAGGTGATTGTATGCAGTTGTTGATGAGTGCTGAATAAAAGTGGAAAACTTCATATGTCGACTCAGTGACTTGTATGCTGATTGAAGGGGTTGCGTGGATAAACGAATCCGAGTTTACACCTATCAGGAGAATTCAAGCATTGGGGCTGAATCAACTACTGATAGAAAAATACCAACATCAACCGAGTGTAACAATAATATGTAATTTCTGGTAGGCTACTCCGTTTACCCCCTTTCCCATAGCACTCTCTCTCTCTCTTTCTCTCTCTCTCCTTTCTCACTCTGTCATTCTGTCTCTCTCTGTTTCTGTCTCTCTCTCTCTCTGTTTCTCTCTCTCCCTCCCCTCCCATCCCTCCTCATCACACATTTTCTTTCATAAGCTGTGTAAGAAGAAAGTATCTTCCATTGTACGCCTATCTTAACCAACAAGTGATTAGACAGAACCTTCACTATGTTTTTGTCGTTACGACAGGTGATTGTGTTGACTTTCTACAGTTTTGTATTTGTCAGCGGTGGAGTTACCTCGCATGTATTATGACTTTCCATGCTGTAGGAGCACAATTCTTTTAACAGAAATACATGCATTCGGTTGGTTACATATCGCAAACGTATTGTAGTTGCAACTGTTATTGATTTTTACACATTTACACACAAGCACGAACACGTAGAACATTGACGTGGCAGCATAAACACCTGCTGTCTCGAATGTACCGATTGAACAGCTGTTAATATTTTTTTCTTGCGTCATTATTTTTTTAAATTTTTTTTAAGCGCTCCGAACACGTCTTTTGATGTGGGGTTGAGCGCCATCCAAAAAGACCTTCGATTGAATTGGACAGTTGAGATGATAATCGTCTCTAATGACAAATTAATGACCACTGTGATTTTAATATATGTCTGTCGGTAAATAGTGTTCATTAGGTGAAAATGAATTTATATATATATATATATATATATATATATATATATATATATATATATATATATATATATATATATATATATATATATATATATATATATATATATATATATATATATATATATATATATATAATCAACAGTAGCATAGTAATCGTTATTATTATATAATTATCATTATCATTTTATCAGTGTTTGATCCCATTTTCGATAGGCCTACAAAGTCAGTTTAATGGATCAATAAAGGGCCGCAAACGTTTCTAGCTTTTGTTGTAGTAGCAACCATCTTTATTTGGGTTTTGCAGCAGATCGAGTCAATTTGTTGCCGGAATGAAAAGTTACCACAGCCGTCTTATCATTTCGAGGAAGCAAACAACTAGCCTATATCACAGTCGTGTTCAACAAAGAAAACAATTGTTTCATCGGTTCTATTTCCAATTCAAATGGCAATGATAGTTGTTAAGACTCTTTGATTGATGTAATAAAGCTTTTATCCCAAGGTATGGTTTGAACTAACACATGTATAACAACATCATCATACAATAATGCAGATCAATGGCTAGCAAATACAAAACAGAAATCTAAAAGGCGAGGCAAACAATAGCATATAAATAAAGCTAAAAATGTTATGTCAACACAACCGAAGGATGCATTAATTGCAGCAAGGGCTCGCAGCAACAGTTGCAGCCATTGAATGCTTTCGACAACGTTAACATTGTTTACATCATCGTAGTTTAACATGTATTCAAATGATATTCACATTCCAAATTCAAACCGCCACAGTGGTTTCAGGAGCTGTATCAATTCAATACACTAAACAAGGACCGGATCACTCCCGTCAAATGAAACATTCAACAAAGTTAATATCGGTTGTTAGCGTGATTGCAGTTGTAAGAATCCCATTTCAACTTCAAACGACCGAAGTGTCAATAAACAATCATCCTTTGTAGTCCTAACAATGACCACACGCGCACTATTCACGGCCTTTGACTATACGATCCCCACTGACCTCCGTCACTACACTGGCGATCGTGCCGTAGCGCCCGTTCGATCAAGTTTGACCACCTTCGTGAAGAGCGTCTGTCGTACACCGAGGCCATCAGAGTTTTCTTCTTTTAATTATTTGTTAAAGGGACCCAATAGCACACATTTAAACGTCATAGATTCTTCTTAAAGTCGCAGTGAGTGTTGCCCATACTGGAAAAATGAAATAAAGGAAAAAACCAACAACAAAAATAAAGTTGGAATATAAATGGATACATTCATTTGTTTATGTGCTTATTAATAGAATCAAGGTTGATTTAAAAAAAAAAAGCACATCTGCGAAAGTGTGTGTATTACAGACAGTTGTTTATTAACATAAAGATGGAGAGATGCATAAAATTAAATACCGACTGACCATAACATCAACTTTTAACGTGAATTAGACTGTTGTAAGCTTTTGTGTAATGTTGATCTGGACCTCAGGAACACTTAAACTGTTCTTCCAAACTAATTTCAACTGTACTTCCAAACTGACTTCAACTGTACTTCCAAACTGAGTTTCTGAGACTGCTGAGGGTTACGGTAACATAGCATCAAGTCAAGCGCAGCCTCAGAATTAATAATAATAATAATAATAATAATAAGAAGAAGAAGAAGAAGAAGAAGAAGAAGAAGAAGAAGAAGAAGAAGAAGAAGAAGAATAATAACAATAATAACAACAACAAC
>CM072524.1:23685386-24022886 GCA_036898135.1 Oncomelania hupensis | reverse complement strand
CCTGAAAATTCTTTTTCTTCTTGTTGAATGTAGAATTTCATTGAAGGGTAATTCTTCCTGAAGATTCTTTTTCTTCTTGTTGAAGGTCCTCATCCCCTTCTTCTTCTTCTTCTTCTTCTTTCTTTTTCTTCTTCTTCTTTTTCCATTCTCCATTTTAAAAAAAGAAGCTGTATTTGCCTAATTATAATACATTTAATTGAAGTCTGCATTAATATAGATTTAAATCAAAATTGCTCAGTAAACGAACATCGCGTATAGAATTTTGAATGCCTCTATACCTTCGATCATATATGTGGGTGCGTCTGCATGCGTATGTGTGTGTGTGAGGAGGGAGAGGGTATGGGTGAGTAACAGCGTGTATGCGCGCGATTGTGTGAGTGTGTGCTTGTGAACGTATATGCGTTACCTTAAAGCTTACTAATGATTGTCTTTAAAAAGCCAACACAACTAAAATACCTGCACGGAGTGGATGTCAGTAGTTAACTCAGCTACTAAAGCGAAAGACTAGTTTTTCGAACTCCTTTTAACACTGTCAAAATCTGCACACTTATAACTTCCCTTTCTTCCTCTTCTTACTGTGTCTGTGGAATCTCACCCCACCCATACCCCCACATCCACCAACCCACTCCAGTTTCTATGTGCTTCACGTCTATTTCAACCTGGTGCATTTGTCCAACGCAGATCTAAGTTTAACACTGCCAGAATATGTACTAACTTTTGTTCGTCTTCCTACATAGTTGATACCGTTGTTACTTTCCCCCAGTTTCCATTTTCTTCTTATCTATTTAAACCTTGTACGTTTGCCCAGCGAAGACCTACATTTAACAGTGCAACTGATTACTATGATCTTCTTTCAGTTTTCTTACTTTTCGTCTTTAATTTCCATTTTGTAACCGTACCTTTTGCAAAATGGTACACTTATGCAGAACTTTATTGGAACTTTGTCCTTTTATTAAACAAACAAACGATGAAATAGCAAATATCAAAAAACGGTACCCCAATGTGTACACCTGAACATGATCATATTTTTTGTCTTCTTGCTTTATCTTTGCTTTCTGGTATATTTTGTATTTTATACCCAGTCACGAGTGTCAGTTCTCACTAAAGAACTATTCTTTTTTAGGCTACGTTTTCCAAACTTATTGCGCTCTGCTGCAACCTAGTGAGTGGTAGTGGTAAACATTGTCAATGTTTATGCTCGTTTTAACCCCTCCCTGTTTTAAAACCATGGAAATAATTAATGTAACTAACCTCCCCTTTATTTCTACACCTCTGAACATTTACAAAAAGAATCTAGCAATGTCTATACTTTAAAACAAACAGAACAAAATATAAGTGCATAATTATGCAAAGGGGCCTCTGCTCACCAGGTTGGTTATATTTAAAAAGGGGGTAAAAGTGTTACTGTAACCTAGTGGGGCCGGGTAGCTCAGTTGGTAAGAGCGTCTTGCTAGTAACCGAAAGGTCGCTGGTTCGAATCCCGGATTGGTCAACGTGTGATCATATTATTTTCCCCTTTACCAACAACTGGCCCGCTGGTGTCTGTCATGAATTGGCTAGTTTTAACTCTGCTTGTTGACTATTTAGCCATGTGTAGTCTTTGTAACAGTAGAAAAGTTAGACTATTACACAGCAGCAATTAAATTACACAGGAGACCACACACGGCGAGCGAGCCACCCACATCGCAGTGAGTCAGCACTTGAGCTTTGAATCGGACCGTTTTAACCAATCAGAGCAGGCTCAGTGGGTAGAGCAGTTTTGACTGTGTCAGAGCCTAACACAGTTTGAATCAGTCGTGTGTGAGACGAGGTAGAGTCAACATCTCCACAGCTAGAGAAATCTCTACACTCATAGACCAGGAAGCAGGACTTAGGAATCTTAGAATTCTCTCAAGTCATCACGGGCCTGAACTTGTCAAACAGGTAAATGAACACCCTTCTGTTTCATCGGGATATATTTATATTATTGTTGAAATTATGTTTGTGGAATTTGCTATGCATAAATGTGAATTGTTAATCCGAATTTGCGTGACCATGTGGAAAGGCCGAACACGTGGTGAAACACGACCGGTTGCGCCGCCATGTTTTATCCCGTACGGAACCACTGTTGTTTAACTTATATGTATGTTTGCAGACCAGTGGCTGTACCACTGAATGTTTATATTATTATTAATTCTGTATGTGTATAGTTAGACACGATTGATATTTATGTATGTATGTATAGGAATTTAGAGTTGAGATTCCAGTGGACCCCGGAAGTAGCAGAATGTTCGTCGCTTATGTATAGAGATGTGGAGCTATCACTGAGGGCTACTTTGGCTTTCAGTGAGACGCTCTGCACAAACCGATTATTCAGGGTTGTGCAGAATTTCGTCTCTTATATTACAGACGAGCAGGCGAGCTATCCTGTGTGCCCCACTCCACAGAAACGACAAGTTGGTCGAGGAGACTCTACCGCACAAGACGGAAAGAGCTGCCTTGAAAGACACCCTGTCAGACCCCACAGCGTGGCAAGGGAACCCAACTACACAACGACAAAGGTGTACCAGAAGCTACCTCACAGAAGGACTTCGACCGCACCATCAGAAAGTTAAGTGTATTCGACAAAGGTGCACTTAAACTGATCATAGCAGGACCACAGTAGTCCAACTCGTCAGAAACTGTAAAACGGACCACAGTAGTCCAAATCTACATGAAATATACTAGCAAAGTGCCCGAGGAAGATATAACAGCTGCCTAGACTATCAGCGATCGAACTATTAGCAGTGACTGAGACATTTTAAGTTAGATTAGTACTTAGAGAATCTTGTATAGAGTAGAAGAAATAAATGTGTGATTTTAACTGTTATCAAGTGGCTGGACTACATATGATTCATAGCCGTGTGAAAGCTAGTGTGACAGTATTCTTTTACCATTTTTCTATCTATTTCTGTACCCCAACCTTAACACAGAACGAGCTAAACAAATAAATTTATTAAAGTAATTCATAGGGTGACTTACTAGCAGTTCCCACCGAATAAACGTGAGGGTCCATAATTCCATTGTGCAGAGCCCATAAACCCCACGTGACACTTTAATTGGCGAGCCTAGCTAGGATCTGTGTATAATAGGAATTGGGTATAACCGGACCTAAGTACAATAAAATTAGATAACAGTAGGAGTAGTAGAATAACTTAGAATAGTGGTAACAAGGACTGATCAGTTGGGTGCACTATTCTTTAGTTAAAAACTTTTTTGCTTCAAATATTTTTGTGCCTGTATGTTGCATTGTTCTTTTGCAGGTTTTGCTTAAGTAACTGTTGTATGCCATTTGACTCTTGTTTTATTCTATTATTGATTGCGAATTTGATTGTCTTTGCATTGTTTTTATTGACTTGCAATATTGCTAGTGTTTTGGTATTCCACTTGATTCAGAGGTTGTTCATAGACACTTTTGACAATGTCGGACCCAGTGGCCTTGAGATTGCGCTTCAAGGAATTAGGGGAAGCTTTACACTTAGCAGGGGGAGACCTAATTGCGTATATCAATGCAGAGGTAGAGAAACAGGAGGCTAAGGCAGAGAGAGCAGCAGAGAGAGAGGCGAAGAAACTCGAAGCGGCAGAGAGAGCCGCAGAGAGAGAACAGAAAAAAGCAGAACTAGAAGCAGAGCAGAAGAAATTAGAGGCAGAGAGAGAAACGAGGAAATTAGAGCTAGAAGCAGAGCAGAAGAAACTAGAATTAGAAGTAGAACAGAAGAAGGCAGCATTAGCAGCAGAGAGAGAAGCAGAAGTTAGGAAATGGGAGTATGAGCGGGCAGAAAAAGAAAAAGAGAGGGAAGAAAAGGAAAAAGAAAGACAGCATGAGTTAGAGCTAAGAAGATTGGGATCAGGAGCTTCAAGTTCTTCCTCAACCCCTCCCCACTCAGATCAGCTAGAGGTAGCACCCAACCCTGTACAAGGAATGTCATTTCCACTGGGAACATTCAATGAGAGAGAAGAAGGTCTAGATCTCTATCTGACTAGGTTTGAGCGTCTAGCAACAGAGTATAAACTAGATCCCACCCATTGGTCTTTTAAGCTTAGTCAAGGGCTTAGAGGAAAGGCTTATGACATCTACAGTAAGCTACCGACTGACAGAGTGACTGACTATCACAAAGTAAAAGAGGCACTCCTAACGGGATTCGAACTAACAGGAGAATGCTACCGGCAAAAATTCCGCACCAATCGGAGAGTGAAAGGAGAGAGCTATGCGCAGTTCGCGGATCGGTTGTCCACAACGTTGGATAAGTGGATTAGCCAGTCAGCCACGGCTAAGACGTATGATGGACTGACAGAACTGTTAGTATGGGAACAGCTACGGGAAACCATGACCCCCGAGCTGAGAACATTCTCAGTAGAGCAGGGCGCAGAAAGACTGGAAGATCTGGTCAAGGTCGCAGATAGGTACGTGGCCGCACACGGAGAAGCCAAGAGCTTCAGGCGAGACCTAAAGCCTAACGGGAAAGAGGCACAGAAACGAAGCCCTAACCGGGAAGAGCGCACCGCGAATAAGCCGAATAACCCCAGACCTGGGCAAAATAAAGGACCCAACGCGGAATTCGGGAAAAGAGGTCCCGCAGAACAGAGACGGTATTGTTCGTTCTGCAACAGAAACAATCACTCCACCGCAGAATGTTTCAAGTTGGCCGCACAACGTAGGGAAGAGCGCGAAAGCCGGCCAGCGCACAGAGTTCTAACTCAAAGCAGCGGTAACAAGCCACACACAATCGGAGATCACCCATCGGTGACAGACACGGTCAAGGTCAACGGTAAAGAAGCGAACTGTCTGTATGACACAGGTCTATCATACGACGCGATAGTTAGCGAATCTCTTGTATCGCGCGCGGACTTGACAGACAAGACAGTCGACTTACAAGGAGCAGACTTGACGAAACCGACGACTACTTGCCCAATAGCTTGGATCGAAGTAGAGAGTAGGTACGTCACAGGACGAATCCAAGCAGCTGTTTTACAGAAACCCCTGTATGATCTAGTGCTAGGTTGTAGGTATGTGTTCTTAGGCACGCCCACTAAAACTGTAGAGATAGCTGCAGTGCAAACCAGGGCCCAAGCTAAAACCCAACCACCCCAGCCCGAGTTCGCTCCGAACCCAGGACTCGAAGAGATCAAAACAGCACAGAAAGAAGACACCTCGATAGCGAAGTGCTTCCAGAAGCTACCCAAGGCGCACACACCCCCGCACAAGGGAGACTTCTACATGGAAGAGGGAGTTCTACATCGTCAAAAAGATGGAGATCACACCCAACTAGTACTACCAGCCACCCTTCGAGCCCAAGTACTAGAACTAGGCCACAGCATGCCACTCAGCGGACACATGGGAATTGGAGCCACAGTGCAGAGAATCAGCGCACACTACTATTGGCCAGGAATCACGGAGGATGTCAAGCGCTACGTGAAATCTTGCCACCAATGTCAACGATATTCCCCGCGACATCACACCGTACCAGTTACCTTAGGACCATCAGTAGTAGTCGGCGTGCCATTCCAGCAAGTCTCAGTAGACATAGTAGGACCACTGCCCATGACCAAGAAGCGGAACAGATTTCTACTCACACTCGTCGACGCATGTACGATGTGGTGCGAAGCAGTCCCGTTGCCAGCGATCGACACCAAGAAGATTGCAGATGCACTCATCGCCATCTTTACCAGAGTCGGATTCCCGGACAGCATTAGAACGGACAACGGATCTCAGTTCACCGGCCGCCTGATGCAAGACGTGTTCGAGTTGATACAAGTTCATCACATTCGCACACCACCATACCACCCAGCCAGCAACGGACAAGTAGAAAGACTGAATGGAACCCTTCTCACCATACTCAGGAAAGTCGCCGACGACAATCCAGAAGCGTGGGACACCTACGTGAATGCGGCACTGTTCGCATACAGAGAAACGCCCCATGCAGCCACAGGCTACACCCCGTCAACATTGCTATTCGGCAGACCTCTAGCCGGACCGCTAGAAGCCCATACGCAGAAGTTGGACGGAAGCCAAGATAGACGACACACCAAGAGGTGCCACCAAGTACGTCGCAGACCTGCAGGAAACCCTCAAAGCAACGTGGAAGAAAGCTGGTGAAGCACTGAAGAAGGCAAGAGCCCGTCAGGCGAAGTACTACAACCGCCACGCGAAGGACAGAGAACTGCAAGTCGGCGATCAAGTGCTACTCTTACTTCCAAGTGGAACCAACAAGCTGGACATCGCTTGGAGAGGACCGTACCGGGTGACTGCCAAGAAATCCAAGACAGTCTACCAAGTAGAGGTGAACGGGAGAGCCCGATACCACCACATCGATCGCCTCAAGAAATACACGGACCGACCAGCGACCCCCGGCACACACACATGGATGGCCATCGCCATCGCGGAAGAAGTTCATCCGCAACTACAACAGCATCGCCGTACCACTGACAAATGGAACCCGAAAAACCGCCCCGGACAAAGTCGTATGGACAGCGGAATGCGAGACAGCATTCCAAACACTCAAGGACAGAATGACATCGGCGCCAGTACTCCACCTACCCGATTTGACTCAGCCATTCGTTCTTCGCACCGACGCAAGCGACTTAGGCCTCGGAGCAGTACTGCTACAGCGCGACCCCACGAATGCAGAGACGCTATTCCCTGTCGCCTACGCCAGCAGAAAATTGAGACCCGCCGAGACCCACTACGCCACGTCGGAGAAAGAATGTCTTGGACTAGTCTGGGCCATACAGAAATTTCAACTCTACCTGTATGGGACCCACTTCACAGTTCAGGTGGACCACCAACCACTATCGTTCCTGGCAGCCTCCAAATCCTTGAACTCTCGCCTGATGCGATGGGCACTCACCCTTCAAGCATACTCATTCCAAATCGAGTACATCCCCGGCAAAGAGAACCACGGAGCCGACTACCTCAGTCGCCATCTCGTGGAGGACACAGCAGCTGTCGCCCACCCAACACAACTAAGGGCCACAGCACCAGAATTCGTCCCCGCCCAATAAAAACCCTGTCACTAGTGTCCATAGCTACCTGGCACAGCATTGCAGCTCAGGTAGAGCAACTTAATTAGTTTGTAAATAGGACCCTAGGATAGTGCAGCGTTAAACTAGGCTCTGTAGTAGAAAAAGGTCGAATCCAGTAGTCATCGCCTTTTTTCAGTTGAGGGAGCCTGTCATGAATTGGCTAGTTTTAACTCTGCTTGTTGACTATTTAGCCATGTGTAGTCTTTGTAACAGTAGAAAAGTTAGACTATTACACAGCAGCAATTAAATTACACAGGAGACCACACACGGCGAGCGAGCCACCCACATCGCAGTGAGTCAGCACTTGAGCTTTGAATCGGACCGTTTTAACCAATCAGAGCAGGCTCAGTGGGTAGAGCAGTTTTGACTGTGTCAGAGCCTAACACAGTTTGAATCAGTCGTGTGTGAGACGAGGTAGAGTCAACATCTCCACAGCTAGAGAAATCTCTACACTCATAGACCAGGAAGCAGGACTTAGGAATCTTAGAATTCTCTCAAGTCATCACGGGCCTGAACTTGTCAAACAGGTAAATGAACACCCTTCTGTTTCATCGGGATATATTTATATTATTGTTGAAATTATGTTTGTGGAATTTGCTAAGCATAAATGTGAATTGTTAATCCGAATTTGCGTGACCATGTGGAAAGGCCGAACACGTGGTGAAACACGACCGGTTGCGCCGCCATGTTGTATCCCGTACGGAACCACTGTTGTTTAACTTATATGTATGTTTGCAGACCAGTGGCTGTACCACTGAATGTTTATATTATTATTAATTCTGTATGTGTATAGTTAGACACGATTGATATTTATGTATGTATGTATAGGAATTTAGAGTTGAGATTCCAGTGGACCCCGGAAGTAGCAGAATGTTCGTCGCTTATGTATAGAGATGTGGAGCTATCACTGAGGGCTACTTTGGCTTTCAGTGAGACGCTCTGCACAAACCGATTATTCAGGGTTGTGCAGAATTTCGTCTCTTATATTACAGACGAGCAGGCGAGCTATCCTGTGTGCCCCACTCCACAGAAACGACAAGTTGGTCGAGGAGACTCTACCGCACAAGACGGAAAGAGCTGCCTTGAAAGACACCCTGTCAGACCCCACAGCGTGGCAAGGGAACCCAACTACACAACGACAAAGGTGTACCAGAAGCTACCTCACAGAAGGACTTCGACCGCACCATCAGAAAGTTAAGTGTATTCGACAAAGGTGCACTTAAACTGATCATAGCAGGACCACAGTAGTCCAACTCGTCAGAAACTGTAAAACGGACCACAGTAGTCCAAATCTACATGAAATATACTAGCAAAGTGCCCGAGGAAGATATAACAGCTGCCTAGACTATCAGCGATCGAACTATTAGCAGTGACTGAGACATTTTAAGTTAGATTAGTACTTAGAGAATCTTGTATAGAGTAGAAGAAATAAATGTGTGATTTTAACTGTTATCAAGTGGCTGGACTACATATGATTCATAGCCGTGTGAAAGCTAGTGTGACAGTATTCTTTTACCATTTTTCTATCTATTTCTGTACCCCAACCTTAACACAGAACGAGCTAAACAAATAAATTTATTAAAGTAATTCATAGGGTGACTTACTAGCAGTTCCCACCGAATAAACGTGAGGGTCCATAATTCCATTGTGCAGAGCCCATAAACCCCACGTGACAGTGTCAGTATAAATCGGTCCAGTAGTCACCTATATGCGAAAGTGTCGTGTGACTATAATCTACAAACAACTACTGTAACCTTTCGGTCGTTGGGGAAGGATGCGTTTGAGACCTCCTTTATCTATAGGCCAGCTTAATGAGGGCGGTGCCTCTCTGCTCTCCCTCGCTGCTTTACCTTCCCCAGTTCTAAACAGTTCCCGGTACCCATTCACAGCTGGGTGGTGTGAGGTGCGCGGTGCACTTGCTTCAGTCTTTGTGTGTCGTTTGGTGGATACCATCCAAGTATGGTCACCCATCCAAGTACTAACCCCGCCCCACTTTGCTTAACATGAAACACTGCCCAAACCACTACACGACGATGCCACCCTAGGAAGATATTAAAGTCGGGCAATAAATATTTAATTATTGTGACTGTTATCTGGACGACGGTGTCTCATCGTCGTAGCTCAGCGGTAGAGCGTTCGACTGGCACATCTGATGACACAGGTTAGAATTCCGTTGTGGGCAATTGTCCGTATTTGCAGTATGTTTGCTCTGGTGGTTCAGTGTTGATTTAGGTCCTTACCCCCTCCTACCTGGGATGGTTATTCCCACCTGCCGTATTGCCAATGGTGGGTGTAGACGTTACACGTCAATGTTCATTCATTCTGGCACCACGATTTCAATAAACAAAATTTTGCAGTGTTTTTTTCCCACCTCAAAAGATTCAATATGGCTAAATCTACCCATACCAACAACGACAACAACAACTGATGACTGTCTCAGAGATTGGCTAGATGGAGGTAAGAGTGAACATTGACGTTTAACGTCCAAACCTACCATTGGCGATTTGGCAGAAGGAAATAATCAACCCAGAAAAAAGGGGTAGAGGCCTAAATCAACACTGAACCACCAAAGCAATCATAATAAGATGGACAGTGAAAAATTGCCATTTGTATCTTGCCCACCATCTGTTTCGAACCCCGACTGAGATAGACACGTGGGGAGGCGAGTGAGATTGCACGAGCTGTGATGGTGGGATATCAGCGACATTTGCAATAAACCGAATGCTGCAAGATGTTTGTGCTTGAATACGCCATCTAGGTATAGAATTTTCACCGATGCACGCGAGACATTTGTTAGCAACGTGTTGGCGATAACGTGTGATATCTTAGCACACAGTAATGCTGCAAACAAATTTTCAAATTTTCAAAACTGTGGCTTACAGTGAATTACTAATCGTATTAAAATTTGAACTAGGCTATTCGGTAAAAAAAAAAAGTAAAAAAAAAGTACCAGGACATTATGAAAAGACATATTTTGCATAGCGTTTAACAAACACTAATATCAGGCCTACAAGAGAGTAAAGCACCAAAATATTTAATGTACTAACGAATACCATCCTTACTGTAGAAAGCAACTTGTTTTCTCTGTACTATACTATTTCTTTCAAAACTTGTTGAGAAATAGGGTGTAAGAAGAAGGGGGCAAGAGAGGTTGATGGAGCGGAGGGGTGGAAACCTCAAATAAAACGAATGCGCAGAGGGGTGGGGGATGGAAAGCACGCAAATGCCTTAAACGATATAGTAGGTAAAGTACTTTATGATAACAAGTGACAGTTTTCCTTGCGATTTCACTCAGTAGGGTTAAGGAAGGAGAAATTAGTTCAATAGGGTTAGGGGAAGGGAGAAGGGAGGACACATTGTATAAAGATAAGGAGGGGGGGGAGGGAGCGAGGGGTGATGGAGGAGGAATGTCAAAATATAAAGCATGTAATAGCCACACCGTTCAAACACTATTTCTCTTTACTTTTTGTGTGTTCTTTTTCTTTGGGGGGTAGGGGTCGAAGGTAAGGGGATGGGGGGTGGGGGTGGTAATTTATTCATTACTGACAAGAAATGGAAAACATGCATAGGCTAGAAAGCTGAGGGGGAAGGGCGAGAGACGACGTACAACAAACCTCCAGATGGAGGGATGGAGCAAAAAATGTACCAAATACACATAATGGTAGCTAATTAGTACCATACTGTTCACGGTCACTTATTTTCTGTAGGGTGTGGGGGAGAGAAGTCGAGGGAGTGCTGGAAACCCTACATGTAAGTAGACATTATTTACCGTTGTGCTGGTACAGTCTGTTTAACCCATTACGAACATGTCTAAAACATTTCCGACCCCGTGCTCAAATGAGTGCAATGGTGCTTGCTAAATACTGACTCCCAGCTGTATAGTCTTACTCTGTACATGCTACAGTCCTACGGACCGAATATGGATGAGATAGTCTGCATGCTACAGTCATACCCGTGAAATCTGGAAGATAAGTCTCTGTTAAAATTGAGAATACATGTATTTACATGTATTTATTCTTCGGATGTATTTACATATATTTATCCTGCGGATGAGAGTATAAACCGAGATCTAGTCTGTGCAGCCACGCATTCCATTGCATGGATTTTAAAGATCCTGACGCTCATGCCCTAGACGGGTGAGTGCCGGCCTACACAAATACACCCAGCGCGAACTAGGTCCCTTCTCCCCATCTCCGGTGGCCCAGTATTGTGCTCAGTTGTCAGGTCGCCCAAAGGCTGCAAGTGGGCGCTTCGGGCAGCTGGATTTAGATTCTGTGTCTGCTGGCGCCTTGAGCGACACTTGAGCTGGTAAAGCGCCATATAAAAGTGATTAAATAAATCAATATTTATTCAATGTGCCGTTAACTGTAATGCGAGAGCGCGCGCGCGTGTTTCTGTGTGTGTGGGTGTGTTTGCGTGTGTGTGTAGGTGTGTGTGTTAGTTAGTTATTCATTGCTTACATGGTCCAGCGGACTGCAAAGAGCCGAATCAGGACCACAAAATCAAGACCACAACTTGGTTGAAAGAGGACACACTCCTGATCCGCATAAAAGATCTGCTGAAACAAACCTAGTGGTTACATTAACACTGAAGGCACTCCACCAGCCGGTCACTTTACAATAATGTATGTATGTATGTATGTATGTATGTATGTTGTCACGTGGGGTTTATGGGTTGCTGGGCTCTGCACAATGGAATGCGGTAACCCTCACGCTTTATTCTATGGGAACTGCTAGTTAGTCACCCGGTGAATTACTTTAATACATTTATTTGTTTAGCTCGGTCTGTGTTAAGGCTGGGATACAGAGATAGATAGAAAAATGGTAAAAGATCACTGTCACACTAGCTTTCACACGGCTATGAATCATATGTAGTCCAGCCACTTGATAACAGTTAAAATCACACATTTATTTCTTCTACTCTATACAAGATCTTCGATGTACTAATCTACCTTAAAAAGTCATAAGTCAATGCAAATGATTCGATCGCTGATAGTCTAGGCAGCTGTTATGTCTTCATAGGGCACTGGCTACTAGAGTTCATGTAGATTGGACTACTGTGGTCCGTTTTACTATAGTTTCTGAAGAGTGGACTACTGTGGTCCTTTTTTCTATCAGTTTTAGTGCGCTGATTCCTGGGCACTTAACTTTTCATGTCATGGGGTTGAAGCCCTTCGTTGCGGTAGCTTCTGGTACACGCGGGGTCGTCGTGTAGTTTGGTTCCTTGACACGCTGTGGTGTCTTGGAGAGTGTTTTCCAGGGTTGCTCTCTCAGTCCTGTGCTGTAGAGGCTAAACAGCCAACTCGTGTTTTCTGTGGAGTTGGGTGCACGTTATATCTCGCCTGCTCGTCTGTAACATAAGAGACGAATTCTGCACAGCCTTGAATAATAGGTCTGTGCAGAGCGTCTCACTGAAAGCCAAAGTAGCCCTCAGTGATAGCTCCACATCTCTATACATAAGCGACGAACATTCTGCTACGTCCGTGGTCCACTGGAATCTCAACTCTAATTTCCTATACATACATAAATATAACTCGTGGCTAATTATACACATACAGAATTAATAATATTATAAACATTCACTGGTACAGCCACTGGTCTGCAAACATACATATAGGTTAACCAACAGTGGTTCCGTCAGGTATACAACATGGCGTCCAAACCGGTCGTGCTTAACATGTGTTCGGCTTTTCCACGTGGTAAGGCAAATTCGGATTAACAATTCAAGTTTATGCATAGCAAATTCCACAAACATAATTTCAACAATAATATAAATATATCACGATGAAACAGAAGTATGTTCATTTACCTGTTTGACAAAGTCAGGCTCCTGGCCACTTGATTGAATTCTAAGATTCTCAAGTCCTGCTTCCTGGTCCAACAGTGGAGATATTGCTCTACTCAGGTGTAGCTGTGTACACTCTGGCGTCTTACTCTCAACTGAATCTAATACCTGGTTTGGCCTGAATCAGCCAGAACTGGATCTAACCACTCTGCCTGAGTTCTTATTGGATAAGCCTTCCCGATTCAACACACACAGTGCTGACGTCACTACACTGTTTGCGTCAAGCTCGCAGTTTGTGTACCTCAGTTATACCATTGCTACGCCTGATTACTTCCATCGTCTGCTGCAGCCTAACATTAACATTCTAAGATTATAATGACTAAACAAGGCTACAACGTAAAGTAAGCAGGGTAAAACTAGTCTGTTCGTGACATATGTATGTATGTATGTATGTATGACGGTGCGTCTATTGTTGCTGGGCTCTGCACAATGGATTGCCATTACCCACTCGTCGTTTGTCTGCGGGGATCGGCTAGTAAATCACCCTATGACTAATCTTAATACATTTATAAGTTTGGCCCGGTCTGTGTTAGGATGGGGTTTCAGAGATAGGGAGAAAAGTGTAAAGATTCATTGACACACTAGCTCTCACACGGCTATGAAACAGGTAGTCCAGCCACTTGTTAACAGTAAATATCACACATTTATTTCCTCTACTCTATACAAAATCTTCTAATCACTATACTAACTTAAATGTCCAAATTTCACTTCGAGTAGTTCGCTCCTTGATAGGTCTATGCAGCTACTGTCTCATCATTGGGCTAATAGTGCTTTTTGTCCTATTGTTCGTTTTTCTGGAAGAGTGGACTATCGCACAGTCCTTCTAGAGCAGTTTTGGTGCACGGTTTCTAGTGACTTAAATGTCTCGTCGTTGAGCAGTGTTGTGGTCTCGTCTTCTGGGTATAGAGCACACTGCTCTCGCTGCTCAAGGTTGCAGGCCACGTGTCAGGGTTGCCTCTCTGTGGAGTTTGTTCCCAGCTGTGGACCAAGATGCCTGCTCGTCTGCAAAATATAAGACGATTTTCTGCAACGCCTTGTTTACAAAGGTTGTGCAGAGCGTCTCACTGTTGGCAGAAATAGCCCTCAGTGAGATCATCTCCACTTATATAGTTAAGAGACGAACAGTTTTCTAAGTCCGAGGTCCACTGGAATCTCCAACATAATTCCTATACATATATACATATATACATATATCATGGCTAGAATAAACACAGTGAGAAGTAATTAATAATATACACATTCTCCGGTACAGCCACTGGTCTGCAATAATACAAATAGGAAAAACAATCGTTGGTCAGTGTGTCTACCTCGTGGTTGCGAAACCGGTCACAATTCTAAAACATGGCAAAACTTCATAAACATAATCCAATAATCATATCAAATAATCGCAATGAAACAAACGATTGATCATTTACCTTCTTGACAATGTCAGGCTCTGGCTATACTGTCGATGAATGATTTTCATCCGTCACCTGCTTAGTCTTCCGTTAGAGAGATCTATCAACGTGCGTCTTGCTACGATGATGTTCGGACAAAGAATATCGTCACGCTGTGGTCAGCCCAAGCGCGCGAGATCACAAGATTAGTAGCGCCACTGCGGGGGTGGCGAGTGGTTGGTCAGCTGGGTGAAGTCATGGCTTATCTTATGAAGCAGTAGCCTACGTATGCTTAACAAACCTTCTTCAGTCGCCTGCTAGTCAGCGAATTACTGTACACAGATCAAAACAGACTGACCGTGTAGGCATGAAGCTTTAGTGCTGGGTTGAACTTGTCTATCGCGACAGTATGTATGTATGTAGGCCTATGTATGTATGTATGTATGTATGTATGTATGTATGTATATATGTATGTATGTATGTATGTGCATGTATGTGAAGGAAAGAGAGACAAATAGACAGACAGAGAGACAGATATACAGAGAGAACAGGAGATAGAGAGAATGGGAGAGCGAATGAGAAAGCGACAGAAAGAGAGACAGCAAGAGCCATTATATAATATATCTAAATTTGTTTCAGGATAAGCTAAATATGCATTTAAATTAATTAAACAAAACAATAAAGATATATTTTATACACAATACTCTCCTAATCAAAGAGACCTAGATTATTCTACACTCAGCAATTCATTATCTATAAACATGATCATTACCACCATCTAATAACATTGTAAAGGTCATAAACAGTCCCTAATTGACCTATCAAAGTTCTTATCAGTTTATGACCAAGAGAGGAGAAGGGGGTATGTGAGAGGAGGGGGGGCAGTCAGATGAACAGAGTGGTCAGCAGTAATGGCATCGGATATCTACGGAGTCTAATTGGACAACTCTTCGAACTGAGTTCAGAGATCTATCAAGCCAAACAATGGCATTGTCTTTCATCCTTGGAGACCATGCACTACTAAAGCCATTACATTACATTGCATGATTATTGCTTTAGGTCCAGCGGACTCTTCCGAGCCAAATCAGGACCGGACAACCCCCAATCCGCATAAAAGATTTGCTGAAACAACCCTATTGGTAAAACTGAAAGCTCTCCACCAGCCAGTCAATTTACAAAAAAAGACATCCCACGCAGGGGACGCTGAGGCTGTACTCTAATTTATCGAACCCTCGTTTACAAAAACAAAATAGAATACAGACATTATAAATTATCAACAAAACACATACATATAAAATGCCTACATTGCTAAATAGGAAGCCCTAGTGACCACCTGGCAGAAAGCGTCCAATATTCCCAAGCTGATCCAACAGACTTCATACACAAATAAGGAGTCTTGTCCCGGAAGAGTTTTCAAGAAAAAAGGTAGGCGACTGGTCTAGCGAAAAAGAAGATAGTATAGCAGATTGATAGAACAGAGCAGGAATGAGAAAGAACAAATGAGAAAGACAGCGACAGTGGGAATTTAAAGCACTAAATTTCCAGAAAGTGGGGATACTATTTATACTGAAACCCCCGGCACCCCAACGGGGGTTACTAAAGCCATACCAACTCCATTGCCAGCATTCTCCATTCTGAACGTCAGGGATCTATCGTGGCTAGGTGTGTCACGAACTGGTCTAAGTCAATAATACTATGCATCAGCAGGCTCTGATAATCAGTGTAGTCACAAATTTGTTTTCATACAGCGTAGCTGGAGTTTATTCTCTATATGTGAAAAGAAAGAGGGAATATGTCTGAAAGGCTCCAGTCTGCGGTACCCTGGATGCAGCACTTCCAGCGCATTTTAGCACCTCAACAGAGATAGCTACATAGACTCCGTTCCGTTAGATAAACCTACGTAAACTGAACGAAGAAGAAGAAGAAGAAGAAGAAGAAGAAGAAGAAGAAGAAGAAGAAGAAGAAGAAGAAGAAGAAGAAGAAGAAGAAGAAGAAGAAGAAGAAGAAGAAGAAGAAGAAGAAGAAGATCAAGAAGATCAAGAACAAGAAGAAGATCAAGAACAAGAAGAACAAGAAGAACAAAAACAAGAGAAGAAGAAGAAGAAGAAGAAGAAGAAGAAGAAGAAGAAGAAGAAGAAGAAGAAGAAGAAGAAGAAGAAGAAGAAGAAGATCAAGAACAAGAAGAAGATCAAGAACAAGAAGAACAAGAAGAACAAAAACAAGAACAAGAAGATGATGAAGAAGAAGAAGAAGAAGAAGAAGAAGAAGAAGTAGTAGTAGTAGTAGTAGTAGTAGTAGTAGTAGTAGTAGTAGTAGTAGTAGTAGTAGTAGTAGTAGTAGTAGTAGTAGTAGTAGTAGTAGTAGTAGTAGCACTTTCAGCACATTTTAGCAGATCAACAGAGATAGCTACATAGACTCCGTTCCGTTAGATAAACCTACGTAAACTGAACGAAGAAGAAGAAGAAGAAGAAGAAGAACAAGTAGTAGTAGTAGTAGTAGTAGTAGTAGTAGTAGTAGTAGTAGTAGTAGTAGTAGTAGTAGTAGTAGTAGCAGCAGCAGCAGCAGCAGCAGCAGCAGCAGCAGCAGTAGTAGGTTTTTAGTTTTATCATATGATCTCTTCGACAGTCACATTGTCGGCCTTTCTGGATCTCTCTTCGGACAGGTTGTAAGACTAAGGCACCATGAAAAGGCTGTGATGTGGTACAACGGCTAGATGAAAGTAGATAAAAACTGGCCTTCGGAGAAAACTTCAGTTGGCTAACATGTTGCGAGGTAAAAGAGTTATAGGTGAAAGACTGTTCCAAGTTCTCTCCTCGAAACAAGTAGAAGGTGACGGCGCTGATTGGTGAGTTGCCTCACGCATGTTCAAAGGGTAGACCTCATCAGTCGACTGAGACCTCAAAGGTTCCGCTGCGACTTATACGTGTACAAGGCGTATGATAGCATGTGGAGCGCAAAGAGGACGTTGCGAAAGATGAGAAGGACAATCTATGTTTATCGCACTACAGACGGCCTCAAACGGCTGATTCAACTTAAATAATTATGGGAAGTGCTGAGGTAAGTGCCTTTGAATTTGAAACTAGGTCAGGTTTTGGCAAAACGTGGTCGGCTAATATCATATTTTGGGTGTATATTCCTATCTTATCTTATCCCGTAACTCGAAAGTTGTTGGGGCACCACAGATGATCATTTAACCAGCGTACTCCAGCTTTCTCTATCCTCACCAACCCTGATGGCTTTGCTCAGTGTCAAGCCAGTCCATTCTCAAATGTTGTCCACCCACCTCTTTTTCTATCTCCCTTTTCTTCTGCCTCTTTGCATCGTGTCTTGCAGTATGATCTTTGCAAGGCTTGATACGCCACATCCACACCATCGGAGTTTCTTTTTCTTCACCACTGTGAGCATCGTGTTGTCCAATGGCTCGTGTGATGGTCTGTCGGACTTCGTCGTTGGTGATGTGCTGGGTACATAAAACGCCAAGACGTCTTCTGTAGCACCTCATCTCGATGCTTTGTATTCTTCATTGTAGGTCTGTTGTGAGGGTCCATGTTTCGCAAGCGTACAGGAAGATGGAGATGACGAGGTAACCCAGCAGCCTTACCTTGGAGTGATACTGATGGTCTTATCTTTCCAAATGGGTTTCAACCTTGTCAGGACAGTGTTGTTTGTGCGATCCTGGAGATAACTTCCTGTCTGGACCCATTGTCAGATACAATGGCTCCTAAACATTATTTTGTAGCAATGCACAATGTTGAGGGATTGGCCTTGGGATTTGACGTCCGCGTTGATGCCATTAGTGTTGTTGGTCATCATTTTGGTTTTCTCTGCACTTATTTCTATTCCAAAGGCTCTGGGGTGGTGTCAAGCCTGTGTACCAGCTGTTCAAGTTATTTTTCCTCTCCATCCAATCCATCAATGTTATCCGCAAAACGGAGGTTGGAGATTGCTCTACCCAACTTGCTGACTGTGCTTTCGTGATCTGCAAGGGCATCTGACGTGATGCGCTCTAGGAAGATGTTGAAGAGTGTTGGAGAGAGTAGGCACCTTGACGCACACCGATTGTTGTTGTTACGTTGAAACGCGCACGATAGTTCGTGTGTGACGCGCGCGATAGATCTGTTCGTTTTATTTTGCTAAGCGTGCAATAGTGGAGTGTGTTTATCCTTGATTTGATTTTGCGTTGTTGTTGGAGGAGGCTTTGTGTGGCGTTGGTAGTTTTGGTTTCGGTCGGGGCGTGTGGATGGTTCTAGTTATGTTGTTATGTTATATCAGTTTATAGTCCCTTCTCTTCCCGATAAGGATTTTCAGAGAGGAGACTATGTGATCGTATGGTTCTAGGATAGGATAGGATTGATAGATTACCGTCCCCGGACACTTCAGCGTATAGGGGACTTATGGTTCTAGTGGTGACTATAGAGGCTTATATACCGAGTAGGGTTGTGTGACGCGAGACGGTGATGACGAGGTTTGGTCTGATTGGTTGAGGTGTGTTATGCTGGGGTATTCTCACCCTTTCTGGAGTGTAGAGAGACTGTATATTATATGGTGCCGCACTGTTTCAAAAGGTGGTTGATAGTAGAGAGAATTGTAAAGTGGAAAGTTGTGTTGAAAGTAAAAAGTTGAGAGTGGAAAAAGCGATTGTATGCAGTTGTTGATGTTCGCTGAGTAAAGTTGGAACACTACATACGACGACTCCAGCCTTGTTGATGATTGAACGGGTTGCGTGGATAAACGAATCTGAGTTACACATTATCAGGTTTTAAGCATCGGGGCTGAATCAACTGATAAAAAACAACATCGAGTATAACAGTTGTTCTGAACCAGTCCTCGATGGCGCTGTTGTGGAGGACTGCACTGGTAGCCTTGTCATACAGACAACGATACAAATGACGGAGGTCTGAGACTCTTGGAGTTTGCCAGATACAACAATCTGATATTGGCAAACACGCTTGGTCTCCACAACAAATCTAGACGATGGACATGGCACAGCTCAGCTGGGAGAATCACAACCAGATTGATTACATCATGGTCAAGACACGCTTCAGATCAAGCGTCAACAGTGCAGGACACGCATTTTTCCAGGAGCAGACATCGGAAGTGAGCACGATCTCGTGATGATGTCATTTCGGCTCCACTTGAAGAGATTAAACACAGCAAAGTGCATAACACTGAAATTCGCCCTGGACAAACTGCAAGACCTTTCCTATCCTATCCCGTAACTCGCAGGTCGTTGGGCCATTACAGATGATCGTATAACAAGCGTACTCCATACTTCTCCGCCCTCAGCAACCCTCACGGCCTCGCCCAGCTCCAAGCCAGTCCAATCTCGAATGTTGTCCTCCCACCTCCCTTTCCGTCTCCCTTCCCCTCTGCATTCCCCCCGGGCCCCCCCTCTCACCGTGCCCTGCAGGATGCTCCCCGCAAGGCCTGACGCTCCGGCGACGCGGCCACACCATCGAAGCCTCCGTCCTCTCACCACCGCGAATATGCCATCGCGCTGTCCAAAGGCCCGCGCGATGGTCCGTCGGGCACCGCCACCGGTGGTGCGCTGGGCACAGGTAACGCCCAAAAGTCCCCTGCAGCACCCTCCATGCCCTGCACTCCTCGCTGCAGATCCGCCGCGAGGGCCCATGCCTCGCAAGCGCATAGGTTGACAGAGATGACAAGGGAGCGCAGTAGACCCACCCCGGAGCGCAGACCGACGGTCCCGTTCCCCCAAATGGGCCCCAACCCTACCAGGGCAGCAGCAGCCCGTGCGATTCCGTCTGACAACACGGCTCCCAAACATTTGAAGCCATGCACTGCACCGAGGGACCGGCCCCGGCCCCTTATGTACATGTCGACGCCACCGGGGCCGCCGGTCATCACTCCGGTCTCCTCTGCACACATCTCCATTCCATAGACTTTGAAGGTGGTGTTAAGCCTCTGCACCCCCCCCCCACCCCCCGCCCACCCCAGCGACCGCACCGCTGTCCCAACCTCCCCTCGGAGAACCGGGAGGACCTCCCCATCCCTCCTGCTCCGGGGACACGCCAGATCCGATGGATCTCCGCTTGGCGTGTGGCCGCAAAGACCAGAACCACCATCTGTCCATCCATCCAAGACCCCCCACCACACACACACACACACTCTTCCGCAAGGAGGCATACGCCAGACCTGCCTTAGACCTTGGAGACCCTCGGCCGTCCAACACTCGTCAACCGCTCCACAGTCCGGCAGGCCCTCATGCTACCGCCCAGACTGTTCTCCATCTACTGGCACCGATCCCCCATCCAGCTCTCTCCCCTGTGCGCATGCCTTTTCCAATGTCACTGTTGACCCTTCGGAAGGCATCAGCTCCCCGCGAGTCGCTCCCTCTCCATCTCATCTCTCTTCGTTAATCATACAGGTCCAAAAGTTCAGGTGTGATCCACGGTTTCTTCTTTGGGCGGTGCTTACCAAGGATCTCAGTGGCGGCATCTGTCACAGCTTGTTTGAAGGTGGTGGTCATGGTGTGGATATCTACTGCACCAGCTCCCAAAATGAGCATTGGTGCAAATTTCCTTCCAATTGTGGCTTGAAATATTTCTGCCAACTCCGGGTCTTGCAGTTTGTCCAGGTCGAACGTCAGTCTAGTGCACTTTGCTGTGTTTATTTTCTTCAAATGGAGCCTGAAGGATATCATCAGGAGATCGTGGTCACTTCCGATGTCTGCTCCTGGAATAGTGCGTGTCCTGCCAATGTTAATGCTTGATCTGAAGCGTGTCTTGACTGGTTGTGATGCTACCCGCTGAGACTGTGCCATGTCCATCGTCTATATTTTTTCTGGAGACCATGCGTGTTTGCCAGTATCATACTGTTGTATCTGGCAAACTCAAACAGTCTCAGACCCCGGTCATTTTTCTCGTTGTTGCAGTGGGGTCCACATGCGTTTCCCCAGTTGTGGTGCACATCTTGGCCAACGGTATTCCAATAGCCTTGTACTACGGCACTTGGTCAAGGACAGCCTGTAGATGTTCATAGAAATCCTCCACTTCGCTGTCGTCATAGTCTGATGTTGGGGCATAGGCCTGGATGATGATGATGTTGAAAGGGGCTGCTCTCAGACGGATGGTAATGAGTCTACTGGAGACTGTGCGGCAACCCATGACCATGACCAAGAATCCAACGCCGAGTTCCTACCTGTCATCTCTCCCCCTGAAATAAAGCTTGTGGCCTTTGTCGGTCGTTGTTTCACCTAGGCATTTTCAGCGCATTTCGCTGATACATAAAATGTTCCATCGATAGTGGTCTAACTCAACAACATCTATATCATGTGTTTGTAGACTTCAAGAAAGCGTTTGACCGAGTGTGGCATGCAATTCTATGGGCAGCCATGAGAGTGTACAACATCAGCCCTAAAATTATTGAAGTCATCAAAAGCTGTATGACAATGGTGCATATTATTGGTAATTAATACCGAAATTCCGGTTTATTTTAAACTTCAAAGTCTAGTCCATACAATATATAGTGCCGTTAGAGTCACATCAATGAAATTATGATGATGATGATGATGATGATGATGATGATGATGATGATGATGATGATCATAATGATGATTATGATGATGATGACGACGATGACAATAACGTTGAAACTACTGATGATGCCGTACCTGTTCATATTTGAAAGTTTATGTGGTGAAGGTAAAGATTGTGTGATGGGCATAATTAGAATAATGAACCAAAGAAGAAGAAGAAGAAGAAGAAGAAGAAGAAGAAGAAGAAGAAGAAGAAGAAGATGATGATGATGATGATGATGATGATGATGATGATGATGATGATGATGATGATGATGACAACGATTCTTCTACTGTTAATGATGATATTGATGATGACATAAAGACACGCTGCTGCTGGTGATGATGATAATAAAGATGATGGGGATGATGAGAAGGATGGGGATGATGAGAAGGATGGGGATGATGAGGATGATGGTGATTATGATGGGTACGCTTTTCTGAGGCATACATTTTTCCCCACACAACATGTGTCTAAAGGCGTACAGGTGCTATAGACGAGAGGATGGATGAGTGGTTTGGCATCAACATTCACCCAAATAACGACTTATCTTGACTTTGACTTCTTGCCCCAGCTCAGTACTGTCAAGTGATGCTAACCTTGATAATCAAGCAGAGATAAGCTGTAATAAATGTGCACACTCCCGTTCATTTCTATTAAAAGAAGACTAGATTGTAGACATAATTTGAAGAAGAAAAAAAACAACGTCGAAGAAAAAACGGCAGAAAACTTTGTTAACTTTTAGTTTGTATCTTTGAACTTTTATAATATCGTTATGGTAGTCAGACGTATTTTTTAAAAATTATTAATTTAATCACTTTTATATACAAGAGGATATACATAGGACTCGACAAAACACTGCACTGGCCAGTTTAGTTTTTTAATCAGGCAAAAACATCTGTAACTTCTATTCACCCATTGGAAAAAACAAAATAATAAATACAAAAATCCAAATCCAAACTGCTTGAACACTCCAAAAGGTACGGTGCCTGTTCGTTCGTGCATTACCTATCAAAAGTAACTGGGAATTTCTTAAATCTGTAGTTAAACCCAGCAAAAAGGCACGAAGCTCCCGTTTTTATCAGTATAATTATACTGAGCAAGCAGTATCAGTATCATCAGTGAGTCAGTGGCAGAATCATTAACTTTAGCTTATGAGGAGATTAGATAGATATGAACGTAGCTCAAGCCCACCAGTCCTCCTAGGTCTCTGCACACTGAGTATAAAAGGTGGTTGAGTAATTCAACTTAAATGTGGGGCCGGGTAGCTCAGTTCGTAAGAGCGTCTTGCTAGTAACCGAAAGGTCGCTGGTTCGAATCCCGGATTGGTCAACGTGTGATCATATTATTTTCCCCTTTACCAACAACTGGCCCGCTGGTGTCAGTATAAATCGGTCCAGTAGTCACCTATATGCGAAAGTGTCGTGTGACTATAATCTACAAACAACAACAACAACAACAACTTAAATGTACAGTCTTGTCTCCTCCGGTCACTACGATTCAAATCTTAGGTTTGCGATGTGAGTACTTCGGGCGAAGCCATAGATTTTATGGATAATAACAATGAATGGGCAGAACAGTCATCGCAGGTTTCTGCATACCGATTATTTAGGTAGAGCTGACACGGGAGCGTATAGGCGACTACTGGTCACATTATTCTGAACCAGCGAACTCGTTGAAGGTAAGGGGAAAATAATATGGTTACACGTTGGCCAATCCGGGATTCGACCCAGGTACCTTTCGGTTACTAGAAAGCCGCTCTACCAACTGAGCTACCCGGCCCCACACACGGCTGAGTTGTTGTTTGTAGATTATAGTCACACGACACTTTCGCATATAGGTGACTACTGGACCGATTTATACTGACACCAGCGGGCCAGTTGTTGGTAAAGGGGAAAATAATATGATCACACGTTGACCAATCCGGGATTCGAACCAGCGACCTTTCGGTTACTAGCAAGACGCTCTTACCAACTGAGCTACCCGGCCCCACACACGGCTGAGTAAGGTACGGCAGTGGGTTATTGAGAGATTTTCCTCCGCTGGTCTCAGATACTGTGTGTGAGAGCGATACCGTAAGAGATAACTGATAAGGGGAGTGGAAACAGGGTGGATACTGGTAGGTGGAAAAAAACCAGAAAACTGGCAGCCTCTGAGCATCAAATAATATTTGAAGCGAGGGTGTAAAGCATGGTTTTAAACTACCCAACACGGCACACTCACCAACTCCAAAACCTAGTCAAGGTGCAGGCCTCTAACAGTATCAACCGTTGTAGACTAGCCTACCCATTCCCACCTCTGTAGCTCAGTGGTAGAGCGTTCCTATGGACCAATCCAGTGGTGAGCAAGTAAAAGTGACCAATTTCGCTGTTCATTTAAGCAGAATTATTGCACTGGTGGTTCACTATATGCTTTGGTGTTCGGGGACGTAAATCTAATAAAGGAAGGAAGGATGGTGGTTCTATTTATGTTCCTATACTCCTTGTTCCCTGGTATGGTTATCCCATTCTGCCATATCGCCAATGGTGGATGCAGACGTTAAACTGCAAGTTTCATTCATTCTTATCCATCCCATGCTGACCTTAGAAAGGTATAGAACACCCAACGATGAATTTAATTAGTTTTAGTTGCGCACAGGAATACGCCCAGAATAGGTTCTCTGATATTCAGAGTTTCAACCATCAACGCATCTCTATTCGGGGTTATTAGGGTTACAGTATGACCTCCTGGCTACACGGTAATATAAATGTTTTGTATGTGATCAAGCTCCTATCGTACATGTATCCTAAAATAAAATTTCCGAGTGTACACAAGAGGCTGAAGAACATTATTTTACAAGCGCGCGTGCGATTTGAATGAAAACCCCTTGGGGTCATGAGCAATCTTGCCACTGTAGATTGTTCAAACCTATAAAGGGAAAAGGGAAAGCCACAGTTGAAAACCTGTCTTTCCTTTGTAGGCAAGACAGATTCACTGCGGCAACAGTACCCCCGTTGGAGTGCCGGGGGTTTTCAGTATAAATAGTATCCCCACTTTATGGAAATTTAGTGCTTTAAATTCCCACTGTCGCTGTCTTCCTCATTTACTCTTTCCCATTCCTGCTCTGTCCTATCACTCTGCTATACTATCTTCTTCTTCGCTAGATCAATGCCCTACATTTTTTCTTGAAAACTCTTCCTGGACAAGACTCCTTGTTTGTGTATGAGGTCTGTTGGATCAGCTTGGGAGTGTTGGACGCTTTCTGCCGGGTGGTCACTAGGGCTTCCTATGATGTTAGTATTTAGCAATGTAGGCATTTTATATGTATGTGTTTTGTTGATAATTTATAATGATGTTTGTATTCTATTTTGTTTTTGTAACCGGGGGTTCGCGTAGTTGAGGTAAACCCTCAGCCGTCCCCCGCGTGGGATGTCTTTTTTGTAAAGTGACTGGCCGGTGGAGGGCGTTCAATTTTCCCACTAGGGTTGTTTCAGCAGATCTTTTATGCGGATCTGGGGTTGTCCGGTCCTGATTTGGCTCGGAAGAGTCCGCTGGACCTAAAGCAACAATAAATCAATCAATCAATCATTTGAATGAAAACATTTTGTGTCTTTTGACTGTGACTAACTGTGAAATATGAATTCCATCCTACATCTCCGTTCATCTCTCTCTCTCTCTCTCTCTCTCTCTCTCTCTCTCTCTCTCTCTCTCTCTCTCTCTCTCTCTCCAATGTAATTCATGCGAATACTAAAACTGTATTATTTCACTGAGAAATTACATTGTATCAGTACCCATGTTCAGCTCTTCAAAAGAATATTTATAGTCTTTCACATTAATGTTCAGCGTCTTTATGTCCAACAGACTTCCCCACTTCAGCAGACCAACGACCATTCAGATTCTCGTGGTAAAAGACAGTTTATGTACTCCTCTATTCACACAAAATACTTCAAGACAAATTCTTCATTATTCCCTCCCTTACCCCCCACATCCCACACCACCACCAAAACACACAAAGAGGGTATAATAAGAACGAGAGTATTTTCTTTGACAATTGTCCCACCGCCGTAACTCAAGTGGTGGAGCGTTCGCCTGGCGCACCGATGATCCACGTTGGAATCCCCGAGGTGGGCGAGATAAAAAGTGGCCATTTTCACTGTCCGTTTTAGAAGTACGATTGCTCTGGTGGTTCAGTGTTGATTTAGGTCCCTACCCCTCTTTCCCTGGGATGGTTATCCCCGTCTGCCATATCGCCAATGGTGGATGTAGACGTTAAACCTCAATGTTCATTCTTTGACAACTCTCAGATAAATGCTTCTTGAACTTGAAGAATATGCCGCACTAGGCTACTGGTATATGGCTCTGTTGCGTTCAGTCTCCTTCACACAAACCTTTCCAAGATGGCCAACAATGAATGAACATTGAAGTTTAAGGTCTACACCCACCATTGGCGATGTGGCAGACGGGGATAACCATCCCATGGAACAAGGGGTAGGGACCTAAATTAACAATTCTAATGTTAAAAATCATAACAAATGTGTCCACCTCTAACCACAGGCTGTGAAGTTTCGTCTTTCGTAGGCCTCATATTACATACTATACATACTAGGTGTTCTACTCCCTCACTTCCGTTTCAGAGACTGACCTCCCAAAATCGCCTTTCCTATCTTTTGTATCCACTTCAAACTCAAACGAGGGTGCCGACGAGTCACAAACACTAAAACACTCATAACAACACATTCGTATCATTTCAAACGAATCAGTTCCAAATTCACTGCGAATTTGTTCCGAAATGGAGTCACAAAGACTGGTCCGAATGTGGACACCACAGCCCTGGTCACGCGGGATACCTATCAACTGACTTGCGCACTCTCTTTGGTCGCCTGATAATACACGCTGTTAGGCCTATTGAAGGGAGGGACTACTCTAGCGATATTTACAAATGATCGTCCCAACAACCAGTAACGACCAATCACAACTTTAGAAACTTATTTGCATTCGCGTGTATTTCAACCAATGAACACGCAGGATAAATTTGAAGCAAGCTCATCCACTAAAAATCGTTTGGCTGCAGATGTCGGACCAGCTTTGTGACTTCGTTTTGGAATAAATTCGCAATGAATTTGGAGCTGACATCGTTTGAAGTAAAACGAAGGTGTTGTATGAGTGTTTGTGATTCGTCGGCACCCTCCGTTTGAGTTTGAAGTGGACACAAAAGGTAATAAAGGCGTATTTTGGGGGTCAGTCGCTGAAACGGAAGTAGGTATTACGGACGAAAATGTTATTTTGGTTCAGGACTTTTTTATTTTGTTTTTATTATATAGTAGAGACCATTGGAAGATTAACACAATTTAAATTATGAAAATCGGTCAATATTTAGGCACTCATTTAACTGTTCAAAGTTGGTAACCCTCACACAAAAATAAAAAGCGTTTTTCTCAAAAGTGGCTCGGGTGTCTAAACTTAATTTTTTTTAAGTGCATAAAAAGGAACTGTATTTACACAACAAATTGCAGTACCCTCTAGTAGGCTCAGAAAACACAAATTTTTGCCAGTTTCAGCAGAATAAACGAAAATAATTATGCATTTATATACATTAATAGTTCATGTTAATTAATTGTTCGACAAGTTGAAGATTTTGGAAGTGTATTATTATTATTATTATTATTATTATTATTATTATTATTATTATTATTATTATTATTATTCCAAGATCTTGTTGGGAGTTATGCAGTAAAATACAAAAAAAAAAAAAAAACAACAATAGCTAAATTGTGTTTAATAATTATGACTTGGTACCTGTAGACAATCAAGCGACATTAACCTACTTAAAGACCTAGTATTACTACTGCCGTACGTACTGATGTGCAAGAATAATTTCACACTACTAGCTTAACTCACTCGAGAATTAATTATGCAAAACAAAGACCTTACAAATTTAACAGAAATAAAAATAAAAGAAGAAGCACATTGTTTTGTGGTGTTGAAATTAACTTAATGTGAAACTCATGAGTTCTAATCTGAATGTGTGTATTTGTGCGAAGCCGTGACAATGAATGAAAACAAAATGGCGACCACTCGAAAGGAGCGTAACCATTCGTCATGTGGCCTTGAATTTTGTATAATTTCAAAGGTTTTACGCTTAAAAAGTTTTTGTTGTTATTGTTTTTTTGGCCGTATTATTTAAATCACGCATCAGGTTAATTAATAAAACAAAAACTAGAGCCAAGCAATTTTTATAACCCCACATCCCCACCCAATTTTTTGGGGGTCAAAGTTGAAAATGCTCCCCTACAAAAAGAAGTTGCTGGGCTGCGCCAATGTCTCCTCTTTCGTTATTGGTCATTTGTTTTAGAAACAACCTCTGTACATAGCCGTTTGTAAAATTAGAGTAAGGTTTCCAGGAAATCGCGATCCGCTCGGGAGAGTTACCTACCCTTGCATCCTTAATACCTAACGGAAATCGGTGAGTGTTAGATCTTCTATAGTTTGTAGGAGGCCTACGAGTTTACAAAGACGAAAGAAGAGACTTCAGAGCCTGTGCTCTAACATGCAACATAAGCCTACCTCACAGATCACAGACAAATGGCCCATCAAATACTTGTTGTAATATGTTGCCATACGAAACTGCATGTTCTGTTCTGTTTTGTTCTGACCTATCTTCCAACGTAACCTTACGAAACTGCATGTTCTGTTCTGCTTTGTTCTGATCTATCTTCCAACGTACACAAAATTCCCGATTTCCAAAATGGCAAACAAATTTGCAGCATTCCAAGAGGCTCTTCAAAGCCCAAATTGCAATAGCTCGCTGCTGACCTGTGCCCTGTCAATAGCTTGTGACAGCAACACACCAATGCTTTTGTCGTGTTCATCTATTGCAGACGACAGGTCGTTTTAGGTAATGTGACGGTCCCATGCCACGGTTTCAGTTTACATAAGGCGCAGCATTACCCAGATATCAGATAAAGTCGCGAAGTGTTCCGTACAACATATGAGGCGCCATTTGTAAATTAAATCATTATTGTCATTATATCTATAGAACATACATTTTACCTGTATAAAAGATATTGTATACTTATAAAATGAATTCTATGTCTATAAAATACATTCAATAGCAATACAAAACTTTTTTTATAGCTAAAAACAACATTTTTATAACTACAGACTACATTTTACAATATACAAGAGAAATCATACGCGATCATCACGCCGTTTGTAAATATTATTCCGAAAAAATATTTATCTCTAAACACTTCATTTTATCTCTAAACACTACATTTTATACATAAACAATTCATTTTATAGGTAAACAATTCATTTTATAACAACAAAGAGCTTTTATATCTATAAAATAAATGTTATAATATATACAATGCATTTTACCTGTAGAATGCATTCGGAGCATTATTTTACATTCGGCCCATGACATTAATTTTATACTGACTTTCGAATTGCTGATCCCAGGGAAGCAACTCCATCCTCGTGTAGACTACTTGTAAACTTCTAAGCAACTCAACATGGTAAAGACCATTAAAGTCTACTACAAAAAATGGCAAGGACCATACTAGTGTACTATATAAATTGGCGAGGACCATACTAGTGAATCAGCGACATCATTGTCAGTCTCGACTGTTCCAATTATTTTTTTGGTCGTCTTGAAAAACTATCGATAAGCACGAAGGCAAACCAGCTTCCATCGTAACTGTTACCTTGGAGATTGTTGACATCGCGAGAAGTCGATATAGGCCTAGCGGGAATTCCCTACACGCGCCGTAGCTATCTAAATTTAGCTTATGCAACGTCACTTCCACATGAAAAGGCGAGAGCCCAGCGCATACGTGCAGGAGGGAGGGCCTTTTTTTGTTGAATTGGTTGAATGTACCTATTAACCAATCGTCCCCTATACGCTTAATGAGTCCGGGGACGTAAATTTTAATTTTAAAAAAAACGCAAAAAAAAAAACCTCAGCCATCTTTGCGCACCGCATAGCAACTTTGGGTCGCTTAGAACGTTACAGAATAAAAATAATCGAAGGGAGAGAAGCAGTTATACAATGAGAAAGTTAGTATAAAATTATTGTAAGGCGCCGACTGGAAAATAATTGTCGCGAATGCATTCTACAGGTACAATTCATTGTACGTGTTATAAAATGTATTCTATAGATATAAGTGCTCGTTGTTGCTATAAAATGATGTGTTTACAGATAAAAGGAAGTTTTATAGATCGTTTTTGCTATAAAATGACTTGTTTATAGATACAATGACTTCTTTATAGGTAAAATGAATTGGTTACTTATAAAATGTTTTGTTTATAGATAAAATGAATTGGTTACTTATAAAATGTTTTGTTTATAAATAAAATAGTTTTTTTGTGTTTAATATTTACAAACGGCGTGACGATTCGTGTATGATCTCTTGTATATCGTAAAATGTAGTCTGTAGCTATAAAAATGTTGCTTTATAGCTATAAAAAGTGTTGTATTGCTATAGAATGTATTTTATAGGTATATAATTCATTTTATAATTAGACCATATCTTTTATACAGGTAAAATGTATGTTCTATAGATATAATGACAATAACCATTTAATTTACAAATGGCGCTTCATACAACACTCCTTCATTTGTGTGGAATAGACTTCGCTTTTTTTCCCCTACATGGATGATTTTGATGAATGAGGGGCGAGGGAGTGAGTGTGGTGGAGCAGCGGGGGCCGGGAGAGAGGGCGGTGGGAGGTACGTAACACAGTGCTATTTTTTTTTGTAATGCTTTATTGTTCTTTTTATCGGGAAATTCTGGGCCGCCTCCCCTGGGGAAGGCGTAGTCGCAGCCTGTGACGCGCCCAAACCCAACCTACCTACCTAGTTGTGTTTTTGAAATTTTACTGGGGAGCAAACCGGAGTACCCAGAAAAACCCCTCGAGACGTTGCCTGAGTCGAAAGTAAATAATATTCGGAGAAACGTAACGCCCAGATGCTGGATCGATCCCACACCTGTCAGGCGACATCGGTTTCTGGCCTGTGGACAAGGCAAGTTAGTCCCGCTCGCTCTATTGACATCAGTCCCTGTGTATACACGATGCATCAAAGCGGGTCAGTTCCGTTACATCAATGGCCCGGATGAAAACATCCTTATCGTGCAGCTAAACTGTATGTTTTGGAAGCACGAAAAGTTCAAAGAACAAAACTTCATCTAATGGTGATTGCGAATTGGTTCGTGCAACTTGATTCCCCCACCCATAAACAATTTCACTATTGCGCGTATGATCCAAAAACAAATCTAGAAACTGTGGGAAAATTCGCATCTGCTAAGCGTAAATATGAACGTCACCAACGATTTACACTGTACATCAAGGTCGGGGATGGGCAGGGCGCGGCGAATGGTGGGGGTGGGGTTAAGGAAGTCAACTTCCCCCTAAAGGAAGGAACTGCAAAGTGTGGCCAGGCAAAGGTTAGCAGAGGTGTACAAGGATCGCTGGCATGTTACAGTAGTGACTGTGATGCTTGCTGACATGAAAATAATTGAGCCGAAGCTGCCGAGATTACTGTGGGATTCCCACCAACAGACACCAAAGATGATCAACTGGTGAATACAGCACTGATCAGAATTGTGTGGGCTTTCCCAGGAGTAAGCCAACTTTGAAAGAAGAAGGAGAGAAAGGAGGCGAAATACGAGGAGGAGGAGGTTGAGGAATTCGTGGTTACTACACTGATCGGAATTGTGTAGATTTTCTGATGAGAACTCCAATGAAAGATTAAGGACTTTGGCTAACGCAGAACTCCATCACCAACTTGACAGACAAGAAGCAGCACATTAAAACCGGCTAGAGAAGAAGAAGAAGAAGAAGAAGAAGGAGGAGGAGAAGGAGGAGGAAAATATAGGAGGATGTCACCATCACTACCTAGGCACAACCACTAACAACAGTAACACTAAGTCCCTAACCATATCATATTTTGTAAACAATGCAGCGTCGAGAGTTTAGTTAAGCCATAATAAACCTCATTTAAAAGTAAGAAAGGAAAGAAAACACTTAAAAATAATAGCAAAAGAAAGACAGCAAGAACGAAAGAAAAGAAGAATTTAAAAAACATTTAAAAGCAAGCAAGAAAAGAAAGATAAATAGAGAAACAAATAGAGACAGAAACAAATAGAGACAGAAACAAATAGAGACAGAAACAAATAGAGAAACTATAGTAACAACAACAACGACTAGAACAGAAAAAGAGACAGAATTAAAAACATAACTTTTTTTTAAAATAAAATAAAAATTAAAAAATCAAAACCGAATGTTCACCAACACATGAGCGTCTCATTCCGTTCGTTGTTGCAGACGCGTCCGTGGGGTGCTTGTTGCATCTGTTTTACATGTCTTCCGTTCAAACAAAGATCCGTCGCACACAGACCCTGTACAGCAGCTGGTTGAACGAAGTAAAATATCTCACATGCTTCCTTCATACGCCATGTGTTTTCTGAATCATTCACTCTCTCTCTCTCTCTCTCTCTCTCTCTCTCTCTCTCTCTCTCTCTCTCTCTCTCTCTCTCTCTCTCTCTCTCTCTCTCTCTCTATCTCTCTCTCTCCCTAACCTAGAGCTCTCATAGTATACTAGTATAGTTTACTTCATTCCTTATCTTCCTTCAATAATTAAGCCTACCAACAAAACCCCAAATAGCCTACCCCACCCGCTTTTACAGTTCCTAATTCCTATCCTTGTTCCTATCCTTACTCCACTTTTCTTGTCCTTGAACAAAGAAGCGAAAAAGCACGAACGACGGGAATAGGTTTTCTCATTACGTTACGAGATTTCCGCGAGAGTACAAAGCAAAAAAAGGCACGGCGGAACTACATCTAAAGCGGCTTATAGTGTACCAGTTATTAGGTCTGTGCACACACACGCACCGCACACACACACGCACACACCCACACACACACCCCACACACACACAAATGACGTTGGTCTAATTATAGCTCATTTAGTTGAATAGTAGACCTAAAGACTGATGAGAGAAGAAAAAGAAGAAAAGAAGAAGACGATAGCGACGATTTTCAAAACGAAATGCTACGAAAATTAAAAAAAAGTGTTTTATTCAATTAAAAAATGTACATTTGGCTTTAAAACTTGAATTAATTTAAAATAAAATGGAAAAGACACAAAGACAAGAAAGGAATAAATAAGGAATGAATCCTTTCATTCCATTGTTAAGTAATAAACTTTACTTACCATTCGTTGGCACAGACTGAATCCGAAAATAGTTTCCTGCCTTGAATTTGTTAGGCTCCCTGAGTTTCATGTAAAATAAAATGCGCAATCATAAAGCAAAATTTCAAACAACAACTTCCAAAGCTTTGGGCACACATGCATATGGAGTGTCTGAGTCTGGTGAATGCATAGGACAGTAAGAAGGGCCTATGTTAGCTTGATTAGCTACGCTGGGTGTGGAACACAAGTCTACTCTTTGGTTCCACTTCATGCACATTGCACTAGCCCTAACCCACATTTTGAAATCAGCCAGGTAAAATAGCCAGGAATAAGTGTTGCCTATTTGTCGTTTATTTTTGGTACAATTATTGACCCTTTTTTTAAAGTATAAAATACTTTTTAAAAAAGGATTGGATTGGCTGGAGAGGAACAAGAACTTGAACGGCTGGTACAGAGGCTTGACACCACCTCCAGAGCCTATGGAATGGAAATAAGTGCAGAGAAGACCAAAATGATGACCAACAACACCAATGGCATCAATACGGACATCAAAGTCCAAAGCCAATCCCTCAACACAGTGCATAGCTTCAAATATTTAGGAGCCATTGTATCAGACAATGGGTCCCGACAGGAAGTCCTCTCCAGGATCGCACAAACAACTGCTGCCCTGACAAGGTTGAAGCCCATTTGGAAAGACAGGACCATCAGTCTACATTCCAAAGTAAGACTGCTGCGCTCCCTTGTCATCTCCATCTTCCTATATGCTTGCGAAGCATGGAACCTCACAGCAGATCTCCAACGAAGAATACAAAGCATGGAGATGAGGTGCTACAGAAGACTTCTGGGCATTTCCTATACCCAACACATCACCAACGACGAAGTCCGACAGACCATCACACAAGCCATTGGACAACATGATGACCTGCTAACAGTGGTGAAGAAACGGAAACTCCGATGGTATGGCCACGTCACCAGATCATCAGGCCTTGCAAAGACTATTCTGCAAGGCACAGTGCAAGGAGGTAGAAGAAGAGGGAGACCGACAAAGAGGTGGGAGGACAACATTTGAGAATGGACTGGTTTGTCACTGAGCGAAGCCATCAGGGCTGCTGAGGACAGAGAAAGATGGAGTATGCTGGTTAAACGATCATCTGTGGTGCCCCTACGACCTTCGGGTTACGGGACAGGATAGGATAGGATAGGATAGGATAGGATAGGATAGGAAAATACTATATCAGTAGACGCGAGCCAAAACAAATCACAGTTTTGTTAAAATTTTGTGTAACAACAAAAAAACAACATCCGTGATCTAAAATAGCTACAACAATAATACTATTAAAAAAAACACAACAATAATACTTTTAAAAAAAAATAGTAATTGCAATAAACATTCTTTAATGAAGAAAAGCCTAGAATATTTATTTATTTTATTTTATTTATTTATATATTATTTTTAGTTTGCAATTATTTTTTGTAAAGAGGATTAAGAGAAAAAAAAGTTGAACTTAGCCTATTGCTTTTTTAAGTTCCTGCTTTTAAAGTGTTCACCTTTAATATATTTTTGTTTTCGATAAAACTGGTATATGCCTATATTCTTCTTCTATTACACTTAATATTCATTTCACGTCGTTTAACGATAAATCTGTTTTCGTGGAGGAAAAAGCTGTAATGCAGAAAATAGCAGCCCTAGCAGAGCAGATACATAGCTTATAAGTAAAACCAGTTTAACAGATATAGTGTAGCTATATATATATATATATATATATATATATATATATATATATATATATATATATATATATATATATATATATATATATATATATATATATATAAACCCTGTTTAACAGATATAACGAAAGTATACTTAAAACCCTAACAGATATAGGGTAGATATATATAAAACGCTGTTTAACAGAAATAGCGTAGATATATGTAAATCCTTGTTTAACATATATGGCGTAGATATATGTAAAAACTCGTTTAACAGATATAGCGAAGGTATATGTAAAACCCTGTTTAACAGAAATAGCGTAGATATCATTATGTAAAAACTTGTTTAACAGGTATAGCGTTGATAAATGTAAAAAGCCCGTTTAACAGATACCTTTACAGTTATTTTGGTGGCTGTGGGCTATAGATATCCATCACTTTATAAGAACTGCCAGGCGCACCACACACATCCTCTCTTTTACCAGCGGGCTTACACTTCTGCCGTTTTCAAACCCCCGCCGCCGTGGTAATATCCTATCGGGGAACGGGGTGCGCGGGATGTGGTGGGGCGAGAGAGGAAACAAGGCAGGGTCGGTTGTCAAAGAGAGAGAGAGAGAGAGAGGGAGGGAGAGAGAGAGAGAGAGGGAGGGATAGAGAGGGAGAGAGAGAGAAGGAGAGAGAGGTGTGTTTATCAGTTTATAGTCCCCTCTCTTCCCGTAAGGATTTTCAGAGAGGAGACTAGGGCTTTTAAAAATCCAACTCCCAGCTCAACCCCAACCCCTCCACCAAAGACGTAATCCTTGGAACGGAAAAAAGAGGCGGGGGAGGAAGAAGGGGAGGGTGAGTGGAAGAGGAAGAGGAGCAGTTCACTTTGTATTACAGAATATGTAGAATAGTAGATTTCAGTGTTGGAAGCAGGAGAAAGATCAGGGGTAGGGCGGAGGTTGGAAGGAGAAAGAGGAAACTTTAACAGAAGACGTCTGATAAATTTGTACCAAAGGAGAGAGAGAGAGAGAGAGAGAGAGAGAGAGAGAGAGAGAGAGAGAGAGAGAGAGAGAGAGAGAGAGAGAGAGAGGGTTAAACAACAATAACAAACGGCTGTGGTAAACTAATGTAGGTCTTTTTTTTTAAACTTTTTGTGGGGTGTGGGGATGGTAGTAGAGGGGTGGGAGTAGGTGAGGAGAGGGGAGGGACACTCTTTGGTAATAGGTAGCAGAAGAAGACTGATAAGAAGCGAAGAGAAGAGAAGAGACAAACCGGGTCACTTTCTGTCAAACTGGAAGAGGTGAGAGAGAGAGGGCCACAGAAGGAGTGTTTTCAAGGGGAGTTGAAAACACTCCTTCTGTGGCCCTTTCTCTTTCACCTCCCCACTCCTCTTCCCCTAAATAAAGACAAAGAGCCCGAGAGAGAGAGAGAGAGAGAGAGAGAGAGAGAGAGAGAGAGAGAGAGAGAGAGAGAGAGAGAGAGAGAGAGAGAGAGACAGACAGACAGACAGACAGACAGACAGAGGGAGAGACAGACAGAGAAAGAGACACACAGAGACAGACAAAAAGACCGACAGAGAGAGAGAGAGAGAGAGAGAGAGAGGAGAGAGAGAGAGAGAGAGAGAGAGAGAGAGAGAGAGAGAGATGGGGTGGTGGTGGGGGTCTTGAGAGAAGAGAGATAGGTGGTGGGATTAGGGAGGGGGCGGGGGTCACTGAAAAATAGAGAAGATGCACTTTTTGTGATTGAGTTCAGTTTATCTCAGTGGTGCTATTTTCGACCTTCTGGAGCTTTTAATAATTAATGAATTTGAGCTCGATGAAACTGACGAGAGATATATCAGATACGGCGGATGAGTAGGTAGAGATAACAAGGGAGGAGATGGGTCGACGGGTATAGATATGCTGGAAATGTATTATTATTATTATTATTATTATTATTATTATTATTATTATTATTATTATTATTATTATTATTATTATTATTATTATTAAAAGTAAGAGTATTTTCATTAATTAAGTACCAAGAAATTTGAAAACGGATTTATATAATAATTATTTGACGCTTCCATAGGCCATGTACTTTGACTAAAACAAAACAAAAAATCTAACCAATAAGATACATCCATCAAAATAATTTTTAAAGTCACAGACCTAATAAGTTTATATACATGCATGTGTATCAGCTGATCTAGGAACCCGAAAACGCCATCGCTCTACAGAGAATTTGCATCCTCTTCCTGCATCTTCTGAAGAAACTCAATACCGAAATAGCGAGATGATGAACCGTTTCCCCTCGTCCATCATTTTTCAAGATGCTTGCGGACAAGTACAGCAGTCAATCAGGATACGCCATCTGGACAGGAAAAATGGATGCTCGGAGATATGGCGGTGTATAGTAGCAGGTACAGTCTCTAGTCACGGTGTGGTTATGATACACTCTTAGTAGCCTGTTTGGCACTTCAAATAGACAAATAAGCTTAAACCTACCTTTCTCCCCCCCCACCCCCACCCCTACTCCCCACAATGACGGGTGACCCCATTGTGATCAGCTCCCAATTCCTGAACCTTTTTGTTCACGAACTTTTTTTTGATGTTCTTAGATCCCGAACCTGTAGGTCCAAAAGGTTCAGGAACATAGGTTTGAAAAGTTCATGAACTTAAGTTCGGGATCTGAGAAGCTCGGGAAAAAAACAACATATTCGTGAACTTTCACGAACCTTCCAATTAAGACAGACCACAAGCTTTCTATACGTTATGATAGATTGATTATGAAACTTTTTGTGCAAGCGACATAGATTTCTTGGTGCCGTTTTCAGATCCACGGCAATTTATTTTCGCTAGCAATTTTGTATACATGTGTTCACTGGTTCGTGAACTATCCGAAACTTAGTAGTATATAACAGGGGACTATCCCAAACTTAGTAGTTTATAACAGACTTAATCCCCAAAATGAGGGAAAATGACAGCCCGGCCGGCCGCACTTGACAACACCCACTCTTTGTTCCATGTTTTTAAACGGAACATTAACTGTCACTAACTGAAACACATCTGGGCGTATAGAAAAAATGTCTGATTATTGGCGAGATCCAAAATATCAGTCAACTCATATGGGCATTTACGACAGAGTAATGTAGACTGAAGGTTTGTGGTCAACAAAACTTGTCCGCAATCACTTTTTGGGACATCTACCTTAGGATGAGCTGAACCTGAAATCCTAAAAAATAGGATTTTTGTTCTAGCTTTTAGAGAAAAACGGGTAGGCTATACAATTTTATTCTGATGTATTTTATCTCATTCAACCTTTTAAACTCGTCATCCTGTTATAGAAAATAAGATATGAAAGATCTGTACATGTTTTTGCTTATTCTATAAATAATAAAATATAGTTTTTGTGTGTGTCTGAAATTTCAGAATGCAACTCACTGCTACCAGAGCACAGGAGCCCGTATCTGGATGTGAGAGAAGCATAGCCTATACTAGACCTACCGTCTATATAGAGTACCAGAGCATCTTGCGACCTCCTCCCAAAACAGTGGCTTCAACATAGCCCTAAAGACTGCGCGGACTTCTGCAATGCTCAGAAACTCAACATGGCTGTAGCTGCCACTGAAAGTTATTTGTAATAGTATTTGCTAATACTTTACACTGGAATGAAGGATGCCGTTTGCTGGCAAAAAAAAAAAAACAAATCCAACGCACGACGCTACAAAATTGACATGCTGTGTTTTTTGACGACTTTCTTGGTCTGTTTGGCTTGTGTTGATCTCGCAATGGAAAGAAACCTGAATTTCACACTTCACATGAAGATGAGTCTCCTCGCTTTCTCTCTATGAGAATGTAGTTAGTTAGTTAGTTAAATAGATTAACGTCCCCGGACACATAAGCAGGCCTGAAAATGGCGACTAATTTAGTCGCCATGGCTAGTGAAAAAAAAAATTGGCGACTAAAAAAAAACTTTAGTCGCCAAATGCGAGTGCGCTAAAATGAACGTTTTTTAGTTTGGCTAGTAAAATTTTTAGTTTGGCTAGTAAAATTTTTAAGTTACTAGCCAAAGGCTAGTGGGACCTTTTTTTCATTTTCAGGGCTGATAAGCGTATTGATTGATTGATTGATTTATTGTTGCTTTAGGTCCAACGGACTCTTCCGAGCCAAATCAGGACCGGACAACCCCCGATCCGCATAAAAGATCTGTTGAAACAACCCCAGTGGGAAAATTGAATGCCCTCCACCGGCCAATCACTTTACAATAAAGACATCCCACGCGAGGGACGGCTGAGGGTTGACCCCAACTACGCGAACCCCCGGTTACAAAAACAAAGTAGAATACAAACATCATTATAAATCATCAACAAAACGCATACATATAAAATGCCTATAGTGCTAAATAGTACAATCATAGGAGAGGATTCCTACGCCAACATGGACGCAGAAACAAGCGACAAACTCTAGCTAGAGAACTTTTTATCCTGGTAGCGCTTGTACCATTTACGGGAAGATGGCCAAGACTAGGAGTGGACAAAGGAGGATGAAGGGGATAAAGAAAAATAACGGAAAAGATGATGGAGATGCTACCTTGTTGCTGACAACAGAGATAAGACAGGAGGCCGTTGAAACCAAGGTCGTAACCTGCACGGAATCGGGAGCAGATGATGAATGTACCACCTCCACCACCACCACCACCACCACCACCACCACCACCACCACCACAGTGAGTGAGATCTCTGAGTTAAAAGATCTTGTAAAATCGCTTTGCTCCCGAATCTCCGTGCTTGAAAATATAATTCGCGAGCAAGATGTAAAAATTGATAAGTTGCTGGCCTTTTCGAAGCAGACGACGTGTGCGGCTTCGGGGAGCAAAAATAGTTCCACTTACGCAGAAGTTTTGAAGTTGTCAGCAGTTGGTCCCAACTCAAAACTCACGAAAATGCCACCAAAGACCGCAACAACCAAGCCGAGGTCCACTTTTGGTCGAAAAAAAGCAAGTTTAGATCATGATATAGTAGAGGCAAGATATGATGTCAAAATACCTACGTCATCATCAGTTGACGTAACATCAGACGTCAGCAGAAAGGAATGCGGAAGCGAAATTATTATTCTGCATGACTCGGTCTTGAATGGTATTCAAGAAAAAAGACTGGGTCAATCTTATGGCTTTGACGCTGTCAAGAACAAAGCCTTTACTATTGGTGATCTTGAGCCCTCCTTCAGGTCAGCATTAAACAACCGAAGCCCACCTAAAGCAGTTGTTATCCACTGTGGCATCAATGACCTGAAAAAACAAGACTCCAGAACGGCAAGCAAACAATTCGTCCAGTCAGTAAAAAACATCTCCTCCTGCAGTCCAACATCGAAGATCATCATCAGTAAACTGCCTGTAGTGTCCGACCCCAAGCTGCAACAAAAGAAAGACATGTTTAATGCAGTTGTATTTTCCGAATTGGCCGAAGAACACCAGATTTCATTCATCAGCAACGACAATTTGCCACTGCACGCCCTGAGAGACAATGTCCATCCAAACAAACGGGGCTCCAGTATTCTTGCTGGCAACATTGGTCGTCATGTTCACAGGATTGTGTGGGAGAAGCCACGAAGACCTGCACGGCGTTTTAACCGAGCAAACGACTTTCCAGGGTACTACGACTGGAAAGGGAATTACTACCCGCACTCCCCAATTCACTTCCCTACTAAATGGTACTAGTTAAGCCAGGACTGTTTGTTTCTGATTTCACTGCGTATTATACAGACGAATTAGTGATTTTATTTTGTGTTGTTTATCCCTCTTCTCCCTCACGTTTGTTACTGTAAATATTTGTTAACAAGCGTCACTGTATGAAAAGTGAAAAATTAAGTATTTTCCAGTGGAACTGTAGATCTATTTCTACTAATTTACAATATTTACAACAATACTTATGTGAAAAAGACCATCATATATTATGTTTACAATCGTTACATGTAAACAAAAATAAATTGCCTAAATTAAAGGGATTCTATTATCCACCTGTATTTAATTTAAATTGTAACAAAGTGCAAACTGCAATATACATTAGAAATGATTTAGACTATGACATTTTAACATCGCCTGCTCCGAGGGACTTGGAAGGCGTCTTTTCGTCTGCAGTGAAATTAAAGGTGAATAAAGAACAGTGTATTAACATTGCATCAATATATTACCCAAGAGGTACTGACAACATAGACAGTGACTGGATAAGACATTTCGACATTTCTGATCCATGGATAATATGTGGTGACTTTAATACTCATTCACCTTTGTGGGATAAGAGCTGCCATAGCACAAATAATAACTTTTTTTAATGAAAATGTTATTGACTCTGACTTAATTTTGATTAATGATGGAAGAATAACTCGCATTCCTGACGTGTCTACACATCGTCCTTCAGCCATTGACCTGACTTTTGTTACTCCAGATCTGGTTGTGGATTGCGTCTGGGATGTTGAGACTGATTCCCTCGGCAGTGATCATCTTCCTATAATTATAATTCTTAATAACATTGTTGATACGCAACTTGAAGAAGATTGTGTGCCAAAGTATAACTATAGTCATGCAAACTGGGAAAGGTATCAAAGTTTACTACTGGAATATGATACTGATTTTGTGAATAATGATGATATCAGTTATGCATATGATAACTTTGTGCGATGTATTCACTTCGCAGCTTCTAATTCTATTTCTCAAATAAGAAAATCTGTTAAGAAAAAACATACGGGAAATATATGGTGGAATAGTACATGTGAAACGGCTGTAAAAGAAAAACGGACTGCATACAAAAAATGGATAAAATGCAGATCAGAAGTAAATTTTAAAGACATGAAAGAAGCTAAAATTAAATGTAATAAAATAATAGCGCTTGAAAAAAGATCCTTTTGGTCTGAATATTGTAAATCTGAAATTAATAATTCCAAAGATGCTATCAAGGTATGGAAGAAACTTTCAGAAATGAAAAATGGAATTCAGCTCCCACAGTGCCCTTTAAAATTAACAAATAATAATTTCCCTACTCCTAAAGAAAAAGCTGAAGAATTTGTCAAAGTGTTTGCAAAAACTAGTAATTCTAATAATTTGTCACATCATGTTAAAAATGAAAGAGAAATATTAGAAAAGACTGAAGAATATAATGCGCCCCCACAAGATAATAATTTATATATTAATTCAGAAAGTGGACTTAAAGAAGTTAAAAATGCTGTTTTAGAATTGGGAAGAAAACGATCAGCTGTAGGTTTGGATGGAATATCCTATAATTTATTAATGCATCTCCCTGATAAATGGATAAGTATTTTACATACAATTATTAACAAATGTTGGATAACTGGCAGCTTGCCCGAATCTTGGAAGTCTTCTTTGGTAATACCTATATTAAAATCAGGGAAACCTCGGGCAGTTTCGTCCAGTTATAGACCCATTTCTTTAACATCTCACACTTGTAAATTAATGGAAAAAATTATATTACAAAGGATTTCGTACTATTGTATTAAACAAAATATTATACCTGTAAATCAGGCAGGGTTTCAGAAAGGGAGATCGACAACAGATCATATTGTTAAAATTACCACACATATAAAAAGACAATTTGCAAAGAGAAAAAGTGTTTTGGCTACATTTTTTGACGTAACAAAAGCATACGACCGAGTTTGGCATGCTAGACTGATGTATAAATTAAAACAAATTGGGTTGTCTGGTCGTATATATAATTATATTAGTACTTTTTTGACAAATAGAATTATAAAGGTTAAGGTGGGGAACTCATATTCTTCTGGTTTTGCTACTGATATGGGAATTCCACAAGGTTCTATAATATCGCCAATTTTATTTAATATCTTAATTAGTGACTTGCCAACAGTTTTAGGTAATAGATTAACGCTTGCTCAATATGCAGATGATCTAGCTATATGGATGAATGTCAATTTAAAAAAGAAAACCTCTTTGTATGAAATAAAACAGATTGAAAAATTATATCAAAAAGAAATAAACAACATCACTCAGTTTATGAATCAGAATGGTCTCGAACTATCAAAAGAAAAAACAAATTTGGTACTTTTTAGTAATGGTCAGAAACCAAGACAACTTCCAAAATTAGTAATTGACAACGAAAAATTAAAATATGTTAAAGAGGTTAAATTTTTAGGAGTATATTTAACATGCAAGTTACATTGGAAAAGACACATAGAGTATGTAATACAAAAGGCTGTTAGAAGTTATAACCTATTGAAAATTATAAGCAAACAATCTTGGGGACAAGATGAAAAAACATTAGTTCATTTAGCTATTGCCCTAGTGAGATCAAAGTTAACATATGGACAGGAAGCATATTTTTCTTCTCCAAATTGTTACCTCAAAAAGTTACAAAGCGTAGACAGTAAGGCAATAAAATTAGCTTTAGGAGTGCCTATTCATACAAAAACAACAGAAGCATATAAACTTGCAGGAATTATGAACTTAGATGATTATAGGAGATTATCTTGTGCGAAATATATTATCAGAGCAAAAGCTGTAAACAATAGTACAGATGAAGAGCTTTTTATTAGATCGGATGTAGATTTTCCAAAACATGCCCAAAAGGTGCATTCTTTTCAAACAATAGCAACATATACTAAAGATCTTATCCAGTTAGATATAACACATATTGATAATTTACGTAAGGATATAATATCGCCAGTTCCTCCATGGGAACTTGAAACAGCACATTATAATATACATTATTGTAATGAAAAAAAGAGTCAAAATCAGAACCTTCTTGCAGTTGAAGTTCGGAATCATTTATGTGAGAAATATTCAGAAACTTTAAAAGTATACACTGACGGATCTGTTTTAGAAACAGGGGAAACAGGAGCTGCTTTTGTTATCCCAGATTTGAAAATATCAGAATCGTTTTATATAGGAAAAGGTTATTCTATTTTTACTGCGGAATTAATTGGTATATTAATGGCTCTAAATAAAATTTCTAGTTTATGTCTGAATATATTTAGTATAGTTCTATGCGTAGATTCTGTATCTGTTTTAGATGCTCTAAAAGCTAATATTAACTGTGAACGAAAAGAAATTATTTTTGAGATTAAGAACATTATTCATGGATTGATAATTAGTGGTACTGAAGTGACCTTTTGTTGGATTCCATCACATTGTGGATTTTTATACAATGATTGGGCTGATCATGCTGCAAAATTAGGTGCATTAAATATTAATTCCTTATCAATTAAATTAAATCTGTCTTCCAAAGAAATTCAAAATAATATTGAAAATGATCTTGTAAAGAAACTTCAGTTCTATACAAACTATATAAATCTTCGTGGATTTCCCAGATCAGTTTCATCTACGGCAAACAGAATATTATTAAATTCAATTAAAACCAAATATTGTAAAAATGTAAAGTGCATTTGTGATGAACCTCTAACTCTAAAACATATATTATGTGATTGTATTCAGATTCATCCTCTTTTGCCCCTTGAAGTAAATACTATAACATCAGTTAAAAACATTAGTAATGAATTAAGTGTGGGATTGGCAAAAGCTTTAATCAATTCTCCAGTCGCTCGTTTTATTTAACTGAAATTGTTATTGTTCTGTTAGATAGATATTAATAGTCCCTGTGTGCATGTATGTGTTTATATGTGTCTGTTTAAATGCGTGAATCTGTATGTATGGTCTTTATCATCTTGATGAAAAAAGACGTTAATAAAACAACCAACCAACCAACAATCATAGGAAGCCCTAGTGACCACCCGGCAGAAAGCGTCCAACACTCCCAAGCTGATCCAACAGACCTCATACACAAACAAGGCGTCTTGTCCAGGAAGAGTTTTCAAGAAAAAAGGTAGGTCATTGATCTAGCGAAGAAGAAGATAGTATAGCAGAGTGAAGGACAGAGCAGGAATAGGAAAGAGTAAATGAGGAAGACAGCGACAGTGGGAATTTAAAGCACTAAATTTCCATAAAGTGGGGATACTATTTATACTGAAAACCCCCGGCACTCCAACGGGGGTACTGTTGCCGCAGTGAATCTGTCTTGCCTATAAAGGAAAGACAGGTTTTCAACTGTGGCTTTCACTTTTCCCTTTATAGGTTTGAACAATCTACAGTGGCAAGATTGCTCATAACCCCAAGGGGTACATAAGCGTATAGGGGACGATGAGAATGTAGCCCATACATCTTTATTTTATATTAATTTTACCACACAAAAAAGGACTTGTTTCGTTTTGTCATCAAACAGCAGAATGAAATGGGTGGTTTTGGATGATGAGAAGTGGATAAGATGAGATAGTGATAGTGATAGTGGTGGTCAAAAAGGTCAACGAGTCTCTTCACAAAATGCTGGAAGATGAGGTTAAAAACATGATAAAGTCTTGAAATACAAACAAACGTAATGACCAAGAACAACCGGTCTTTTCTTATAGGAAAGCTTTCACGAGCAATGGTTAATTTTAATACCTTATGTCATGTGCGATTTATCGATTCATGATTCGTTTGCAACCTGTGAAGCTGAAAGGCAAGATTCTATGTTAGTAATAATGAACTAATGCATAAAGATCTTAATCTGGCACGAAACAGATACAAAATATTCTGAAGAAGAAGGAGGAGGAGGGTGAGGAGGAAAAGGAGGAGAATAAGATGGAGGAGGGGAAGGAGAATAAGAAAGAGGATGATGAGGAGAAGAAGACACCCATTGCACATATAGCTACGATCGAAAGAAAGTATACTACGCTGCGCAGCAGGCCAAAGTATGTCCCTCCTTAAAGGGATACTTTGGCGAGGTTAGCAGCCTGCTCAGTTACAGTGTCGGTGAAAGACTAGAAACGGAAAAGTAAGTTTCGTCTCCCTCTAGGCGACGAATTAGGTCACGCTGTATTTGTTTCTAGGTCAACTGTCTTTTACGAACCGTTTGAGAATCTTTTCGAACCGTTTATTGACGCCGGACAGTGTCCTCACTTGGTTTCATACAATTTAAGAACCCAAGAAGGCAAATGGGTTTTTGGGACGGAAAAAGAGCATTTCTGTAGAGAAGAGGGTTAGGGCAAGGGCTAGGGATAGATCTACAACTAACCCTTACCCGAACCCTTGTAGCAATATTCCGCTCTTTCCGTCACTTTTAAACAGTACTGCGGTTCGCATCCACGGCTAGCAGCGAGCCCAAAGTATACTTTGAAGGGATGGAGGGAATACTTTCACCTGCTGCTAGCGGGAGTTTTGGCGATACTTTCTACCGATCGCAGAAATGTGTATTACCTCAAGAAGACATCATCATCATCATCATCATCATCATCATCATCATCATCATCATCATCATCATCATCATCATGGAGAAGAAGAAGAAGAAGAAGAAGAAGAAGAAGAAGAAGAAGAAGAAGAAGAAGAAGAAGAAGAATTATGGACTGCGTCAGCTTTTCAGCTGAGAATCGTGGTGTTGGGGTTTTGGGATGGAATGGAGTGCAGTAGGGGATAGGGGAGGGTGCAAGTTTAAAAGATTGAAATCGACACGTGATGCCTACAATCCTTACGTTGTCTACACCAAGTCTTCGCAAGAAATTTGTATCGGAGGCATTAAGATGAAACTAGATCTTGCTTACGGACATCATGCGAAGGCTAGATGGAAGAGGCGTGGTGTCCCAGATAACAATCTTAACAGTCAAAAGAATCTTGAAGCTGCTGAGAAAAAGATGATGATGATGATGGTGATGATGATAATAATGAAGATAATGATGATGATGATGATGATGGTGATGATGATGAAGAGTGTGATGATGATAATGATGATGACGATGATGGTGATAATGATGATGATGATTTATGTATTTATTAATTTATTTATTTATTGACTCCTTAGGGTCATGCAGCTCTATTCAAACTATTGGTCTCGCGTCAAGTGATTGATTTAATGTTATCATTAATCTATCCTATCCTATATTGCCAAACGTCGCATCAAGGAGGGGTGGCTACTTTATTTCCTCATTCCCGACTACCTAGACTGGACAATAACCAATACATAACGATCCATTACACAGCCCTAGCCACAATCTTCTGCCTTCGAGGAAGATGACATATTGGGAGCAGTGCTTTGCTTTCTTGCTTCATTCGTGAAGACCGCGCGTAAGAAACACGCACGTCGGGCTAAAGGTAAAAGGGAGATAAGAACTCCTCGGGCTTTGCTGATAGGGTTGGTGTTGATTTACAAAACAGGGTGTCCAAGTTTCTACATGGTTGCTGCTAATACTGATTTTGTCTGAATCAAGAGGATGGAATCGGACTTCTAGCGCTCAAGTCAGGGAGAAAAAAAAACTACAAAAAACAATGTCTACACACTTTTCCTAGTTAATTAATTGGAAACAAATGTTAAGAGCTCGTGGCAGAGAGAGAGAGAGAGAGAGAGAGAGAGAGAGAGAGAGAGAGAGAGAGAGAGAGAGAGAGAGAGAGAGAGAGAAAGAGAGTAAGACATTTTATTGACATATTGGATTAAGATATTAAGCCATGGGCTTATTCCATCCTTCGCACACACGCATATATGCACACATTCACACTTACATACATGTAATTATAGAAAAATGCAATATGATAAAAACCATGGAAGTACATACTGAAGAATCCATGTAAAAACCAACGATGAGAGAGAGAGAGAGAGTTACACTCGTTTTTGTTTTTATCAGTTGATTCAGCCCCGATGCTTGAAACCTGATAAGTGTAACTCAGATTCGTTTATCCACGCAACCCGTTCAATCATCAACAAGGCTGGAGTCGTCGTATAAAAATTTCCAACTTTATTCAACATACATCAACAACTGCATACAATCGCTCAATCGCTTTTTCCACTCTACAATTCTCAACTATCAACCACCTTTTGAAACAGTGCGGCACTATACATATAGTGTCTCTACACTCCAGAAAGGGCGAGAATATCCCAGCGTGACACACCTCAACCAATCAGAACAAACTAATTCGTCATCACTGTCTCACATCATACAACCTTATTTGAGATAGAAGCTTCTTTAGTTACCACAAGAATTATCCATACGCTTCGATCGATAGAAAACAACCAACTCTAGAAAATTCTCAAATAATATCGACAAACTAAACTTACCAACGTTATACAAATCTTCTTCTAATAACAACGCAAAATCAAATACAAAATAAATACACTATTTTATTGCATGCTTAGCAAAACAAAACGATCGCATCTATCGTGCGCGTCACACACGAACTATCCTGCGCGTTTCAACGTAACAGAGAGAGAGAGAGGGAGAGAGAGAGAGAGAGAGAGAGAGAGAGAGAGAGAGAGAGAGAGATGCCAACATGTCAATAAGCTAATAAGATTTGAGAAACTTTCTTCTTACTACAACTACAACTTAATTCGTTTGAGAGTAACTCTAACCAACGTTAGACTTACTTGGCAAAAGGACTAATGTGCCTCAGTAGAAAAACTTTAAATTCACTGCACACGATCGTGAGAAGAACTCGCGACATGCTATAATTAAAAGGGAATTGCTAGAAATAATATGTAAGGAAAACATTCGCAGCGTCAACTTTTGTAGCCTAACTTGAACGCGATGCAATCTATAATTAAAACTATTCGTGTGTTTTACACCACTTCTTATCTCCATCTCGCAGTAACCGCTTTAGAAACTAGGCACACCCCCCACCCTCCCCCCCGCATCACCCCTCAACCTTCATCTATCCTCAAGAGTGACACAAAGCTAAGCCTATCTTAATTTTACAGTTTTCTGTATAGAGCGTAGGCCTCAGAAGGTTCAGGTACGTTGTTTGTAAGAGTGGGTCACCCTGGGCGACCTCTCTGAAGTTGAAAACAGATGCAAAAGCAGCTGGAGTGATGAACACAAGGAATTTTAACGGTGATGTCCCGTTAGACGCGCGTACGGCTTTCAGTGTGTTATTCATATAATAGCGAAGATGGAATGAAGATATTAAAACTAGTAGGCTAGATCTAAGAGTTGATTTGACTGTGACGGTTGTAGTGGTTTGTGATGGTGGTAGTGATGATGCTGGTGATGACGACGATCATGATGATGATCATGATAATATGAAATACATGTTTTAGTAGCTCATTGCAGCATGTGCATATATATATGTGATGATGGTGATGATCGACGACAACAACAATGATGATGATGATGATGATAATGATGTGTTGTGTATGTTTATAGTAAGTCTATTATTTGGCAATACTTATTATACTAATAGCTTACTTTACAGACGACTCCAGATGTTAATTACAAAATGTTTACACCTATAGTACACAGGTGAATGGTGTTGATGATGGTAGTATTAGTGATAATTATGACGGCGACGATGACGATTTACCATGATGGTGATGATGATGACGACGACGACCAGGAAACCTGGCCCTAGCACCAACCCCCTTTAAACCCAATAAACAAATCGTAAATCACGAGGTAAGCAGCAGCACCTGGAGTACAGAAGTTGCTTCAGCAGCAGCAGAAAGCAGTATAGTTGCTGTTTTACAACCCAAAACAGCGCCATAATCGTCGTCGTCTTGATGTACATCATCATCAACATCGTCAAGTTAAACATTACATTTCCAGTCTATAATTTATCATCATCATCGTCGTCGTTGTCGTCGCCATCATCATCGCCATCTTCCTTCGAGTCTTCTTTTTCGAGATAACTGTTACACTTAAAGTCAAAAATCTTTAAAATTCTGGCAGCAGAAAGAAAACGGCAGCGCTAAGAACATTGTGTGTTAACTTGACACTAAACAAGATGGCAAGCCATTCAAACGTATTTTCAGACAATCGCACTCAAAGCCGAAGGTCAACATTTTCAAAAGTGTCAATTTTCGTGGTGTTGTTGTGAAGCGGTTTTAGCAAAATGAATGCATGGAATTATGGACCACTGTCTAAACTATCTGCACGCAAAAAATATCAAAATAAAGTAGAGACATTATTTTTAGTTCAAGCGCAAAACGTGTAATTCAGCGACTTTGACCTCTGAGAAAGAACAAAGGTGAATAAATACTAAAGGTTGAGTGTTGGTTAAAGTATCTAATAGTAAAATTATCACAAATCACTGTAGTCATTTTTGAGACAATAACTGTGTTTTGAAGAAACAAATTCAAACTCGATGCGACAGTTGGCTACGACTGATCAACAAATAAAGACTGGTTTGCCACCTAATTATTTGCCCAAGTTGAAGCACCTAAATACCCCAAAATTTATTGAAATCTGTTCAACCGTTTTTGAGACGCTGAGAAAAACGTATTTAGCAAAACCAACTTGCCCCCACTAACCTTGACCTTTGCAGTAGAGCAAATTATGATGGGACGGGAGGCTGACAAATAACCATGTTCTTATGAAGTTTGATCAAAATTCATTATGTGATTCTAGAGATGTAGTGTGCAACGAACCGACCGACAGACATTCAGACCGTTTGACACGTTCTGATTCCCGACTATTTAAAAATATTTCCGGATATTTGTAATCTGAAAATACAAAAATAAGCCTTCTCCTTGTTGGAAGCTTGTAACTAACTGCTGTTGTAAGGATAGGCGGCAGCACCAAACATCTGGCGATGCTCGTTAAAATTACACACATGCACACACCCAGACGCACACCCACACAAACAAAAACACCCACACACACTCGCACACACACACACACGTCTGTACTCCAGAACTCATGGCAATTTACGGAAAGAGCGCAAAATTCAGCTAAAATTGAAAGAATTAGATCAAGAAATGGCTCTTTTCGTCATAAAGATGACGTAATTCTGTCTCCTAACGGTAATCCTTATTCTAACCCGTTTACTAATTTATGTAGAAAACAGCCTGTCCCATATTATGTACTTAAAACAGTCCTATGCACTACAAGAGCACTCCCATGTACTTTAAAAAAAAAAAAAGCACTCCCATGTACTTAGAAAAATGTGGGGCGCTATCTAAATGCCCCATTTTGTGCATAAAAAGGCAAATTTAGCACCCCATAACTTTATGAATACACGCCCGGGCCCACAAACACACACAACCGTGTAGAAACGCCGTTGTGATGACTTTCATGAAACTCTACATACGTTACTTTGACATTTTTTACAAATTTGTCCATTTTTTTAAGCTATCCCTAACCCTAACCCTTAACCTAACCCTAATCCTAACACAGCCCTAACCCTACCGGAACACTGTTTTGACGTCAAAATAACGGGGTCCGTCAAAATAAAGTACGTAGAGGTTCAAGTGTATGTCAGAATAAAGGCATTTCTACCTAGCCACACGCACACACACACACGCACACAAACCTTACGCACTCTTCACATTCACATAGTGTTACCTATTCTATCCTATCCGCACTCTTCGCATTCACATAGTGTTACACTTACACACAAACGCACACGCGTCACACACAAAAAAGCACGTGTCACACACGCACAAAACTAGGCTAGATACTTAAAGTAAACAAGCACAACATTTGGCCTACTTATAAGCTTACTTCTGTGCACGTGCTGCTGTCACGGTCACTTTAGATTTGTTTGTAGCAATCCGTGAGAGAGAGAGAGAGAGAGAAAGAGAGAGAGAGAGAGAGAGAGAGAGAGAGAGAGAGAGAGAGAGAGAGAGAGAGAATTCAAGGGACCATCTCTTTAAATCATTTGCTGTTTGAATGTACTGTTTTAACACTTTTATATAAACAACAGGGATTATATTACCTGAACAAGATGACATTAAAAACATTTTATATAATACAGAAATACGTGACATTGCAAGTGTCATTATGAAAACAGACTTATTTAAGAAATTATAATTTTGAAGAACGTTAGCATTGTACTGTTCATTTTTATTGAGTTAAATGTATTATTATTATTATTTGTGTTAATGTCATAATTATTATTTTTTAAAATTTTATTTCATTTTATTATCATTATATTTAAAAAAAACTAAATTAATACATTTTAGTTTATTCATTTAATTAAATTTTTAACTTTATTTATTTACCTTTAGTTTTATTTTTTGCTGTTGTCTATAAATATATTGTTGTGAACAGACGTGAAATTAAAATATTGAATTGAACTGATTAGAGCAGGGAGGGAGGGAGGGAGAGAGAGAGAGAGAGAGAGAGAGAGAGAGAGAGAGAGAGAGAGAGAGAGAGAGAGAGAGAGAGAGAGAGAGAGAGAATGCCGAAAACCTGCTGGTGAAAATAAGTTATTGTCTAGGTCTAGGGTTACAGTTAACACTAACCCTAATCATAATTCACATTCTAAGTAACTCTAATCCTAACGCTAAATATCTAAATTTGCTGTTTAAATTTTATTCCTATCTTTGGGTTCATTCTCTTAATATCACCGCCAGATTTCGAATGTTGTCCTCCCACCTCTTTTTCTGTCTCCCTCTTCTTCTGCCTCCTTTGCATCGTGCCGAGCAGGATGGTCTTTGCAAGGCCTGATGCTCTGGTGACGTTGCCATACCATCAGAATTTCAATTTCTTCACCAAGGTGAGCATGTCATCATGTTGTCCAATGGCTTGTGTGATGGTCTGTCGGACTTCATCGCTGGTGATGTGCTGAGTATAGGAAATGCCCAGAAGTCTTCTGTAGCACCTAATCTCCATGCTTTGTATTCTTTGTTGCAGATCTGCTGTGAGGGTCCATGTTTCGCAAAAGTATAGGAAGATGGAGATTACAAGGGAGCGCAGCAACCTTTTTACCTTAGAATGTAGACTGATGGCCCTGTCTTTCCAAATGGGCTTCAACCTTGTCAGGGCAGCAGTTGCTTGTGCGATCCTGGAGAGGACTTCCTGTCATGACCGTCTGACACAATGGCTCCTAAACATTTGAAGCTATGCACTGTATTGAGATATTGGCCTTGGACTTTGATGTCTGTGTTGATGCCATTGATGTTGTTGGTCATCATTTTGGTCTTCTCTGCTTTTATTTCCATTCCATAGGCTCTGGAGGTTGTGTCAAGCACCTGCAACAACTGTCCAAGTTCTTGTTCATCTCCAGCCAATCCGTTAATGTCATACGCAAAACGAAGGTTGGAGATTGCTTTACCCCCTATGCTGACTGTGCCTTTGTGATGAAATCTCTAAATACAATAAGTTTGAACTTTATATCTCTCATAGATTAGGTTCAAGGTTACTTCAAAGTATCTATACTGACTTTGGACAGTTCCAATGACCTAGACCTTGTAGTGAGGTTGACCAAACTAGCACAGGATGTGTGTCTCATTGATATCTATCATGCCTCAAAGAATCATAAATAAGTTCAATATTAATAACTTTGAAAAAAAAGTAAAAATTTTAATGTTTTGACTAACATTTGTTAACCCTGTGACCTTGACATGAAGTCATTCATTCACTGATCATTTATGAGGTCTACTGGATATACACCATCTTACCAAGTTTGGTTGTGATAATTGAAATAGGTTCTGAGATATTAATATGCTTGCAAGTTTTGCACGTCCAGAAGGTAGACTGGATGGTGGACAGACGGATAAAAAAATTGTTTTTTAATGTCATTTTTGGACTATTTAGGACTTACCTTGCACAGATTAGCAAAAATGTGGAAAAAAGTTTTGGTCGAGGGGGTGGAGAAGTGTTGAGTACATAGACTCGCATTGCAATGCATTCAAATCAAAAAGGCTGAAAGCATCCTGTATTATTATTATTATTATTATTATTATTATTATTATAGAGGATGAGCGAGTGACAGATCATCTAAAATCACAAACTGTGTAAAGACGTACAACAAAAGAAATACATTTGTTAGGCAAATGAGCGGTAGATTTTGTATAAGGATACTACTGGGTCAGCATATTATATAGGTTTAGTGTGGGACTGGGGTAGTCCGTTTGGTGTAGGATAGAGAAGCAACAAATGAAATGAACGCCTTAATGCTCTATATAGTATCAATGAGCAGCTGTACCGCTGTGAGTGTTGCTGTAAATACAATTCTTCATTAATTTGTAATTGAGTTGCTTGATAAACAATTATCACAATTTTTATAGACCTTTTCATTCAATACAATACAATACAAAAAAATATGTCTTTATTGATCTCTATCAGAGAAATTACAAGGTTGACTGTGCGTCTGTAAAATCAATTAATCAAAAACCATGCAAAAATGCGTGATTCAGATCACAAGTCCACATAAAATATTCACATGATTGGCCTTGGGCTTTGATGTCTGTGTTGATGCCACTGGTGTTGTTGGTCATCATTTTGGTCTTCTCTGATCTTATTTCCATTTCATAGGCTCTGGAGGTGGTGTCAAGCAGCATCTGCACCAACAATGTCATCTGCAAACTTTGTCATGGGTCAGGAGTCGCTAGAACTTCTAAAATCAGCTGAAAAAGAAAAGGGGAGAGAACTGTGCCCTATGGAGCGCCTGTGTTCGAGTCTTCTGACACTAGGTTATCTCTCATCTTCACAAACTGAGGCTTCTTCGTCAAATAGTCCATGATCCAGAGAATGGTGGGAGCTAAAAAATTCATCGTAAAAAGACTGTCTACCATTAAATGAGGCTGAATGGTGTTAAAAGCACTGGAAAAGTAAAAAAACATCAAACTAATGTAAGAACCAGGCTTGTCTAAATGAGAATAAGTCTTGTTAAGAACATACAGTACTGCGTCATCAACAGTCCTGTTTCTTCTATAAGCAAACTGACAAACTGACCGATAAAATGTTTCACAAAATCACAAAGCTTAACCGAGACAATCCTTTCAAAAACCTTTATGCAGAAGTCAGTGCTACAGGCCTCAGATCATTCATGGTCTGCACAGACTGTTTCTTTGGCACAGGCACTATGCATGAGGTTTTCCACAGTGCATTACATTACATTACATGATTATTGTTTTAGGTCCAGCGGACTCTTCCGAGCCAAATCAGGACCGTAAAACCCCTGATCCGCATAAAAGATCTGCTGAAACAACCCTAGTGGTAAAACTGAACGCTCTCCACCAGCCAGTCACTTTACAATAAAGACGCTGAGGCTGTCCTCTAATTTATCGAACCCCCGTTTACAAAAACAAAATAGAATACAAACATCATTATAAATTATCAACAAAATACATACATATAAAATGCCTACATTGCTAAATAATAACATCATAGGAAGCCCTAGTGACCACCTGGCAGAAAGCGTCCAATATTCCCAAGCTGATCCAACAGACCTCATACACAAATAAGGAGTCTTGTCCCGGAAGAGTTTTCAAGAAAAAAGGTAGGTGACTGATCTAGCGAAGAAGAAGATTAGATAGTATAGCAGATTGATAGAACAGAGCAGGAATGAGAAAGAGCAAATGAGAAAGACAGCGACAGTGGGAATTTAAAGCACTAAATTTCCAGAAAGTGGGGATACTATTTATACTGAAACCCCCGGCACCCCAACGGGGGTTTTCCACAGTGCAGGTACTTTACTAACACTAAGAGATAGATTTAAAATAACTGAATATATGTAACTAAGTTGCTCAGCACAATGTTTGAGTACTCTAGGCTTCATCCCGTCTGGTTCACCCCACTTTACTAGCAGCGTTCACCCTCTTCAACCCTCTCATCACCTCTTTCTCCGTCAATACAATAGGGGATTCCCCGCCGTAAGTCCACTATAACTAATCAATTTTTCTCTGTCTCTCTTTTATGGTTAAAATCATGCCCATCAAAACGTGCATAAAACTGGTTGAGAGCATTTACATCTGTCTGCGTAGCACTGCTTGTTTCACCACTCTTTTTTCCCTTGTAGCCACTCATCATGTTTAACCCCTCCTTCGCTTTCTTCATATTGTTTCCCGTGAATGGTCCCTCCACCTTTTTCCTGTACTCTTCCTTCCCCTTCCTGATCACTCTCTGAACCACCCTCTGAACATCCTTCACATCCCCAGTACTCTTGTCTTTAAACACCCTCTTTTTCTTGTTCAAAACCTGCTTGATATCTTTTGTAACCCAGGGTTTATTATTACTATAGACCTTCGCTGTCTTCTTAGGCACTAAGTTGTCAACACAAAAAGAAGCACAATTAGTTACATAGTCTGTCAACATCACGTGCTGAGTCCACAAATACTGCCAAACCAGTGAAGTCAAAGCATCCTCTAAGTATTTCTATTGACTCACTCGACCAATCATAGACAGTCCTGGTGAGTGGCGGTTCCCGCTGCACATGCGGTTGGTATCGTGGAACAAGATTTACAATGTTGTGGTCCGAGTGGCCAATGGATGTCAAAGCAAAAGAACTGTAGGTACCACAAACATTTGAAAAATATAGGTCTAAAGTTTTGTCTCTACGCGTAGGACATGTCACTTGCCGATTCAATTTCGGTAAAAATTTCTTTAGATTAAAATCCCCTATGACTAAAAGGAAAGCGTCCGATGACTTAGTTCATGCATGTGCTGTGCTATCGTCTCTGCTGAATCTGTCGCATTAGCTGAGAGAACTCCCGTGGTAGGTCATACAGCCTCATGCCTAGAGTCGGCATTTCAACACAAGGTAAACATGACGTGTGCTTGACTGTCACGTTGTTTGTGTGACACCATTTGTGATTTACATACACACCCATCCCTTACCCTTTCTTTTTCCTCCAGTCCTTCGTTATGGTTATGACATCATTTGAACTAAATAAAGTGTAGTTTCAAACAAATGTGTTTGAACTAAAAGAAGTGTCATGTCTAATATTTGTGGGTTTTATAAAACAAAAAAATGGCAGCTTTTGACACTGGATCTTGGTCTGGTTTCCCATCTTGATGTTGGATGATGTCTAATTGCAGGAGAAGGTAATGACTTTATGTTTGTGAGTGAGCAGTGATATTTTACCATCACAAAAAGAGATGCTATGCAAATTAAGATTATTTGTGGAACTGGGAATATATAAAAACAGCTCTCCAGTTTCATTTAGTCTTCATATTTTCTTGGCTGTATAGTCTTTAAAAGCAGGTTAAAAACAAAGTTTGGGGGTTTACAACCTGCTGACATGTAACGAAAATGTGCTGTCAGACTGTATGAAGACCACCCCTTCCTCTCCATACCAAGTGGATCTGAATAAAGAACGACATGACTACTTGTTCTCTTCATTTTTGGTAGGTGGGATTTCGAAGCCATGGCTATTGTTGATGCACTGTCTTTTGAGAATGCACTAACATTCCAAGTCAGGATAGCATACCTGTCAAGGGGTTTTCGGGTTGTGGTGTAGCAATTTAACAGAAAAAACATAGCAAATGGAGGTTTGGTGTAGCACTAATGTGAATCATGCGATTCGCAACAAAATTGGAAACTTCTGCATCCAATATAAACACACACATCCAATGTGTTTACAAATTTATTGTAAAATCTTGTTAATGCACAACAGTTTAGCTATTACCATTATCATTATCATTATAAACATTTTCATGTACGTTTTTTAGGTGGAGGCTTTGCCATTTTCTTTGTTCAACTCCGTCTGTCTCTCCCTCACAAAGACTGATCTTAGACTGAAGTTCTGAATGAACACGTGTTGCGGAAGTGCGGTGCTTTTACTAAGTGTCTTTAAACCGAACTCGACCGGAACAGACTACTTACGCGCGAAAACCCCCTTTGGTTAAAAATTATTATCGTCACTTTTGAAAAATTGCGTAGCAGCTTTGTGATATGCCGTAGCAGCTTTGTGATACGCCGTAGCAATGGGAAAATGTTTCAAATGTGTAGCACTTGACAGGTATGGGATAGGAGGTCAGCTTCACTCTGCATCTTCTTTGGTCATCCAGGATGAGGAAGTATTGGGGTGTTACTTTGGGTTGGGACACAGCCGTCAGTTATTTTAGACAGCATGGTGAATCTTGAGCTGTCTACGATGGTCTTCCAAAGTTGGTAACTGGAGGTCTTGTAGCATTCTGGTGACTTTTCATGCTTTCTATCACTTGTAGTCTCGTGGGCAGCCTGTCACTGTATTCTTTCTGTCATCATACATGCAATTTCATGCACACACACACACACAAACACACACACAATCATATGTATAACAAAAAATCAGGACCACAATTTTAAAGTTTTAGATGGGGGAAATGTAGCATTGAGTATGAACAGTATTTCCGTCTATGAAGAAGGTGAAGGAGACCAGACATCCCAGTCGATGAACCACTGCGGCAGAAATGCATAACTGGAATCTGCACCCATGTTTCTACACTGCATCTCGCTTCTGGGGCTCCACATCAACAGATGGACCATCCTGAAACAACAATTATAAGTGTACAAGACTATAAATGACAAAAAAAGCATAAAATTATATTCCAAATTGGAAGTGTTTTAATATCTTTCTATTATACAACAACAACAACAACAATAATAATAATAATAATAATAATAATAATAATAATAATAATAATAATAATAATAATAAAAATAAAAATAATAATAAATAAATATTAACATAACATTTTCTTCCATATGCCTCACACACATAGACAAGTACGCAACTTCACATTTGTCCATCCATTTTAACATCATGTACGAACCACATAGTGAGCAAGGAACAGTATATGGAGGAACAAATACAATGGTACACGGTAAATAGGTAGGCATTAACAAAAACAGTGTCTCAAAAAAATAGATCTTATGCTGAAATTTAAAAGAAATTAAAAAACATAAGAAGAAAAAAATAGAGAAAAAAATGAATGAAAGAAAAAAAGAAAGAATGAAAAAAAAGCAAAAAAACAACACAGAGAATCTAACAAAACAAAACATTATGCTCACCTTGGATCATCCACAGTGATGTTCTGCTTAATATAGCTCAACACTGCTTCCAAGAAGTTGAAACATACATTTGCCTGCCATGTATTTGGAACGTCCTGCATGACAGACACACAATGTGACAAAGCTTTGACAACAGTTTGTTCCTGAAGAGACTCATTGGTGTAGCACTGACCTTGAGCAGTTGTTTTTTTTTTTTACTGGCAAATAGGCTATGTGTAAGAACGATTAATTTTATTTCATTTCTGAGTGGCTTTGCATCTATGTGCAATGGTCTGTTTTCCTTCCTGGTAAAATAGTCTTCCCCTAGTATTTTTGGGCAGGTGGCCAAAATGTATCTCATCTTGACAATAACACATTCTATAGGCCATTTTCCACTAAGCAGGTAACCGTGTTGCTAGATGAGTGTCTGAGATCTATCAAGCAACTGCCTCTGGCATTCACATTGGGGTCAGCATGTCTTGGAAACGAAACGAAATTAGATTAAGTCCCCTGACACAAAGCATATAGAGGACATTGGATATTGACTGGCTGCAAAAGGTGGGCCGATCAGACTAATAATAATAAGAAATTGATTAAAAGCCTACAACAGCCATAAAACCACACTAACTTTATTTCTGTTCAACGTTAAAACTCTGGACCAGAAGGGTCTCCCGGCAACAAAAAACTAAATAAAATAAAATAAAATTTTAAGATAAAAGTCGATCCGGTTAAGAGCCGCAAAACAGCAGTGTATATAAAAGAAGGAATCTATACAAAAGGGATCAAGCACACAGTCATTCATTACAATTTATAATTATGGCTAAAACTCCCTGCATCACACAGCATACAGGACTGATAAAATCCAGCGACACATAAGTGCCAATAAATACAACATAAGTCGCTAAAATCCTAATGACCAACTATAATAACAAGCCTATCAGTTTTAATATTAAAAACAGGCAACGGGCAAACTCATCACTGCACTACACAGGATAATATACAACATGCCCACAGTTAACTATAATTATTATAAGACAGCCATAAAAAGATAAAATTAGATTATTAAAAGTGATTCGTACTAACTTTACATCTATATTAACTACATAAAAAATAACTTAATTATAAAATCACTCAGCAAGCTAAGACTTATCCTGCAACACACAGGACGATATATAACATACCAACCTTAAAAACATATATAACCAACCATAAAAAAGGCAACAGAGGGATGAACGCCCCCAGGGGGACCAAACCCCAACCGTGACCGTGCATACCAACAAGCCAAAAACCAAGCCATTAAAATTTGCTATTAAATTAACATCAGAGAATTCCCGCCACAGCGGAATTATAAATGGCAGCGGAAGCGCTGAGCAGGAGACCTTGGTCGATGGCTAAAGAGTATGCGATCAAATCGCAAAGACGGGGACCCAGCCCACGAGCCACACATGCGCCCTAACATCACAAAAATCGGCCGTCAGACATTGGTATTCAAAAAGACAGTGCTCAAACGACGGGACACCACCGCAGAAACATCTTACATCAGTGTACATGGTGCGGTGGTGACCAGTACAAAGCCGAAGAGCCAGAGTCCTAAGGTGAACAGGGCCGCACCATTCAGGGGAAAGGGACTTCGCCCCTCAAAGCACAATCTCTCAAAGGCCGCCCCACACCACACTTCGTAACAATCATCCCACTCGGCCCACACCTTGGCGGAAACTTCCAGCATCTCTTTGTGGCTGACTGCTTCTATAAACTTAGTAACTGCCCAATGGTGGCTGACTGCTTCTATAAACTTAGTAACTGCCCAATGGTGGCAAACGGTCTACTAGTGAATGAAATTTCACTCTCTTAAGAAAAAGAGAATTGTTAGCCTAGGATCACAATGGCCATGATTGTCCTGCAGTAAATGTACACATAAATTCTTTGTTGTTGCACAGAACCCTTACATGCACAACGAGCTGCTCATGGTACTGGTTAAAATAAGAACCTAACTCAAGCCCCGCAAGGCTCCTAATCTGCAACATCAAGCGCCATGTCAAACTCCTTGGACCACTAATTGATCCTGAACGACCTACATGTACGTGCCTTTATTTCTGCCTGTTACCTGACTTTTTAACAAAATAACTGGGTTCTTTAACTTCACTCTGGGGTGACACAAGGGAAGGCAAAATACCAAATAAAGAGTAACTACAGAAAGATGCCTCAATTGAGACAAATCTCAGTTGATATGTGAACCAGTTTCTTTTGCGTGCCAGGTAAGCAAAAATGGCACTGTTTCTCCAACTATTTCTATCTAGAAATTAATACAAACTGATTCTAGCATGCAAGGCGCATTTCAAAGATTTAAAAAAAAATTGACCCTCAGTGCTAGATCTCAGATTTTTTTTTTGCTTTGTTTACAGAAAACTGCCTTCCCCCCCCCCCCCCTCTCCCTCTCAACCCCCAAACAGTTTTGTGCAATATGATATATGTGGTTTTTCAGTTTCAAAAGACCATTTACTTGAACATTTCTGTTAATGTGTTTTTTTCCTCATCCCTCCACCCCTCCCACCTCCAAATCACGTTTACAGAAACTGACCACAAGGTTTGGAAAAATAGAACTGCCATGCACAGACTGAAACAACAACAAGACCACACTAACCTCAGACAACAACAACAACAAAAAAAACATTGATTAAAATGTGGTTTAAACTGGGGCAACTGTTAAATGCCTAGGACTATTGTTTAAGCCTTTTTCATGCATTTGACCTTCAAGCACTTTACAAATGCAGTGGAACTATGTGGTTTTGACAAAATATGGAAATTACAATAAAAGCAAAAAATGAATATTGGCAAAACATTGTGTTGCGGGTTCCTGCATGCACAGTGACAGAATGTTTATGAACTGCCATTTATGGGATATTTGTATTCCTAACTTAAATAAATAAATAAGTGGGTTAATAAGTAAATAAATAAATATATTTCTAAAATCTACCTTAACAATAGATGGAATGCTCAAAGTTTGAAATTCCTCCAGTTTGTGAACAATGCCATCATCATCACGGAAACCAGCAATGAGTTTAGTGGTTCCCACTAGGAAACTCTGTGCCCACCACTTGATCAGCTTAAACCTGAAACCACAGACATGCAACATGCACACACATGTTGATAAACTTGTGCTCACGTAAATACCTAAAACACAGGCATGTTACATACACACATTTTGATCTGCTGGGATGCCACTGCCAAATGCAATTAAAACCAGAATGGCAAAGTCCATATGTCTCACATGCTCCTTATAAAATTTGCTATATTTAACATGAAAATGAGTGCCCAGAAAAAAAAAGAAGTGGCATTAAAATGATCTTTCTATGCTCTTGGCCTTGAGATGACCTTGACCTCCAGCTCCCAATACATCATGTAATATCAAATAAACTACAGCAAAAGTTGTATTATGACAAAAAAACCCAGTGATCTAGCTTGGGCTGACCTTGACCTTCAGTGATCTTGAACTTCACATGATCTCTCATAATCATGTATGATCAAATAACCCAATGTTGTTGCATACTATGGGTTAAATAGAGACATCCTACTGCATGATGACCTATTTTTTGTATGTTTTTGCAAGGCCTAAATTTACCTTGACCTTCAAGATCAACACAAAAACAGAACATATATGAAAGATCAAGCTATCTTCTCTAAAATACAACAAGTTTGGACTTTATATTTCTCACAGTTAGGGTCAAAATCATTTCAAAGTACCTATACTAACCGACTTTGGACAGCTCCAGTGAACATTGACCTTGAAGTGAGGTTGACCAAATTTGCATAGTATGTGTGTCTCATGTACCACAGAATCATAAATTCAATATTAATAAATTTGAAAACAAGTTAAATTTTGTGAAAAATTGTCATATTTTGACTAACATTTGTGATCTTGACCTTGAAGTGAAGTAATTCATTCACTGATCATTTTGAGGTCTCATGAATATACACTATCTTACCAAGTGTGGTTGTGATAGTTGAAATAGGTTCTGAGATATTAATCCACTTGCAAGTTTCGCACAGACAGCCGACGGACTTTTTTTTTTCATTTTTATACTATTTAGGATTTATTTTGCACAGATTTGCAAAAATCTGGAAAACATTTTTTTTTGGGGGGGGAATACACAGACTCGCATTGCTACGCATGTGAGTCAAAAAGTAACTAGGGTGACCAATACATTACAGCTCACTTGCCCAAGGAGTGATCATTTATTTCTCACTCATCCCTTTCCTTTTTCATAGCTGGCAGTAGTTGTGTCAAGGACTTCATTTGGTGGAGATAAATCTCAGAAATAAAACTGGTACAGTAAAAAGATTGTCGTGTGGTAAAACGGTTTGAAGAAAATTAGATAAAATCTAACTTTCTGACAAAACACTTAGATGTCAAGATGCTGACAGGTAAAAGATTTGCAGGCAAAGGATCAGATAAATCTCAGTTTGATCTTGTGTGAATGTTGTTAACAGGCTCATAAACACTGTGGTTGTTACTGGCTTAGGCTGGGTCGCTAGTCTAGCAAGCAAGTGGAACAATTTGGCTTTCAGTACCCCTGCATACCACTTCATACTATGCTAGTCAAAGCACTGTGGACATACCATTGCTTTTACATAGTTTAGCCCACTCACTTTTTGAAGTTCTGTTCTTGTCTGAAGGACTCGATGATGCGAGAGGTTTTCAACTCTACATACTTGTTGTCATCCTTAATAGTGGGGTCTACAGCATCAACCTCCCCTCCAAACACTGAAACCATTCACAAAAATATAACAACTATATTTATGCCTGAGCACAGATCAGGTTGTTGTTGTATCAAATTTTATTCATCAGATTAACATAAGTTGTACTGATACACTACATATCAGGAAATTGCATACAGATACAGATCAGGAAATTGCACCATAACCTCATGAAATTGCACTATACAAATTCATGTTGTTATTTTATTATTATTATTAACTATAGAAAAGAAGACTGAAACTAATAATTGTAAAAGCTCAGAAAAGTGCTTTTTTTATGCCCCTTGAGCCATTAAAATGTCTGTTCTATATGAAATTGACTGTAGTAAATAATAAATAAATAAATAAATAAATAAATAATTGTTTGTTTTCTGCTTTGCAAAGTATGACTTTTTTCTTCTAACAATGTCCCTGGAGTTTTAAAATAAGAGTGCCAATGTGGCTGTTTTCACAATATTCATGGCCATTTTGTAATGTGCATATACACAACTCAGCACTTGTTTTGTGTACCTTCCCCTTGTTGTGAGTGACACAGCCATTTGAAGTATGATTCAATCATAGCTTACTGGTATTCTCTGTCGTATGCAACCCTTGAAAGAAAAATCCCTGACACATGAATATAACATGTCTGATGTGCCACAGAATTTACCAAGTGAATGGGAATGCAGGCGGGTACGCACCACACTGGCAAACCCTTCATTGTTGTTTACTGGTCGACTTGTGTCAGGGTGGCCGTTTTCAGTCTCTGAAAAAAATTACAAAATAACCGTGTATACTACACAAAGCCTGAAAATACACCAAATCCTACTAAAACGTTATACCCTGAAGGAATTTTTGTTTTAATAAAGGTAACAATTTTAAAAAACTTTTCTACAAATCTATTTGGCATTTATACATATATTTTCCTTTCTTCTGCTAAAACGAATTATCTTCTTAACTTTAAACCCTGTTCTTTTCTTCCCTTAAAAATGCTGACAGGGTCCCTGTCCTATCCTATCCTATCCCATAACTCAAAGGTCGTTGTGGCACCACAAATGATTGTTAAACCAGCGTACTCCATCTTTCTCTGTCCTCAGCAACCCTCATGACTTCGCTCAGTGTCAAGCCAGTCCGTTCTTGAATGTTGTCCTCCCACCTCTTTTTTTGTCTCCCTCATCTTCTGCCTCCTTGCACTGTGCCTTGCAGGATGGTCGTTGCAAGGCCTGATGCTCTGGTGACATGGCAATATCATCTGAGTTTCATGCAGTTTCTTCACCACTGTGAGCTTGTCATCATGTTGTCCAATGGCTTGTGTGATGGTCTGTTGGACTTCTTCGTTGGTGATGTGCTGGGTATAGGAAATGCCCAAAGTCTTTGTAGCACCTCATCTCCATGCTTTGTATTCTTTGTTGCAGATCTGCTGTGAGGGTCCATGTTTCGCAAGTGTATAGGAAGATGAAGATGACAAGGGATCGCAGCACCCTTACCTTGGATGTAGACTGATGGTCCTGTCTTTCCAAATGGGCTTCAACCTGGTCAGGGCAGCAGTTGTTTGTGCGATCCTGGAGAGGACTTCATGTCGGGACCCATTGTTTGATACAATGGCTCCTAAATATTTGAAGCTATGCACTGAGGGATTGGCCTTGGACTTTGATGTCCATGTTGATGCCTTTGGTGTGGTTGGTCATCATTTTGGTCTTCTCTGCACTTATTTCCATTTCATAGGCTACGGAGGTGGTGTCAAGCCTCTGTACCAGCTGTTCAAGTTCATATTCCTCTCCAGCCAATCCATCAATGTCATCCGCAAAACGGAGGTTGGAGATTGCTCTATCCCTTATGCTGTGTCTTTGTGGTCTGCAAGGGCATCTGACATGATGCGCTCTAGATAGATGTTAAAGAGTGTTGGAGAGAGTAGGCATCCTTCACGCACACCAATTGTTGTTCTGAACCAGTTCCCGATAGCGCTGTTGTGGAGGACTGCACTGGTAGCATCGTCATACAGGCTTTTGATGACTTCAATAATTTTAGGGCCGATTTTGTATACTCTCATGGTTGCCCACAGAGATGCATGCCAGACTTGATCAAACGCTTTCTTGAAGTCTACAAACACATGATATAGATGTTGTTGGTGCTGTAGGTATTCCTCGCAGATTATTCTGAGGTTCAAAATCTGTTCAGAGGTACTTCGCCCTGCCCTGAATCCTGCTTGTCAGGAGGACCTTGCTGGGATGGCTGATGTTGCGGTAATTTTTACACTCCTGAAGGTTACCTTTTTTAGGGAAGAGTGATGACAAGTGACTTGGTACATGGTGTAGGCCACTCTCCACTCTGCCAAATCTTGTTGCAGATAATGGTGAGGGCGTCAATCATAGCTGCTCCTCCGGCTTGCAGCAATTCTGCGGCTATGTTGTCTACTTCCTCTTTTTTAGCGATTGCACTGCTGCCTCAACTTCTTCTCGGAGAATTGGGAGGGTTTCTTCCTCTTTTCTGTTCTTGGGACATGCTAGAACCGATGGGTATCCGTTTGGTACGTGATTGTAAAGGTCAGAGCAGTACTCCGTCCATCTATCCAAGACTTCTTGTTCTTCGGTAAGGCATATGCCAGACTTGCATCCACACTCCACTCAAAGCTTGAGGCTGATTCAGAAGTGTCTACTATTGAGCCATTGTCCGAAAACTTAACGATTTGTGAATCATCCTGCAGCCATGTGTAGAGAGTGAAGATAAACGTGGAGGTAACTGTGCCCTTAGGGGTTCCTGTGTTGATAGTCTTAGTGGAAGAATGACTCAAGGATGCAAAAGAAGGAAAAGATGAAGATGGCTGAGACTTTACACAGTTTGTGTACGGTTGCTAAGGAAGTTTGTGATCCAGAGAGTAAGACAGAAGGTACGTTTGAACAGTGTTGAAGGCAGAAGAGAAATCTGCAAAAAGAACCCTAACACAGTCACCATAGCTTTCCAGATGAGAAAGAGAGGAATGAATCAGGGAGATAACTGTGTCTTCAATGTCTAAATTTTGCCAATACACAAATTGCAGAGGGTCAAACATAGGCAAAGCCTGCAGTTTCAACATGCTCAGTATTATTCGCTCTAGACATTTCATGAGCACTGAAGTCAAGGCCATTGGTCTATAATCATTAAGATCAGACAGGTTGGACTTTTCGGCATCGGACAGATAGTTGCTGCCTTCCAAGAATGAGGCACGGTGTGTGCTTAGTTAGGCATTGAAAATATCATAGAACACAGTAGCTAGCTCTTTACTGCATGTTTTGATCAGCCTGCCACCAATGCCATCAGGTCCTGAAGCTTTTTTTAAGGTTGACCCTGCTGAGGACCGGCCTGCTGAGTGGGAACAGAAGTGGCTAATAAGCTCCCATCCACATAACTGATAAGTGTCTGACACTTCGAATCACAGGAAAAGAAAGCCTTTGCCCTGCACATACCACCTCCATGGGCATACACTCAGCTCCATTCATAAAGCCAAGTACCTAGTACATTTCTGGAGACCTCTGTTGGGATATCCACATCCGCAGCACCATCAACAAGGCCAACAAGATATTTGGCTTCCTGAGGAGAAAACTCAAAAATTGGATCTCAGTCTATCAAACAGCACAACTATCTCTCACTGGTCCATCCTACCCTGGAATATGGGATCCACACAAAGAGAAGGACATACAGAAAATTGAAGCCATGCAGCGCGGACAACCTGCTGGGTGGTCAACCATCACCAGTGAACATCCAGTATTGACACCATGCAGTGGCCCTTCCTTCAAGATCGACGCTGCAAAGCCTGCCTCTGCACCTTCTACAAATACCACAATGGCATATTATCCATCAACTCTACCAAGAAACCATATCCGAGTCCCCCAACCAGATCCACCAAAAAGACACACTCAGCCCATTACCAGCTACCTTCATACAGAGCACTGTACCACCAACAGACTGTTTACATTGACATGATAGCTAAGTGGAATGCCTTTTCAGCTGAGGTTGTCCTCAGCCATACCTTGGAAGGGTTCAAATCCCAGATTTGAAACACCAAACCACACTCCTCCAGCCCTATCCCTCTTTCACTACCTCTCCGCCTCAATATCAACCTCTTCACTACTCTTCCAACTGAGCTGTTCCCTGTAACCTGTTTACTCGGGCAGCAACTTAGCAATTTCCAGCAGCAGCAGCTTTCCTTAACTTAACACGAAACGGAAACCCCTAAAGTGTACAGAATCTTCACTAGGATGAAGGCGGTAGTCTATAACAAGAGGACTTTCCCTACTGTTTCCTGATCAATATCATGAATCAAAACTTTCCTGTAAAGATTCCAGTAAAGTGTTGTATATATATATATATATATATATATATATATATATATATATATATATATATATATATATATATATATATATATATATATATATATATATATATATATGGGAACAATTGACATTCTTATATCGTACAAAATGAAATGTTGCAAAAATTATTATGCAATATTATTATACCTACCTGCAGTGACATACTGCTCAAACTTCCATCCCCCATAACAAATCTTATCTTGCAGTGGAGTTGTCTGCTCCTTTTGCTGCTTCTTTCTCTCCGTTTCAAATTCGCACAGGTAATACGTCCCACGAAACTTTGTTACGGCAATCATCCAGTCATCTCGGGTCTCATATGGAGTGCACAACAGCTTGGTCAGCAGGCCTCTCCAGCAGATGAAGTCTGTATGTAAACTGCATCCCAAACATTAATATTAAACAGCCCCCGTTTTGTTCTAGGTTGCGTATGTATGTGTGTGTGTGTGTGTGTGTGTGTTTGATTTTTGTTTTTAATCATTAAATAGGCTTAGTATCCAATTCTATTATTATTGTCAAGACCTCATAATCTTATTTTCTCTGGTTTAACAAAAACTATTTTATATTATATTTATATTGAGGTTTTTAGTGGTATACCTCAAGGCAGTATTTTAGGTCCAATTTTATTTAGTACAATCTTTATTAATGACTTGCCTGAATTAGTTCAAAGTTCATGTAATATTTTTGCAGATGATACTAAAATGTATAACCTCGCCAGTAAGAAAGACATTGCAACAGGACTTGGACAGACTACAAACGTGGACTAAACAGTGGACTAGATCTCCTGATCACTAACTCCCCCCAACTTGTACCCCGCACAGAAGTAGTCCCAGGCCTATCCGACCACTGCATCCCATACTGCGAATTTTCCCTGACCCCACACAAGAAGCGCCAGGCCCCTCGCCAGATTGCTCTGTACTCCAAAGCTAACTGGGAGAACCTGAAGACGGCTGCAAGGGAAATCAGCGCTATAGTGCAGGAGATGCAGGCCACAGCATCACTAGAGGAGCTCTGGACTACTTTCAAGCAGGGCCTGCTTAAAGCAGCAGAGGATCACATTCCACACAAGCTCGCACGCAAGAAAGTCAACCATCCATGGGTCACTCAAGACATCAGACGACTCATCAACCGCCGAATCAGACTCTACCGGCGAATGAAGAAAACTGGCTCAGAAGAACTCCGAGTACAGGTGAAAGAACTGAAGCGCACCATACAACGACAGATGCGGCGAGGCTACTGGAACTACCTCAACGGTATCTTCTTGGGTGACGACAACCCGGACCAGGCGGGCAAAAACAAACGCTTCTGGACTTATATTAAGAACCAGAGGTCTTCAAATGTGGGAGTCGCACCACTCAAGAAGGATGGCCAGCTCACTTCAGACCCAGAGGCCCAAGCCACCCTTCTGAATGAGCAGTTCCAGTCCGTCTTCGGTGATGGCGCTTCATACACTGAGGAACAGTTCACCCTCAGGACGGGCATGACCAGCCAAGACGTCCCAGCCATGCCAAACATCACTATCACGGAACATGGGGTTTGGAAGCTGATGACAAACCTTAACCCCAACAAAGCTACTGGCCCAGACGGAATCAGCCCACGCCTACTCAGAGAGCTGGCGGCAGAACTGGCTCCAGCGCTGACGGCGATTTTCCGGTCCTCCCTGTCTTCAGGCGAAGTACCATCGGACTGGAGGACTGCACACGTCACACCGATTTTCAAGAAGGGTGAACAATACAATCCTGCCAACTACAGACCAGTATCCCTGACGTGTGTGGCCTGCAAACTTATGGAACACATAGTCGTCTGCGCCGTCATGCACCACTTCGACACCAACAACACCCTTCACGACAACCAACATGGCTTCCGAAGAGGGCGGTCGTGTGAGACCCAACTCCTGGAGTTTGTCGAGGAGCTTTCGTGCAACATGGAAAGTGGACAGCAGACGGACGTCCTAATCATGGACTTTGCGAAGGCATTTGACCGAGTCAACCACAGTCTGTTGGTCCACAAACTCCGCTGCTACGGCATCCATGACACGGTGCTCACATGGATCGCCAGCTTCCTTAGCGACAGGCGCCAGGCTGTGGTGGTCAACGGTAGCTGCTCTTCCTTTGTCAGTGTGCGATCTGGGGTCCCCCAAGGCTCGGTGCTGGGACCATGCTTATTCCTGGCCTACATCAACGATCTACCAGACCGACTGACTGCACTGACAAGACTGTTCGCAGATGACACAGCTGTATACAGAGTGGTAACTAGCAACCAAGAGCAAGCCCAGCTACAGCAAGACCTCCAGCGCCTTGAGCAATGGGAGAAGAGCTGGGACATGCAGTTCCACCCTGACAAGTGCACAACTCTGCCAGTCACGAGGAACAGACGTCCCCTACAGTCTAGTTACACCCTACACGGTCACACCCTTGAGTCAGTCTCTGAGGCCAAGTACCTCGGGGTGACCCTCCGCAGCAACCTAACCTGGGACGCACATGTCAGCAGCATCGCCAACAAGGCCAGTAAGACACTAGGCTTCTTGAGAAGGAATCTCAAGGTGAGCTCTACGGCCATCAAGGAGCGAGCTTACATGGCCTTCGTGCGTCCTATCCTGGAATACGCAGCATCTGTTTGGGACCCTCACACCCAGAAAGGCATCGACAGACTGGAAGCAGTTCAGAGACGCGCCGCCCGGTTTGCTACTAACCGCTATCACAACACATCGAGTGTTAGGGACATGCTGGAGTCACTGGGGTGGCCGTCCCTGGAGGATCGCCGTCGCATAAAGGACTGGAATGCCCTCAACAGTGAGGCACTGGAGGCTCTGGCTGCTGACACCTTGGTGTCGGGAGTCTCCCAGTAAAACCCTCCAGTTCTCTCCCCCCCCTCCCCTCCTACACACCACCCGCCATGCCCCTCAGTCTCCTTACCCTTATTTCACCAGCATTTCCCCCCTTCACTCACATTTCCTATGTAGCGGCACGATTTAAATGTTATTAGCTACGTATCCGTACTTGACATGCGTACAAAATCTTCCTCTCAAATGCCATAATGATCAACACGATTGATTGTGGGCGTACACGGCAAGACAAGACAAGACAGTGGAACCTATATTTTAATGTTGATAAATGTAAAGTATTGTATTTAGGCATGAACAACACTAGGATTGAATGAACACAAATGTCCAGAGAACAATACTGAAGTGTAGTGAGGAAAAAGATTTAGGAGTAACTTTTAACAGAACGCTTAGTTTTGATATACACATTAACTATTGTCTTAGTTAACAAAGCGAACAAAATTATTGGATTAGTAAAGAGAACTTTTAATTTCCTTAATAAGGATAGATTTGGCAAGTTATATAAGGCATTAATTCGACCGCACTTAAGAGTATGCAAATGTTGTATGGTGTCCAGTCAATAATGATAGAAAGAGTTCAAAGACGATTCACACAGTTGCTGAAACAATGCCATTGTATGTCTAACACAGAGAGATTAAAGTATCTCAAACTGCATTCTTTATAATGGACCTAAAGAGTTAGAGGAGATTTCATTCAATTAAATGAATGATTTAGAATGGTCAGAATTTTGTCTAACACCTCATCACAACAAAACTAGGAGCCCAGAAGGTAAGCCACTCACTATAAAAATTATTAATTGTTTTACAAATCAGTTGGACGCAATGACAAAATTCTTAGATTTATCCTATTGCTTTGATGAGTAATACAAATAGGAAAATTGCATGCATATAGACCCAAGCAAAATGTAGATGAACAAGGACATTCATAAAGGCTTCATGGTCTGTTTTGTCCTCAACCTACTACTACTACTACTACTACTACTACTACTACTACTACTACTGCTACTACTACTACCACCATTCTTTTGAAAACAACATTAGTTGTTTGGCAAATTGAAATGTTGCTTTTTTAAACAATGTGAATTTTGCAAATTAGGAATTTTTCCCCCCTCCTTAATGATTGTATTACATCATATTATGAGCTTTGGAACAGTAGAAATGTAAGCAAAGAGAATCTGTAAGAAAATGTACTAGTCTAGATGACAGAACAGTTACACCTTAGTCAAATGAGGACTTTTTAGTTTTCTTGTAGATGTTAAAAAAAAATGTGTACAGTATAGTTATTAATATTAAATTTTTTCATCATGTGGTGCTCTCCTTTCCATTCCACGCCAAAAGTGTTACTGAGTTGACATACTAATACAGTTACAGATCAATTTCTAAAAAGCAATTTCACATAAGATGAAAAACAGACAAAGGAATAAAACCATATATTGTTAAATTTAAAAGTAAACAAAAAAGAATCAGCAGACATACGTTAATTATAGCTCCTATTGAAACAATTTCCAACCTCATAACTTATTTTACAGGCACACATGATATTGTGATGTATATATACCTATCTATACCAACGGCCTGAGGCTGAACAGGTGGTGTTGCGTCCTTGGATATCTGATTCTGAATTGCAAAACAATTCTTATTGTGCATTACCCATCGAAGCATATCATCCAAATATTCTTTCTTGGTCTCATCCTTGCGAATCAAAGACTTGTAACCCTTGACAAGGTTAAAGGAAGGATCAGACATAGCAGGCTTGATGTAGTATTTCAGCTGTCTTCTGTCATTGTGGAACGTTCTCCTGTGGTCTTGACTAAAGCTTCCAATTTCTGTTGGTTTTCTGAAGTAAGGAAATGGTCTGTCGTAAGTTTTACTAATCGTAGGCAGCTTAGCAAATGTGTTAGTCAAATTCTGTTCTTGTATGGAGGACTTTGCTGATCTCGATCTACCACGTTCACCGTCGATCTTATCTTCAAAAGATCGCTTCATTCTGATGTAAAGCAGAATCTAGACAAAAGTTGCAGACATTTTAACATGTCATCATACAGAGCTAACAGGCCGAATTTTCGTGTTATTTATTTTCTAATGTATTTTCACACATTATTAAAAAGGGATACGAGCACATTAATATAAAATAATCAATGTAGCTTCATTTCTAGATTTCATTTTATAGTTCGGCAGAATATGATTTTTGCATTCACTTTTACGTAAACATGGGGTGATGATGATGATGATGATCTTGTAAGGCGCCAAAAAATGCTCGGGACGCAGTGGATTTGTCGCTGGTTTCCTATGCCGAAGGACGCAGGTTTGATTCCCGCAAGGGACAAACGTATGTGACTTAGTTACGAGACTATTGCGGTCACCGAGGGTTTTCTCCGGGTACTTCGGTTTCCTCACTTCCTTTGAGTATTGGATGCAGTAAACATAAATATTTCAAAAATAAAAATTCGAGTTATTTCCCGTCTTTTAGTAGCGATCACTCTGCCTTTACACCACATGTTTGAGTAATATATATGTTGTGTACGTGTCGGTGAGAGTGGGTGATACGTGTGTGTACAGGCGCATTAACCAAAAAGAATAGACCCTCTGCAAGAATTTTGAGGGTTAATGCGCCTAGCCGGTGATTGTGTATTTTGTTATTCATGAAATCTCTTCCCAGGAGTACAGGGTCCTCGATCATCATGCTCAGCTATTATATCCTATTTTATTCCGTAACTCGAAAGTCGTTGGGGCACCACAGATGATCGTTTAACCAGCGTACTAAGGTACTTTATCTTTCTCTGTCCTCAGCAACTCTCATGGCTTCGCTCAGTGTCAAGGCAGTCCATTCTCGAATGTTGTCCTCCCACCTCTTTTTTGGTCCACCTCTTTTTTGGTCTCCCTCTTCTTCTACCTCCTTGCACCGATGGTCTTTGCAAGGCCTGATGCTCTGGTGACATGGCAATACCATCGGAGTTTCCGTTTCTTCACCACTGTGAGCATATCACCGTGTTGCCCAATGGCTTGTGTGATGGTCTGTCGGACTTCGTCGTTGGTGATGTACTGGGTATAGGAAATGCCCAGAAGTCTTCTGTAGCACCTCATATCCATGCTTTGTATTCTTCGTTGTAGGTCTGTTGTGAGGGTACATGTTTCGCAAGCGTTTAGGAAGATGGAGATGACAAGGGATCGCAGCAGCCTTACCTTGGAGTGTAGACTGATGGTCCAGTCTTTCTAAATGGGCTTCAACCTTGTCAGGGCAGCAGTTGTGTTTGCGATCCTGGAGAGGACATCCTGTCGGGACTCATTGAATATTTGGAGCTATGTACTGTGTTGATGTCCATGTTGATGCCATTGGTGTTGTTGGTCATCATTTTGGTCTTCTCTGCACTTATTTCCATTCCAAAGGCTCTGGAGGTGGTGTCAAGTCTCTGTACAAGCTGTTCATGTTCCTCTCCAGCCAATCCATCAATGTCATCCGCAAGACGGAGGTTGGAGATTGCTCTACCCCCTATGCTGACTGTGCCTTCATGATCTGCAAGGGCATCTACATTATGTGCTCTAGGAAGATGTTGAAGAGTGTTGGATAGAGTAGGCATCCTTGACGCACGCCGATTGTTGTTCTGAACCAGTTCCCAAAAGGTGCTGTTGTGGAGGAATGCACTGGTAGCCTTGTCATACAGGTTTTTGATGACTTTAATAATGTTAGGGCTGATGTTACACACTCTCATCAGAGCTGCATGCCAGACTCGGTCAAACGCTTTCTTTAATGGTATAGATGTAGTTGGTGCTATAGATATTTCTCCCAGATTATTCTGAGGTAAAAAATTTGTTCAGTGGTACTTCGCCCTGCTCTGAATCCTGCTTGTTCTTCAGCTATGATTTGTTCTGTTTCAACCTGTTGAGTATTATTTTCAGGAGGACCTTGGTGGAACGGTTGATGAGGCTGATGGTGCGGTAATTTTCACACTCTTAAAAGTTAAAACTTTTTGGGAAGAGTGATGACAAGCGACTGGGTCCATGGTGTAGGTCACTCCGCACTCTGTCAGATCTTGTTACAAATAATCGTGAGGGCGTCAATCATCGCGTCTCCACCTGCTTGAAGCAATTCTGCGGGTATGTTGTCCACTCCCGTTGACTTCCCTTTCTTCAGCGATTGCACTGCTGCCTTATCTTGTTCTCGGAGAATTGGGAGAACTTCTTCTTCTCTGTTCTTGGGACATGCTAGGACTGATGGGCCTCCGTTTGGTGTGTGGTTGTAAAGGTCAGAGCAGAACTCTGTCCGTCGATCAAAGACTTCTTGTTCTTCTGTAAGGCATATGCCAGACTTGCTTTGGATCGTGGAGACCAGTGGGTGTTACTTGTCAGCCGCTTCACAGTCATGTAAGCATTCTTGCTGTTGTTTTTGTTCAGACTGTTCTCTATTACCTGGCATTGATCTATCCAGTTCTCATTTGCTGTGCGCATGCCTTTTTGGATGTCATTGTTGAATTTTCGGTGGGTATCAGCTCCCTGTGAGCTTTCTTTTTCATTTTCATCTCTCTTTGTTTATCACACAGGTCCAAAAGTTTAGGTATGATCCACGGTTTCTTCTTTGGGCGGTGCTTTCCAAAGATTTTGGTGGTGGCATCTGTCGCAGCTGAGTTGAAGGAGGTGGCCATGTTGTCAACATCTACTTCACCAGTTTGTCTAGTGCACTTTGCTATGTTTACTCTCTACAAGTGGAAACGGAAAAACATCACGAGACCGTGGTCACTTCCAATGTTTGCTCCTGGAAAAGTGCGTGTCAAGCCAATGTTGACGCTTGATCTGAAGCGTTTCTTGACCATTATGTAGTCAATATAGTCAATCTGGTTGTGATGCTCCCCGCTGGGACTGTGCCAGGTCCATCGTCTGGATTTTTTGTGGAGACCAAGCGTGTTTGCCAGTATCAGATTGTTGTATTTGTCAAACTCAAAGAGTCTCAGACCTCTGTCATTTGTCTCGTTGTTGCAGTGGGGTCCACATGTGTCTCCCCAGTTGTGGTACGCATCTTGACCAACCTTGGCATTCTAGTCACCTTGCACTATGACTATGTCCTTCTTCGGCACTTGGTCAAGAACAGCCTGCAGATTGTCATAGAAATCCTCCACTTCGCTGTCGTCATAGTCTGATGTTGGCGATGGTGATGTTGAAAGGGGCTGCTCTCAGGGGCATGGTAATGAGTCTACTGGAGACTGGGCGGCAACCCATGACAGTGGCTAGAATGTCTTTGTGGACCAAGAATCCAGCGCCGTGTTCGTGCCTTACTGCCTATCATCTCTCCCGCTGAAATAAAGTGTGTGGCCCATGTCGGTATTGTTTCACCTAGGCCTTTCCAGCTCAGTTCGCTGATACCTAAAATGTTAAATTGACAGTGGTCCAGCTCGTGGGCCAGTTCTAATTTTCCCTCCGCAGTTAGGGTCCAGACATTCTAGGTTCCTATGTGCGGATCTTGCTAAGTTGCCCATGGTAGCACACTTATCATTCCCGTCCTTGTGGCCATCATATGGTGTGTTTTGGGCAAAAAAAAAAGGGACAATAAGGTAAATTGTTTAAAAAAAAAAAAAAAAAAAAAAGAACTAGCTCTCCAGGCTGTTGGCCACAGCCGAAATCCACGAGTACAGTGTGGCTCGCCTTGGGCCCGAGCACGTGGTCGTTGAACCTATAGTAACGTGAGGTTCCTCCGTCCTGGCCGGTGACTTCTGTGTACAAGACTTTCGCCCAGTGATGCCGTGCTGACATCACCCCTGTTAGTCGCCTCTTACGACACGTCGGGAAACGTTGGGTCTATTCTATTCAGTGCCAGAACCCACAGGGGCTCAGCTATGCTGTGTGATTCCTTCCTCGCTCTAACCCCAAAACCACAGGCGCTTGTATCTGGACACGCCTATGCATGTGACGCGTGTCACTTCGGTTATCAATAATATTATAGATAACCAAACGGACGAGTCACAGGCATAGGCGCTCGCGTTTCCAGATACAAGCGCCTATGCCCAAAACCGACGTCAACTTAGCGTTACGTGACTTCCGGTCCCAGTACTCAAACAATAGTACGCATTGTACTATAGTGCGTTTACAATTCTTTAATTTGATACGGTTCTTAGCTTTCTGTAATATATTGAGTGATTCATATTTGTATAATTTTTACTTTGGTTAAATTGTCCTTACCAACTATAACCTTTAATCATTCACTTGTTATAAAGTTAAAATTTTGTCCATTTTCCCGCAGGAAGTTATCGGTGTAAGAATATCTCACAGCCTGTAGACATTTTGGAGATGGCGGAAGTACAGGTTGGACAAACGCTTCCCCGTGATTTCAGTCAAGTTTTTCTTACACTTGAAAATGTTATTTACCCCGCAGAAAAACTTGTTGATCCCCCTTCTCTGGCCGATGGACTTGACAGAGAAGATGAGTTGGCGCTACGATTTCTTGGCTGTGAGCTAATACAAACAGCGGGTATTCTATTGAAACTGCCGCAGGTAAGATTCAAAATGGCGATTGTAGTTGTGCGTACATTGATTTTCCTGTCTGTGTGATTTTCTTAACTTTGTTGGTATCTTATTGTTCCATTTGAATGGTACTATGTGTGAAACTACAACTGGTAGGAAGGTGGGGAGGATAAACTTACATAACTTGATTGATCTGCCCAATGCGTTTAATTCAACTCGTGTCACTGTCAGGCATGACCTCCATCCATGGCATTCTGGGAAAACATGGCGCATCCGCATGGTTTCTCGTAAAACGTTGCGAACTTCAGACATTTAAACTTCAATCATTTCCAAAAGTATATCAGGCAGAAATTTCAAATCCATTAGCAGTCCCTGATAACAGAAATCTGGATTTTTAGTAATTTATAACAATTACATTTATCATTTGATTTAGGCTATGTAATGTAAATTGTTATTTACACTTTTATCAAAGATTCAATTTTTATAAAAAAAATTTTTTTTTTAATTGCAATCCTGGTTTTGGTTCAGCACCCCATATTCAAAAACTACAAATAATAAAAGTAGATTAAAATATCCAATCTTCACCTTTATAATGGCTAATTTATACGTGTTGAATGTGGCAGCCATTTGTCGTACAGGCCTACATTATTATCAGTCGTTGCAGTTTTACCTAGTTTTTAACTTTTTGTGACGAAATGAACCTTTTTTTCACAATGGCCAGAGCTGGCGGGCACATCAAGAGGCTGGTTTTGTTGTAGTAACATTTAAGTGGACTGTTAACAGTGTTATGAGTTTTGTTGATTTTGTTGCAGACAGCAATGGCGTCTGGACAGATATGTTTCCAGCGCTTTTATATGTGCAAGTCTTTTGTGAAGCACCCAATGGAGGTACAGTAACCTTTTTTTCCAGTTTATAAATCATTTGGAATGCTGTAAACAATGCTAATGCAAGATTCCACACACTTTTTTCTTACCCACTCATTTTCCAATTTTCTTGTTGCCCAAACTTTTGGTGTATTCATTTTATCATTATAATTTTGTCCCCATTTTTTTTGGAAGATGTGAAAAATCCAGTTATTCAAGAGTTAATTGTTGGTTTGCAAATTTGTACACAAATGTACTGATGCAATTTTGTTTTAAATTATTTTAAAAAATAATTTTTCAATATTGTGATATTATTGTGTCAGGCATGCCTACCCGTACAGAATTTCCGTATTTTTTCCATAAATTTGAAATACTCAAGCGCTACGGAAAATACGGATACTTTGTTTTACGGTCTGGAAATACATAAACACAACATTAGGAAAAAAAATCGAACTCATTGGCCTGTGGTAATGCACCGCATGACCGTTTTCCGAAGACGGCCGAATCCGGTTTAATGCCGCAATGCGAGGTCGCAGTAGATACACGTGCATTGAAGTTTCGGGAAGAGTCACCGAAGTTTGCCGAACCAGTTTTTGCGCAGTCGCAGTGAAAAACGGTGCTCGTGAGACTGAATTCAAAACATGGCGTCCAAACAAATAGCTAAGCAAAGTGATTGTGAATCTGAATCTTCAAAGAAACCGCGCATGGAGCAGACATCTCTTGCCTCGTACTCGGAAAAGTGTCCTTTCTTTATTCGCGGCAGCACTGACTCGAAAGTATGACAGGGTGGAGAACTGTCAGCGAATCCGCGGATTTCCGCGGAAGGCATTTGCATTTCCGAGAAAAAAATATTGAGTTCCGAGTGTGAGAAGTTGAGTGGCTACCCTTTACTGGGCATAGCGGCCAAAAGCGGCCGAAGGTCTAAACAGGCAAAACGTCCAAAAGCGTCCGTATCAACCATGTGGTTATATTCTCGCGTTGTTTGAAAGATTGCGAGACTTCCGGCAATTGACTTCCGGTTTATTCTCTTTGTGAAAACATTCGACTGCATTTCCACAAGTTTTCTCTGTGATGCGTTTGTTTTTCCGAATTTTTTTTTAAAAATTTTATTGTGTGTGTGTCTAAAATGGATGGTTTGGATTCTTTGACTGATGAAGGGGAGTTTACAGGCTTCCATTTATCAGACATTAAAGTGAGAGAAATGGACTTGGAGTCAGAGGAAGAGATCGGTACTGACATTAGACAATTAGTGTCAGTAGTGTGCATGCATACGATCTTTCAGACTGGCATGAAAGTGAAGAAGAGGAGGGGGATTGTTTGGACTTTTTAAAACTTTTTTTTGTATACACATGGAGTAATAAAAAAAAAAACAAGACATGACAAGAGAGGTATAAAAAGGTAGATAATCAAAAGAGAATTTATTTCTGTTCATTTTGCATTTTATTTCATTTAAATCTATAGTCACTAATACCTAAGATGTGGTGTTTCTACTAACGTACCCCTAAATATCTCTAAAATTATAAAAATTCTTGCCTGTTTACAGCTAAAAAATAGACAAACGTGTGCCCAGTAAAATTGGAAATGTGGAGTTTGTGTGTAACAGTGGTGGACCTCAAACTTTGTTAGGCCTACAAATCAAGATTCTTAACTTTTTTGAAAGACATGTGCATAAAACATTCTTTTTTTGTTGTTGTTGTTTCTATTCAATACAGGGATGGGAATTAGTGCGCCCCGGTCGTATTTACGCCCCATCGAGTCCTTCAAAGCGCCCCAGCAATTGTTGTGTACGCCCCATTTTTTTTTTGTTTTTTTTTTTTTAGGTGATTTGTGTGTTTAGTCAGCGGACATTAAAAAAAAAAGGGAAGTAACTAGATGAACTTCCTAAGCGTGTTGTGTGTGACCTAGCAAGATTATGATTCGCATTTAGAATGCTTTCGTAGCCATAGGGACTGTTTTGACAAGACTGTATGCGAAATACACGCAAAGGAAAACCTTTGCCATTGCACACACAAGAAACAGCGGTAGAGGGGGGGAATGAGATAGTAACAGTCGGTGAGAAAAGAATTGAGTCTGACACCAGAAAAGAAGATGAAGGAAATGAGGTGTTATTAGTAAAAAAGATAAAGAAGCAATCAAATATTAGTTCTTTCTTTTCAAAGTTATAATTTTTTTTTCATTTCAACATCTAAAATTAAAAAATTCCAAAAGAAGATAAACTGGTTTATAAACTGTTAAAGAACTTGACTATTTGTATTTTATATTATAATATTAATAGTAAGAAAACTATACAGTGAAATATTTGGTTACAACTATGTAATGCTTCAGCTGCAAATGTCTTTGTGAAATAGTAGGTTTAAAGCAATGCTAATACAAGACTCGTCCATATATTATGTCTGTATCTCCATGTGGTATGTCTTTACAGTAAAATCAAATTAGAGTAAAACTACATTTAATCACATTGTTTGAACAATTGGAACGGTGTGCATAATGTGACAAAGTACCAATCAAAAAGAAATGGTGGGAGATAAGTAGGACTTACAGAGAAAAGCTTTAAAGAGGTAAGAAGGAACAAGAAACTGATTAAATAATTAAACACCTTGCATCATCTTTTTCTTTTCTAGCTCTTAAAAGAGGCTACAAAATTGAGTTAATTTTGATAAAATGAATTTTCTTCAGGGGGGCTTCGCCCCCCTGGGCCCCCTACAAGGGCTTTGCCCCTTGACCCCACCGGGGCCTAAGCGGCCCCTGGACCCCGGCTTGCAGTTGCAGTAAGCCCCATCAACTTTTGGCAATTCCCATCCCTGATTCATGTTTACTTTGTGCTTTTTGCTTTCAGGAGAAGCCCTAAATTACTTTCAAAATTGTATAAATTCATGAATTTTCTTCCAGGGGGCGAATACCGGGGCTTGGCCCCTGGGCCCCGGCCGGATTTCAGAGATTTCTTGATTCAGTTGTTCTCCACCCTGGTATGATTTGTGCCAACCAGTTTGGCATCTCCGCTGGTGATATGAACGACATCAAGTGGCACGCGGAAGGCCCACAGCATATCAATAATTACGAGGCTTTGGAGAAGATAAAGATTGTGGCAGCAAAATCAATCTATCACTGGATTCTTCGCATAATATGAAAAAGGATGAGTGCAAAAACAATAGGTAGTAAAATTAAATAGGGAAATTGTAATAGTAATACTAGGTACTCCAAACATTTTTTAAGAACATTGACTATTAAAAAGAAAATGCATTTAAATGAAAGGAAATGTCATGCTGATTCCAATGGTGTATTTGCTTTTTCTGTATGTGCATTAGTTTTCGAGCTATGAATTTTTGTTTATTTATTTAACGTTTGGTTTTTTCCCCCAAATTTGAAATTGCATATTTTGACATTTTCTGACCACTGCCAGACATTAAATATGAAAGTGAATGGTCACTAAATCATTTTTCTAGAGCTTCTATATTCCAATACAACAAAAATAATTTATGTTTAGTCCATGAAGAAATATAATTATTCTTCAAGCACACCTTTAAAATCATGAAAAATGCAAAAAACTGTATAACAAATGCAATGAAACGACAACGCTAAATTTGTAAAACGCCAATATTTCACAACTCTGCTTCTAATTGACCTACAGAAAAGTATAATATACCAATGGAATCAGCAGGCTGAGAGAAATTTAATTAAATACCTTGTACATGCTTTTCACAGCATATAAAACATTTTAAATTTGCTTTACTTTTGTAACAATTGCATGTACGCTGCACTATCATCCACATCACAAACACCCCATATTCTTAAGTCATTTGTCACTGGCAGGCACTCAAAATCCCATCTAAACACAAAATGGGAGCTGACATCAAAATCTATGTCCTCTTTTTTGGGCCAACGAAACAAGTCTTAAATGCGATGAAACGACAATGCTGAATTTGTAAAACGCCAATATTTTACAACTCGGCTTCTAATTGACCTACAGAAAAGTATAATATACTGATGGAATCAGCAGGCTGAGAGAAATTTAATTAAATACCATGTAAATGCTCTTCACAGCATAGAAAACATTTTAAATTCACTTTACTTTTTTAACAATCGCATGTACGCTGCACTAATGTCATCCACATCACGAACACGCCATTGTCTAAAGTCATTTGTCACTGGCAGGCACTCAAAATCCCATCTAAACACAAAATGGAAGCTGACACAAAATCTATGTCTTCTTTTTTTGGCCAACTAAACAAGTCATCTTCTGAGAGTGACCAGCTGGAGAAGTAGTCGATTCGTACACAACAAGTCTGATGGGGGGCGTGGTGGAGCACCTCGCTTGGTTGGCAGGAAACTCAGTTTCAGTTTGTTGTATGTTTCATCAGCTACAAAAACCAAAAAAAAAAAAAACAAAAAAAAAAGAACAGCATTGCATTAATATGACACAGGAGGCAAAATATAAAACAAAACAAAAAGAAAGAAAAAGAGAACTTCAAGAAAAAAAAAGCAGTGGGGTGGTGAGTGAATAGAGGAAAGGGCAAATCAAAATAGTATGACAAGAACTATGGATCATCAATATAATAATAATAATAATAATAATAATAATAATAAATCTTTACAATGGCAACCATAAACATTAAAACTATACAACATAGTTTTTCATATCAAACAACTGTTAAACTTAAATTTAAATAACATACAAATGAACAACAATGGCATAAAAGTAAAGATAAAACCAAAGTAAAATGTAATCACTATTGCTTTTTTTTTTAAATTATCGCATATATCAGTAAAATTAATGTACACAACAACAAAAAATCCTCAATCCTGGCTAAGTAAAAGTACTAAAACTACAGTAAAACTAAAAGATAAGTTAAAATTATATTTGGCTGCAATTTAATTTATGTTTAAAAACATTGGGTCTTGAAGTAATTGGGAGAGATTTGGAAGCTTGCAGAACAGCTCAAATAAAAAATCAATAACAAAAATAGCTTCAACACAAATTGCCCTAAAACATATAGGCCTAACCACTGCCACAAGTTTCTAGCTCACTAGCTGTAAATGAAAACGAAAGTAAACAGTGCTGAAGTCACGTGACTTAGCAAGATCGTTTTTTCTTAAGTCCCTGTGCATATTTTACCCCAATGGAATATATGCTAAGAATCTTTAACATATGCAGATAAAATTTGTTACCAGTTAAATCTGGTGGAAAAGGTGTATCTTAATTAATTTCACATATTTTTGACCATACCATTCAACCTACATCGATTCTCGATTGTCAACTTCCGGTCTTCAAATACTTGCTAAACAATTGGCCTATCATTTGAAAAAATATATTTATCGACAATACAAATGTTATTAACAAGTATTTAAAGGCTAAACTTACCAACAAGTGCCTTTAGATTGACTTGTGACGACGTGCAAGAAGATACACTGACGATCGACTGAAGCGGTTCAGTCTTCTTGTTTACATCGTACTCCGCCATTATCGACGCACATTGGTAGCTGTCGCGCTCAACACCACTCTCCATTTCTAAATAATCTCAGCTAGTGTGAACTCAAAAATCCTAAACTGATTACATATTATTGTAGAAAAAAGATTTGCCTTTCCAACGAGCTACTTTTTAAACAGATCGATTCAGTAGAAGCTATCTAAAAAAAGCAACAAAAAGTTCCACAACAGATCACAAAATGAATTTCCCACTGAATTAAAAAAAAAATTGCACCGGAAGAAAGCCAAAATAGTACAGATTCTTTCATTGGTCGATTTTTTTGTTGGAGACTTATTCCCCAACTGAGATTTCATTTTGTATGGAGGTGGTGTTGAGAGCGCCCTGTGAAGATGGCGTCTGTCACAACCGAGGCAGTGCATCGCAAAACACGTTTCGTACTTTGAAACTTGGATATCTTTCACTCAAAGAAACACACGCATAAAAGATAAAAGGCTCAGGCATTTATTTGGTATGTTTTTATTCAACATCAGGCAAAACAATCAAGAGAACAATTGCAGTGAAAGTGGCCCTTTTGGCCCATAGGGCGGACACAGTAATGGCGACATTTGGAGTACCTAGTAATACTGAAATTTGAAAAAGCTTAACACTGAAACTTCAAATTGAGGGTAGGCATGCCTGTTGTTTTTTTCTTTTTTTTTAATAAATGGTCTATGAAATTGTTCCTTTTTTCCTTGTCGACCAATTTATATGGATAAATGTTGTTTTGTAAACAGATTACAGCGATAGCTTGCATGAATCTGGCAGCGAAAGTGGAGGAAGCACCACGTAGATTGAGAGACGTGATCAACGTTTTTCACCACATCAAGCAAATTCGCTCGAAGAAGTATGTTATTATATTTTTTTTTTCACTGATTACCTATTGACAGGGCTTGAAACAAGGGCATGATCTATAAAGTATGAAATAAGGCACATAGTACTGATAGCCGTTGCCAAGGAATCCTGTCACCTTGTCCACTGTTAAATATTACACTTGTTGTGTGATTAATTTTATTTTTGTGAAGATCAAGAGTCTTGCTGATAATGCTTTACCTTGGGGCAATAATGATTTGTTGACTTGAAACAGATGGATACTCATGTCTGTGATCAAAATGTTTTATGCCATCTCGTGCCTTGTAGAGCTAATTTCAAGCCCTGAAGACATTATTTTTTTACATTCCTTTTGGAGAGGTGAATGGTGGTTGGTGTTTTGGATAGTGTGTGTTTGTTGACATTTTTGCGGATCTCCTGCAATTTAAAATATTGATCAAGTGAAAGAGAAAATGAACATCACAGCCTCTTTTAAATCGGCTTACCCTTGGTTTCTCACAGTGAGTTTATGACTAGTATACTTGAAACACACTGTTTGATAGGCCTTCAAAGTAAGAGATAATCATGAACGTTCATGCAGCACTGTCTGTTCACTGAAAGATTAAGATATTTTGCAAATCTGTGGACTTGCACATTCACGGAATATATCTGTGAGATTATTTGGAACTAAATATGTGCAGTTTTAAAAGTTCTGCCTTCTCAACTTGTAGTTGAAGTTTGAGCTAATTTTTTATTATAGTCAAATATTCAGTGTTGATCATTTTCATTTTTATAAAAAATATATAAATATTACTGTATGGTACCCATTATTTTATACTTTGCCAGTATCGTACACTTTACAAGGTTTTAAGTAAAGAAAATGCGTGTTGTTGCCTTGAGACATTGAGTTTATTTTACTGGAAAACTTGCAATTTTTCTAAAGGGTTGGTAGACTTCATAACTTTAAAGGAGTTTATGAGGAAAAATACAAAAATCATTACAAATTAATATGAAATTTAATAAAAATGTACACAGTGGACATATTTGAAGTATTAATTAAATCACTCCAAATGTATTTTTGATATGTCAGTTTGTGTGAATCTGCGAAATCCTATATTATGGTGATGTTGTAAATATACATGTCATAATGTCAAACGTGGGTGTTTGGTGAGAGATTTCAGAAAGATTGATTTTGCATGTAAAAGAAAAATTATGATGTGTTAGTTCGAACACACTATCATTTTAGTTTAGTCAGGAAAAAGGTATTGTGTTAGAACATTTTTAATTTAATCCAAAAATAACATTGATTGTTTTCTTTTCTTCTTTTTAGCATGGAGTGAACCAACGGAGCTGCTGGAGAATGAACCTGTTGGTGGTAACTGGTTTATGAATCTCTTGTGAGATTCATCAATGAAAAGTAAAACTGGTAAACAATTAGATAATTCCATGATGTTCAAATCTGCTAGTAACATTCAGGCAGTAATAAAGTTTCACCCTAAGGCACAGTAATTAAAACATCAACAAGCATTTGTTGAGATAAAATAAAGGGATTGTCTCTCATATTAAAATGTGATCACACTTGTAACGAGGAGGAGCTTGTGTGTATGTGTATTTTGCCAAACAAGTGCTCTTGATTGCTTAATCATGAAGTATTGTTTGCAGACAAGTCCTCGTGATGATCGGATGTTTCCGTTACAGCTTCTTGCATCTGACTTTTGTTTTTGCCTTGGCCGCTTCCTTGGGGATCAGCATCAAGTGGGATAATTCACTGTTTTACAAGTGTAGCTGTGTTGGTATTTTTTCATATTTAACAATTTGTCTATATTAATATGCATTATCAAGGCACGGGATACACATTGACTGTCCTGCTTTATTATGTATGATAAAAAACAGGCGAGTATGGAGATACAAACAGTTGTCGCTTGAGAATAATTGTCATTCCTGTGGCTGATATGTGCTTGGGTTCATTTCTGAATGAAGGCTGTTATTGCTGGTTTTGCATTTTGACTGCTGTTTCAGACACTGGATGTTGAAATGTCATTTAACACACAGCATTACTTGGACATTGTTTTACACTGTAGATGAATTATCACTGTATTTGGATGAGATGGTTAGAGTAATTGCCTTTATGTACAGTTGTGTTTGAATCACAGGTGATGTGTGAATCAAACATAGGGTATTAGTCATGCAGACCCGTTTGCCGGTACGGTTTGCCTTTAAAATGTAGGTCTTTAGTCGTCTTCTTTCAAATTTACGGACTGTTAGAAGCTACAGTTTTTTGGTAGTCTATTGTACTGTTACCGGTATCTTTCAGTTAATTTGAATAATTAAACATTTTTGAAGATTGTGATTGTTTGCCATTTTTTTTATGTCAACCAATCAGAATGTATTTATCTTAGTGCCCTTGCGGGGATTAAATAAAATGGCTAGATGTCTATGTGTCGCGATAACAGCTGGCTTGAAGTAAATTGCAGGCATGGGAATTGTACGCCCATTCGCGTATATACGCCCCTACCAAAATCCAAATGCACTCCTGAATTTTTTGGTAAGCCCCTGGAAAAACGTAAGCAAATACAATTAGTCGATTGCCGTTCACTCGGAGAGTTATCGTTCTTGCGCGCTAGCGATTGCCGCCATCTTGACTTTACACTGCATGTAGTGAAAGTGTTTACCGTTTCAGATTATGGTCTAAAACGGCTATGTATAATGGTGGTTTCTAAAACAAATGACCAGTTACGAAAGATGAGACACTTGCGCTGCCCAGCAACTACATTTTTTGAAAATGCATTTTCAACTTCGTTAAAAATTTATTTTATTTTATTTCATTATTTTAATTTTTTTGGAGGGGGAGGGAGGCTTTTGGGGAAAACGCGTTTTATTTTGTGTGAGGGTTACCCACAACAGTTAAATGATTGCCTTAATATTGACCAATTTTAATAATTTAAATTGTTTTAATCTTCTAAGCGAAACAATCAGGGTTACTGAGGACAGGGAAAGATGGAGTACGCTGGTTAAACGATCATCTGCGTTGCCTCTAGGACCTCCGAGTTACGGGTTGTTTACTTATTTCTATGCTGAGAAGTGGTAAAAATTGTGTTGAAAACTGCAAAATCTCTCAGCTTTAGGAGGCGAAGCCCCCTGACCCCCACAAGGGGTGTTGCCCCTTGATCCTACGTTCCAGGGGGCCTGCCGCGGGCCCCTGGTCCCCCGGACATTTGTACTCCCCTCCAAGTCTTGGTCATTCCCATCCCTGAAATTGCAATGATTAACTTGAGGTTCAGGATTTATATATCCTAGTGCAAGTAACAGAAGAAAGCTTTGTTATTGAAATCAAGCAATGCCTTAAATATGTATACTAGTGTTTACAATGGTCAATTAGATGAGATAGGTAAAATCGCCTCTTACTTCACTTTTTAAAGGAGGGTATTGTCCAACCTCATGGGATAGAGCTAGCCGTATTGTGTATACTTCTTGTGGTTAGAAATATATTTTGTTATTGTTTCGGATCTCCTAGAAGAACTGCACGAAAATAACATGGCTAGAGAAAAAAAGAAAAGTTCTGGTTTTGTAAGTATAAAAAGTGGATGAAAATAAAGTCCTGTTCAAAATACACATAAGATTTTAAGTATGGTAACATAAGCTTTTGTCTAGCATTTGTATGCACACTTTGATACACTGCACCTATAATTTGAATTCTATAAACTAGGGTAGACTCCATTAGGACTTATTATACATTTTTTTTTACCCCAGCCTTACCCTTTTAAATTTTTTTGGGTAAACGGGTCTGGTAGTGTTGCACATCATAGCATAATATAAAATACCAACAGGCAATTGTTCTTAGCTTGTACCATCCGATGTTTGCTTTTTCTCTTTCTCCCAGTCTTCCACCCCCAATCTCTCTAATTTGGTTTAACTCTTAGTCTCATGAAGCGCGGTAAAGCGCGGTTCGTCACGGCTCATGAAGCGCGGTAAAGCGCGGTTCGTCACGGCTCATGAAGCGCGGTAAAGCGCGCCTAGTTACCGTCTACTTTTAGCACCTCTCTCCCGCTTAACGGAAACCAGTTCCAATTGCGCATGCGCACTAGCTGATTCTAAAAGCAGTGTACTTCCTTCCTGTCAACTGCAGTTGTGTCAACAACACGTTTTAATCGAAGTTTTTGTTTAGTTTTTGGTCGCGTTTTCGAGAGCGGGGATACTCTAAAAATGGCAGAATCTGATTCCGACAATGAGTCTACATGATATGAGCAGTTGTGGCAGCAATTAGTAGATGAAAGGGCTGATCAGTTAGGGAATAAAAATCAGAGTGATTTGTCAGTGTCTAGCGTGCACACTAGCGATCTTTCCGACTACAGGTCGGACCTTTCATCATCCGACGAATTGGTTGTGAAATTACCTATAATCACAGGTAAAATAGCATGTAACACAGACAGATGGCACTGACAGAACTAAAGCTTACTCAATACTTGCATAGTTACCAATTATCTACACACTAAGTCCCATGAAGCTCTGACCAACCGTTCAGTAGATATAGCATTTTAAACACATGCACCTATTTTTGGCTTGTTTTTGTCAAATCCTTACATGAAGAAGATCAACGTGCTGTTTTGCTATATGAGACTAAGAGTTAACTCAAGTTTGCGTGAAATAGCAAACGAAGTCCCTGTTTTGTACAAATATAACCTGAACATAAAATATTCACTTGGGTACTGATTTTTATGGAAAGTGCTTTTGTTTCCAAGTTTGCTTTGGCTTGTACCATAGGTTAGAATTATTTTGAGATATTGCCCTGGGACATAATTTCAGTTTCAGGCTTTGAGTTTGAGACCCTTGAGAATTCTTCCTCTGTTAGTTCTGGAGGGATTGGAATTGCAGAAATTGTGTTCATTAGAACAGGTTTGTTAGTGCTCGAAAAGGGTAGTTAATAAATGGATATTTTAAAATTTTTTTTAATGCTCTGTGAAAAGCGGATCATTTTAGTGTAGTGCATCTGCAACAGTGAAAATGTTTTGTTAAAAGACTGAGAATGGATTAGTCAGTGATAGTTTCAAGGTGCTTGTGCCTTGTACTAATACGTTATTTAAGAAAAAGTGTTGCATAAAGTTCCTTATTGTTTCTGCTCAGCCTAAAAAAAACAAGCGGTTAAATCAGTGGTGGTTATTTTCATTTCGAATGTGAAGTTTTATTTTGAATGGAGGGGAGGGGAGTAGTGTTTTGACATTGATCATCGTCAATGGCTTTTATTCCTCAGCTTTTTCAAAAGAAAGGTCAGAGATATATATATATGTTGCTTCTTTTGGTGTTGCTTTTCGTATTTTGTCTGCAGTGGTTCAGCCGACGGGATTTTAGACAAATATAAAAAGCTGAGGGAGATGTTTTAGTTAAAGGTATTCTGTTTTGCTGTAGACTGCCTATATGTCAAAAGCTACAACTGTCAGTGGGGGGAGGAAACATTCTATGATTGTATTGTATTTAGAATATTCGGGGTCCTATTTTGACTCTCATGCATAGCAATATGTACTCTCCCAAAACTTGCAAGTAGCTTAATATCTCTGATCTTATTCAACTATCACAACCAAACTTGGTAAGATGGTTTATATATCCATGAGACCTCAAAATGATAATAGACTGACTTCTCTTGAAGGTTAAGGTCACAATGTCAACAAAGGTTAGCCAAACAATGACTACTTTTCACAAAATTTCACTTCTTTTCCCAAGTTATTAATATTGAACTTGTGATTGTTTGATGTGTGATAGATATCAATGAGACGCTTGTTCTATGCAAATTTGATCGATCAAGGTCACTGAAGCTGTCGGTTAGTATGGGTATTTTTGAAGTGACCTTGACCCTAAACTATGAGAGACGACCTAAAGTCAAAACGTGTTGTATTTAGAGATGATATATTGATCTGTTGTATATGTTCTGTTTTTTCTTCGATCTTCAAGATCAAGGTCAATTTAGGCCAAACAAAAAATCATCATACATTGGAATTTCTGTTTTTAACCCTTAGTATGCAATAACATTGGGTTATTGTATCATAAACAAGTGAAGGTCAAGGTCATCCCAATATCTGTTTTTATTGGAATAATACTTGCTGTAGTATATTTTATCGTACATCGAGTGTATTTGAAGCCCCGTAGGTGAAGGTCATCTCCGGTCAAGAACATTGAAAGATCAAAGTTGGTATTTGCATGTTGATGCCACCGTTTTCATTTTTTCTTTTCTCATGTTAAATATTGAAAAATTCCATAAGGAGCTTGCGAGTCAATATAGGCTTTGTCTTTCTAGTTACCATTAGCTGGGTGGTTTTGTTCTGTTCTTGCATCTTCTCACTTTTTGTTTTTCCTGCATTTTTTTACTCTCGTGCATAACAGTGAGTCATGCATTCCCTCTACCTCCACCCTTCTTTCCCCACTCATCTTCCCCCCTTCCTCCCCACTCCCTTCCTAAATAAAAAGTTCCAGATTTTTGCAAATCTGTACAAGATGAGACCTAGATAGTCCAAAAATAATATTTTTTAAAAAGTGTCTGCCGTCTATGCAAAAACTTTATTATTTCAACTATCACAACCAAACTTGGTAAGATGGTGTGTGACGGGTCTATTGTTACTGGGCTCTGCACAATTAAATGCTATTACCCACTCCACTCGTCTTTGTCTGCGGGGATCGGCTAGTGTAATCACCCTGTGACTAATCTTAACCCTTTAACACGCGGAGCGACCTACAGCGACTGATATTTTTGCTATGTGCATGCTCGCGGAGCTACCGGCAGCGGCCGGTAATGACGTGGTCTGATCAGAGGCTGCCATGTGGAAATCTATTTATAGCAAAAGTGTGAGATTCTCGCACACGTGATCGTGATTTCCTGCTGTTTCCGGCGGTGTTTTCACTGCATTTTTAGAGTGTGTAGAACGCACACAGTGAATTTTCAAAGTTTGATTAAAGTTTGAAGTTTGAGAGGCGGAGAATTATGGCGTCAGATTCTTGCAGAATCTGATGAAGAAAATGGCCCATTTGAAGGATTTTAGGAAGCTGATTTGGTACAGGTTAATGATGGAGAGGAAAGTGATTTGGACTTTCACTTTGACGATCTTTTTCTGTCGGGTTTGAATAACAAAAACGATGAACAATCGGTGCTTTATTATTTGAGTCAGTGATCGTATTGCTGCATGTTGTGCAGTATGCAATGTTGACATTCAGATGTTTTTTTCCAGTTGCAACACATTGTAAAAATGTATGTGTAACATTTCATTTTGAAGAAAAATATGTGGTTGATTTATTAATAGTGATAAGTGGAACATAATTTTGGGTGGTGCATTTTAAATTAATTTTTGTATGTGCATGGTGTAGCATTTTGACGGAGTTACTTGCCTTGACCTAGGAAATAGAAGCAGATAAGGCTTAGGCTCCTGTGGGTTTAGAGGGTTAATACATTTATAAGTTTAACTCGGTCTGTGTTAGGATGGGGTTACAGAGATACGGAGAAAAGTGTAATAGCTTCACTGACACACTAGCTCTCGCACGGCAATGAAACGTAGGTAGTCCAGCCACTTGTTAACAGTAAATATCACACATTTATTTCCTCTACTCTATACATAATTCTCTAAACACTCTCTTAACTTAAATGTCCAAATACACTTTGAATAGTTCGTTCTTTGATGGGTCTATGCTGCTACTGTTATTGATATTTGCTAATGTCTTATCATTGGGCTAATCGTCTGTCTGGCCTAATGTTGGTTTCAGGAGAGTGGACTACCGCACAGTCCTTGTAAGTCAGTGTGGGTGCACGCTTTCGGTGTCACTTAACTGCAGTTGAGGTGTGGTGATGGTGTCTCCTCCTTGGTTGTAGACTATATGGCTATCGTAGCTCAGTGCTAGATGCTTCACTGCAGGTCGAAGGTCAGGGGTGACGCTTAGTGGTCGTCCTCCTGCCTCGGACCAACGATGCCTGCTCGTCTGGAAATTATGAGACGAATTTCTGCAACACCGCGTTTACTAAAGGTGTGCAGAGCGTTTCACTGATAGCAGAAACAGCCCACAGTGATAGCTCCACTTATACAGAGCTGCCAACTGCTACGAAATTTGCAGAAAATGCTACGCAAAAAAATCGTTTGCTACGCAACTCCGCAAATACCACAAATGCTATGTTTTTTCTTTAAAATTTTTTTATTATTTATTATTATTATTTACAGTGTATTTTGATAGTATTTCGGGCACTTGTTGCTGGGAAGTACTAGACGGTGTGCGCGGCCAGTTCCGTTTTGTTTTGTGTTGCTTGGACAATCAGCTTTGTAGATTAAATTATGAGAGGTATAAAATACAAAAAACTTGTATTTAGATTGATCTTTCATTTAAGTTCAGTTTTTGTTTTGCTCTAGAAGGTCAAGGTCATTTTAGGCCTTGCAAAAACATGCAAAAAAATTTGGAAATGGAATGGCTGATTATTTAGCCCATAGTATGGAACAACATTGGGTTATTTGAACAGACGTGCATGAGAGATCATGTGGGGATCAATGTAATCTTTTTTGGTCTAAAATTTATTTAATAATACATGTGTATTTGGAGCTGGAGGTCAATTTCACAGAGGTGCCAATCAGTACGGGTTGACCGTATTTAATTCCGGCGAAGTGAATTAAATACGGTAGCTTTTATAAAAATACGGAGGAGAAGTTGCCGATCGTTTATCTTTGCCAGCGGTGCTTCTGTACTGGTTTCTGGTCTCAGAATAGTACTCCTGCACTCAGTGTTCAACAAGCTGATTTTCATGGTGATTTTAGAGTAAAGCAAGTGTGGTGTTCAACAAGCTGATTTTCATCGTGATTTTAGAGGACTGAAAATTGCCTGCTGTTTCAGAGAGAAGCCTGTCGTTACTTTATATAGGCTGGATTTTGCTAGAAAAAAAAAATACTGACGAAGTTAAAAAATACTGACAAACAGGTCCGGAAATACTGACAAGAAGTTTAGAGGGTTGGCACCTCTGATTTCAGGTCAAGGGCAGATCAAAGTCTGTATTTCTTTATATTTTGATGCCACTGTTTGATTTACTTTTTTCTGGTCACCGATTTTCATGTTGAATATTGCGAGTTCCATAAGGAACATACATGCAAGTCAGATTGGCTTTGACCTTTTAGTTATTTTAGTTTTCCGACATTTCCTTTTTTTTTCATTTTACATAATGCATTTTTTAGTTACTGTTTGTTTCCCCACAATTTAACAAATTCAGTTCTTTCCTTTGTTAGAACATTTCAGCATTCTTCCTGAATATGTTAAATTATGAAATGTTATTAATCCACTTTGTTTATTTACTAACTAGTTAACAAATCTTTGGATTTTGTTTTTCTTAATTTTGGTGGGTTTGTGCTTTGATGTTACTTTTTTAGAACTTGTTTTTGATTTGTTGTACTCTCTGAGTGAGTTTTGTGTTTGTTATTGGTATTTTCTCTCGAGATGATAAATTCTCAATTCCATGGGAAAGAAATTGGAAAGTACGCAGGTGTTTTTTTATGTTATGTGAAATTCAGTGGAATATATATATATATATATTTAGCAAGAGGCTGACTGCATAGTGTTGAACTTTGACTCTTCATTTTGCCTAAGTGATCTCTCACTGGTCAAGCCATGCAGTCAGCACTCCAGCTAAATATAGAAAGTACTGCCCAAAGAAACAAGGCCACGGCTGTGGGTGGACACATCTGTGTCGGGGTTCCCAGTACACAGCCATGCTCCTATAACCCTTAATCCAAACACACCCTCACCCATTTCCCCTTAACATCGGCACAACACTAACTCATCTGGAGGACTACCCCAACGATTCTGCTGAAAAGAGAATGTAAGCAGGCATGAAGTACAATTTAGCACTGGGCATACGTTCTAGATTTTGAAGAGAACAATTGATCTATTCCTTAAATATGCTTAATCCTTGCTCGTTAGTTACCTCTTTTGGTTTGTGGAACAAACTTGGCGATTCGGCTTTATTCTGCCTTGTGCAAAAGATGCAGACAGTAAAACGTGCATGAGGGACATGCAAAACTGACTTCATATATTCTGAAAGCCTGGAAAATATACACGGGTTAGCTTAGTTGGTAGAGCGGCGGGCTCATGTTACAAAGGTTGCAGGTTTTATTCCCGGTGGCCCGGACATAAACATTGGTTGTGAGCACTGACCATCTTACTGTTGCTATTAGCGTGATGGTTGTTTCAGTGTATAGTTTTCACTTCTCCCCATCCCTGGTCGCATAGAATTGCTCAGTCGTATTAGTGTCAATGCGCCCTAAGCAACAAGTGGGCGCCTGGTGCGTCTTAGCTAGATCCTCTATCTGCCTGCGCCTTGAAAAGCTCTTGAGCAGAAAAAGCGCTATATAAGAATGATAAATAAAATACATAATAAAATACATCAGAACCACACAAAATGATTGCAGATAAGATCATATTTGCAATTCGGAAAGTTAGTTCAAAGACACAAAGCTTATTATTAACCGGTTTGGTAAGGTAAAAAAGGTAAAGGTAGTCCCATAGCCTTGTGGCCGTAGGGGAGCGTGATGTTGGAGATCACACTTATTTTGGGCCAGCGTAATGAGGGTGATGCCCATCTCTCTCCCTTGCTGCTTTAGCTTCCCCACCCTTAAAGGTCAACCACAGTGCTCGGTCAAAAAGTTTCTGCTGAAAGAACTTTACTAAATAATACCAGATGCAAAAAATTCGATAAGCAAAGCTCTACCGTTTAATAGATATCGATCACTGAAAGTGGGATTTCCTACCTGTAATTAAGGGTAAGGGATGTAATAATCTAAAACGCAGCTATCGCTGATCTCCCCTCGCAGTGACGTCAGCAGCTGTAGACAATGGCCGATTGCGAAGAAGTTACAAGCGAGACAAGCAGTGTTTCTTCACTCGATCTGTCGTGTTACAGCAGTGCTCTCTTCTGTTAGAAACGAATGTGACCCCCGAGTACTAATTGTAATAATAAACTAATGATTATACGAGCTAGACCCGTGAATACATAACCTCTTGCGTTCCCTTTTCTGAAAAGCTCCTCTGACTTTCCGGCAAGTGATAGCAGACGATGGATGTGTAGTAGCCACTGTGACTGTAGTTCAAGTTGAAGCAGTACTAGTAGGCCTACTACTAGTAATTTGAATCACTGTTGCTGTTGTTGAGGCTTTGGATCGTTGGAACAGAGATAGGCTTTAATGTCTGTATTGTTTTCATCCCAAAGCTCCGCATAAAAGTGGCACTTGGGGGGTAGCAGTCTTCAGCGAAGTGTTTTGCGCAAATTTCCGCTTGTTTGTTTGTACAACCTCCAACGGCACAATATATAAGCCACTGCTCTTCGTTTTCCTGCGTTTTGGTAGAGAAGTTTTTTGTTTGTATGTAGATTATAGTCACACGACACTTTCGCATATAGGTGACTACTGGACCGATTTATACTGACACCAGTTGTTGGTAAAGGGGAAAATATGATCACACGTTGACCAATCCGGGATTCGAACCACCGACCTTTCGGTTACTAGCAAGACGCTCTTACCAACTGAGCTACCCGGCCCGTGGTAGAGAAGGGGCACTATCGGACTCTATATTGTCTCCAGCAGTTGACGTCACGAGCCATGTGGTCACGTTAGCGGGCTTTTCGAAGGTGCAAAAGTTTATTCGAAGTAGATTTTATTAAATATTAAAAAAAGGCAGTATTTTTCGGAAAAAAGTTGTTTGGCATGTGACTTCTTTTATTATGTAGATATTTTGTGCTCAATTTTATATTTCAATGATGTTGACCTTTAAGAGAGTAGGTACTCGGTCACAGTTGAGTCAACTGGGGGCGTTGTTATTTGTCGCTTCATGTTTTGCGGTCACCCATCCAAGTGCTAACCGCACTGGACGGCGCTTAACTTGCGACATCCCCGTTGGGGTGCCGGGGGTTTCAGTATAAATAGTATCCCCACTTTCTGGAAATTTAGTGCTTTAAATTCCCACTGTCGCTGTCTTTCTCATTTGCTCTTTCTCAGTCCTGCTCTGTTCTATCAATATGCTATACTATCTTCTTCTTCGCTAGACCAGTCACCTACCTTTTTTCTTGAAAACTCTTCCGGGAGAAGACTCCTTGTTTGTGTATGAGGTCTGTTGGATCAGCTTGGGAATATTGGACGCTTTCTGCCAGGTGGTCACTAGGGCTTCCTATGATGTTATTATTTAGCAATGTAGGCATTTTATATGTATAATGTTTTGTTGATAATTTTTAATGGTGTTTGTATTCTATTTTGTTTTTGTAAACGGGGGTTCGATAAATTAGAGTGCAGCCTCAGCGTCCCCTGCGTGGGATGTCTTTATTGTAAAGTGACTGGCTGGTGGAGGGCATTCAGTTTTCCCACTAGGGTTGTTTCAGCAGATCTTTCATGCGGATTGGGGGTTGTCCGGTCCTGATTTGGCTCGGAAGAGTCCGCTGGACCTAAAGCAACAATTACGTAATGTAATGTAACTTGCGACACAGTAGCGAGTGCTCCAACCACTGCGCTATCCGACACCAGGTTTGGCAGTTTGAAAGTCCATCCGAGACGATTCTCGTTGAGGGCAGACGGATTTGCCTCAAAAGTGAATTCCCGAGAGGATTATGCAATTTGTACGTTCACGTACTAGCCTATGCATTCGCTCATCAGTTCAAATTGCTTGCTCTCACAGACGAGGGAAGGAACTCTCTTGTTTACGGTTTAAACCATTTAAGGACAATACCTATTTAGAAGTTGATTGTGGACTTTCAACTGAAATAAGAACGGAAATAAAAAAAGAAATGTTGGTCAAATTAATGATAACAAGAGCTTAGTATGAATACACTTTTCTTTTTTACTGTTATTTCACTTATTTTGATTGCATGGCCAATATTCTGAAGCATTTCAGAAATAGTGTTCACAGCCAAAAAGTGTTAACAAGTTTGTTCTAGTGGGGATGGAGGTTTTTGCCTGGTATTTTTAAGTAAAAAACATTTATTTACACTTGGGATAAAACCAAAACGTATTATCAAGTTTCTGTTCTAGTGGGCAGGAATTAAGACAGTTTAGGACAAAATTTAGATTTGTGAGGAAGACAGACCAAGATAGAGTTTTACTTTATATTTGAATGTCATGTGGAAGTAGCATGAATGGGCAGATTTGTTTGTGTTTATTTTGATCGTTTCCAATTGAAGCAATTCATTCGGATGTGATGACTAAAAAGAAAACCTACTGTAATGAAAATTGGAAGCATTTGTTTGGCAAAATTGTGCACACATGCTTCGAGTAGTAAGAGATGTGACCATAGTTCTACCAATTTTACTTTACCGATATGTGGAAAGAACTAGCTTTGGAGTAACAAATCCATTCTTTGCCATTATAGAAATTGCACCTTAATTAATATAAAAACTGCTGTGTAACATCAAAACAGTGTTGTACTACAAGTCTGTTTTTCTGAAGTCCCATTTACATTGCATGAGATTGCTTCCATTTTCTTTGTTACCCATGGCTAGTTCTTTTAATTCGATAATGCTCAAATGTTGTTTTTGCAGGCAAGTTGGCGTTGCAGATTTGAATCCGTTGTATTTATTTGTTCAGCAGCTCACTCTGGTTGAGAACAGTGTTGGAGACTTGACTGTCCCATGCAACATGTGGTGAGAGTGTATGTCTTGGTGTGTTCCAGGAACATCAGTCCTATGGTGCTAGATGCCCACTACATCAACATGAAAAACTTGGTCATCAAGCAAGAGCGAAGGGTCCTCAAAGAGCTAGGCTTCTGTGTCCACGTTAAGCATCCCCACAAGGTATTTTGGTCAAGGGTTTAGGTACTATTTGATCTTAATATCATCCTGATTTGTTGTTCCTACTTGTATGGGCTCTTTTATAGTGAAGATTTTGATGACTGATTTGTTGCTTTTTGCAAGGCAGATTTTTAACATTTGTATGGAAGCTAATAAATCTCGTATTTAAGTTTTCTTATGTTGGCATCTCATAGCATTTTGGAAGTAATTCTGACATTAATTAAAGAGACTTCCAGTGTAGGGTTTACTGTAGGTTTATTTCTGATGGTCGGGAGGGGAAAAACGGGATATAGTTTGTATGTGGTATTTACTTGGTGTTTCTTGTTGTGCAGATTATTGTTTCCTACCTCAACATCCTGGAGAAAGTGGACAACAACAAGCTGACGCAAACTGCATGGTAAGTTGATTCATTCTTTTTTATTTGCCTCTTTCTTTCTAATTTTATCTGATTAGCACACTGCCATCTCTTATTGGGAAACTATGCATTGTGTTCAACCTAAATTGCGCCCTCCAGTGACTAAGTTCCATCAGAGTGTAATACACTATGATGTAATAATGTTGATATTGTCTATGGGCTTTTGTGATGGTGAATGATAACGTTGTGGTTTTTGTCTTTTTTGCCTAACCCAGCCAGGGAGGGTAGTTCTCCATGGTTGTGACTTGCCTTCTGCTCCTCCTACCCCCACAACACCTGGGATGGAAAGGATGGAAAACCAGAAGAAGCAACGGCATCCAAGGGGTAGGCCAGAAATGGGCATCAACGCTTTGCCCTCACCCCCAGCCGAGTGGTCATGGGACTCCGCAACAGTCCGTGTCGTCTGGGCTTCGCTTGCCGTCAAGCGAACTCTCACACCCGCACCCACGTCTTATCCATCCACTGGCTATCTCATACATCTTGGTCATACACATTTCCCGTGCATTCAAAAGTTCCAGCTATAAACGTCTCGGAGCTGTATACTGCTACATAATTCTTTCAGTAATGAAGCAACAAGTGTCACACATGCAGATAAGATTTAATGAGTTGGTGGTAAATATTGTCCCTGTAACGAGAACGTGTAAATAATGTCCCTATCACAAGAACGGTTTTGATGATTGAACATGGCTTGTAGAATTAGAACGAGTAAAGTCGGCGTTGTCTGACTTTTTTTTACAAGCGGCAGTTTTCAGTTCTTTTTAAAGAAGTACTTGCTTTCCGTATGCATACAGATTGAGAAATAATTCATGAACCTCTACTCAGAATGAAACGCGTGTAACTAAACACTTTTGACATATGTATCAATACTAGTAAGGATCTCGAGGCATGCAGCTGTTTTGCTTGGCATTAAAATTACGTATGTGGATTTGTTGCTTCACATGTGGGTTTGAGAAGTCTGGCATGTTTTGTTTGGCAATGTACAAGGTTTACAATGCATAGTTTCCAACTAAAATGGCTGTATTTCTCTTTTTGCAAGATTCGGTATCAGAAAGCTAATGACGAATCTCTAATATTACCTTCAAGTTTGGACCATTATTAGGTTTTAGCTTTACATAAAGGTCTCAGTTCACGGTTCATTGACATCATTTCTTTCTCTTCATTCTGACACTACTGCACATACATATTAGACACATGTTGTGATGAATGAATGGTGCTGACGTATTGCATGCAAAGCTAACGTTTGTTGCACAGGAATACAATGAATGACAGCCTGAGGACCGACATTTTCCTGCGTTTCACCCCAGAGGCCATCGCATGTGCGTGTATTTTCCTGGCTGCCCGCTGGCGTCAGGTGGGTTGTTTTTTGCTTGGGACATTGAAAATAACGAGTTTCATCATTTTTGTCTCTAGTTGAATTATTTAAAAAATTATTTCCATCAATTATGTTTGTGGATCTGTTGGCACTGTCCAAGATATGTTACATTGAAAAGATAAACCAGTTTTTTTGAAAGAAAAAAAACTTGAATGTACAACTGTTTTCTTAAAACGAAACTGTTAAGAAGTGCAATTTTGTGCCATGTGCTCTCAACTGTATTAGTTCTATGAGTGGGGTATGTTGGTTTTTGTGAGCTCTGTCTCCTTATTACTATTGAATTGGATCAATGTATTTGTCTTGTCTGTTTTAACAGATTCCTCTGCCTAGCAACCCCCCATGGTACTTGCTGTTTGGTGTAGACCACACCACTGTGGTGGAGATATCAATGCACCTCCTGAGAATGTACAACAGGCCAAAGGTACTAAGACGTTTCTTGATCATTCTTTTGTTTGTTTGACTTTTATTTTGGGGCTATGTTCTTTTAGATTTGCAACTGCTTTGAATTGATCAGGGATCGTGGTTATTGCAAATGTTTTGTAGGTATGCATTGTTTTAACCATTTAACCATGGGTGCACATTTTCATGACGGTCAAGTGCAATTTTCTATATATGGATTCAAATCTGAAAGGGACTGATTGATCTCGGTTTAATGGTTGTAACAAACTATAAGTTTAGGTAAAATTGTGTTAATCTGAATGACGAATGTAATGACCCAAAAACTATGCATGGCGATGTAATAACTTGAACTGCGCTGTACCAATTCTGTTTTTACCAAAGCTCATTCTGAGCCGATGCAATGTATTCTTGTTCTGATAATGATAAATTTAGGATAATGTTAACATTTACCTTAACATTTACCTTGTGTGTTTCAGCCCAATATTGAGAAACTGGAAAAGCTTGTGGAGGAATTGAAGAAAAAGCAACAGGAGGAGAAGATGAGGATTAAGGAAACCGACTCCACGGGAGGCACACCCAATTCCTTCTCCCGCACTGGTGAGTTGTCTTCTGACTTGTTCTTGGCTGGTGAAGCCAGCAACAGTCCTGGTTTTGCCAGGCATAAAAAAACGTAGGGAAGCAATGACATTGCATTGCTGGAGTTTGCAATGTGTGCTATGGTTTGAGGTGCACGTTTCATTCTCTTGCTTTTGTTGATGCTAGTCTTGTTTTATTGACTCGTGTGTATTGCAGTGTGAGTCTTTGTACTCACCCACCCGTTCCACATCCAGATTTTTGCAAATTAGTGTGAGAATAGTCCTAAATAGTCTAAAAATTGCATCTGTCCCCAATTTGTCTGTGCAAAACTTTAAAGTGGCTAAGTACTCGGAACCTATTTCAACAATCGGAGCCAAACTTGGCAAGTTGGTGCATTTCCATGAGACCTCATAAATGATCACGGAATGAATCATTCAAGATCAAGGTCGTAGGGTCAACATATGTTATTATTAAAAATGACTAATTTTCAAAGAATTTCACTTTTTTAAATAGGTTATTTATATTGGACTTAAGATTTTTTGATGAATGATAGATATTAATGAGACACGTATACTAAACAAATGTGCTCAACCTCACTTCAAGGTCAAGGTCACAGGAGCTGTCCGAAGTTGGTTAGTATAGGTACTTTGAAGTGACCTTGACCCTAAATTATGAGATATGAAGTCCGAACTTGTTATATTTAGAGATGATAGATTGAGATCTCTTGTTGTGTTTAGAGATAATAGATCGATCTTTTACATATGTTCCGTTTTTGCATTGATCTTTGAAGGTCAAGATCATTTTAGGCCTTGCAAAAACGTACCAAATAAGGTCATCGTACAGTGGAATGGCTGTTTACTTAAACCACGGTATGCAACATTGGGTTATTTATTTGATCGGACGTTCATAAGAGGTCATGTGAAGTTCAAGGTCATCCCAAGATCAGCATTTTTTTGCACAATACAACTTTTGCTGTAGTTTATTTGATAGTACATAAGTGTATTTGGAGGCGGAGGTCAAGGTCATCTCAAGGTCAAGAGCATAGAGAGACGTCAGTATTTTTGCATTTTAATTCCACAGTTTTCCTTTTGTTTTTTATGGGCACTTGTTTTCATGTTAGATGTTGGAGTTTCATAAGGAGCATTTGAGTCATATGGGCTTTGGCCTTCTAGTTGTAAAATTTGTCAAGTTTCTCTACGGAGCATGTGAGACGTGTGGGCTTTGCCCTTGTAATTTTGCAATGTGTGTGTGACTGGTTGTGTAATACAACTACTGTTCTGTTAACAGCCTCTCCAAAGACCACTAGTCCTAATCCCATGAAGAAAAGGGGTGAAGATGGACATGAGCATTCAGAAAATGGAAGGTATGATTGCATATTCTAATGTCACATTGTTTAGAAAACAAAGGGTCTTGCTACAATAAAACGTATAATATGTTACACTTGTTCATCTAAATGAGGACAATACCTCATCTTATATATAATTAGGCAACTACAGGGATATGGAGGGTAGTTCTGTTGTGACAACACAGTGTATACAAATTATTCTGTCAAATGTCAGTGGTAAGTATTTTTCATAGAAAATATCTGGTGCTTTTTTTAATAGAAAATATCTGGTGCTTTTTTGAAGTGTACAGTTTTGATATTTCTACTTTGTGTTGAGTCTCGGTGTTAATGTATGTTTCAGCTCTGTGGAGAAGAATGGTAGGAAGCGTCACCGCAATGACAGCAACAGTGTTAGTAACAGCTTATCTCGGTGAGTTTATAAGCGGCTCTCTTGCACTTTTTGATTTGTATATAAAAAGCAAAGGTGCATATTTTTCAATCAAAATATTTTGCCTGGTTGGTGAGGAAAGTAGTGACAACTTGTTGACTTGCATGCATTGTTTTGGAAACAAAATATTTAAATACAAGGTGTTTTTTATTTTAGATATTTAAAGAAGCAAGGAAGAAAGCTCAAGAAGAACAACAAAATTTAAGCAGCACTTGACAATTTGTTAAAGGCAAGGTGAAATGAATAAAAGATTAAATTTTTTTGTGCAGGTTTTGTGTAGCTTTGAAAATTGATTAGGGTAATATACTTAAATTTACTTCCCAGACTACTTTTAACTTTCACTTGAATAAAACATAAATGTTTTTGCATTTTTCTACCATCCAGTACCGAATGACTATATATGGTTCACAGGTCAAGATCTCGGTCCTACTCTCTATCGCCCAGAGCACGCTCCCATAGCCCTTCAAAGAAGAGGCGCAGGTCATACAGCCCAGTTCGCAGATACAAGAAGTACGACGACGAAGAAGATTACTACAAGGACCGTAAACGTAGTACTCACAAGAAGAAGAAAAATCGTTCAAGGAGTCGCTCTTTTACACCGCCACGCTATTCTAGCAAGAGCAGCAAAAAATATTCCAAACGCCGTTCCAACACCCCAGAGAAACCTCACCGCTCAAGAAAGCACCGCAACGGTCACAAAGACTCGAGTCCTCGAGGGGACCGATATGACAAATATCGCCGGTGATGATCGTTGATGTGTAGTTTGTGGGTTATGTGCAAGCTGTGATGGAAATGCGAGTGAATGGAATAGGATTATGAACTCGGATTGACAATATGTGCTACTGATGTTGTGTATGGGATATACTTGAATGCGTTGATAGTTCCATGTCAGATGCTTGATGGTTGTGTGTTAAATACTTATTTTGTTCATATTGAATTGTTATGTGCGTGCGGGCGATGAAATTTTTTAATATCGATAAAGCTAGTGCCTTTGTAGGCCGAAGTAGAAGTTGTCACGATGCAATTGCGTGTGTGTGTTTTAAAACTTTTTATGGGCAGCAGAGGAAAATATTCTGGGTAGAATATGTGTGTTTGTCAAAATCAAGAGGCTAATTACATACCTAGGAATTCTTCAGACATTAGATATTTGAGAGTGTGAATTGTATTACGAATTTGGTGAATGTGTGCCATGAAAAAGTAAATTTTTGTGAATGTCTTCATGGTAAAGTGAAAGGGGTTATATGTTTGGAAGTTCCATTCAAGCAGCATGATGTGTATGATTGATTGGTTCATTTGTGTGTTCAAGTTTTGTGCTTTCATTCATGTTTTATGTTTTGTGGTTGTTTGAAGTGTGTGTGGTCAGTGTGGGGGATCATGGAAATGGCATCAGCGTAGGAGGGGCTTACTGATATTGACAGCATAGGTGAGACCAGGAAGGGAGAAATATTCCTGCTTTAGCTTGTATGTTTAATAATAATAATAATAAATAAAGAAATAATAATACAGGATGCCATCACATGCTTTTTCTTCAGTGGAACTCTGAAGTGCTACGATCTGAAGAGATTACTATAACAGATGGCGGAATTAAAATGTTACTATTATCGAAGGGAGGGAGGAAACTGAAGAAATCCCTTTGTGTCCTCAAAAGTCACATAACTTTGTGTTCCAATTGGCGACCTTTGGCTTCAGAAACCAGCATTTTATTAACTGTACTAGAAAGGCCACAGCCCATATCAAATCGTGTCATACATTATTTTTATGCAACATCTTTTGAGGTACATGCATAAAACAATCACATATTGAGTTTTAAATGCAGTGTTTCTGATGTGGAGGTTAGAAAACGAATTCCCAAAGATTTTCAAAATTAATATTGCAATCATATGTCTTGCACAGTTCAGGGTGGAGAACTCTCCGCGAATCCGCGGAAAGCATTTTGCATTTCCGAGAAAAAAATATTGAGTTCCGAGTGTGAGAAGCTGAGGGGCTACCCTTTCCTGGGCATAACGGCCAAAAGCGGCCGAAGGTCTAAACAGGCAAAACGTCCAAAAGCGTCCGTATCAACCATGTGGTTATATTCTCTCGTTGTTTGAAAGATTGCGAGACTTCCGGCAATTGACTTCCGGTTTATTATGTTGTGAAAACATTCGACTGCATTTCCACAAGTTTTCTCTGTGATGCGTTCGTTTTTTCGATTTTTTTTTTTTTCAAATTTTCTTGTGTGTGTGCCTAAAAAGTAAAAGGGATGGTTTGGATTCTTCGACTGATGAAGGGGAGTTTACAGGCTTCCATTTATCAGACATTAAAGTGAGAGAAATGGACTTGGAGTCGGAGGAAGAGATCGGTACTGACATTAGACAATTAGTGTCAGTAGTGTGCATGCATACGATCTTTCAGACTGGCATGAAAGTGAAGAAGAGGGGGCTTTTTTGGACTTTTTTAAACTTTTTTTTGTATACACATGGAGTAATAAAAAACAAGACATGACAAGAGAAGTATAAAAAGGTAGATTAGAATTTATTTCTGTTCATTTTGCATTTTATTTCATTTAAATCTATACACTAGTCACTAATACCTAAGATGTGGTGTTTTTACTTACGTACCCCTAAATATCTCTAAAATTATAAAAATTCTTGCCTGTTTACAGCTAAAAAAATAGACAAACGTGTGCCCAGTAAAATTGGAAATGTGGAGTTTGTGTGTAACAGTGATAGACCTCAAACTTTGTTAGGCCTACAAATCAAGATTCTTAACGTTTTTGAAAGACATGTGCATAAAACATTCTTTTTTTGTTGTTTTTTGTTTCTATTCATGTTTACTTTTTGCTTTTTGCTTTCAGGAGAGGCCCTAAATTACTTTCAAAATTGCATAAATTCATTTTCTTTCAGGGGGCGAATACCGGGGCTTGGCCCCTGGGCCCCGGCCGGATTTCAGAGATTTCTTGATTCAGTTGTTCTCCACCCTGACAGTTACAGTATGCTCGGGGAAGCATTACCTGTATTCATTTCTCTAATAGCAACGCTTATAAAGAAGCCTACTTTTCAAAGTGTCCTCGCATTGATAGAAGTATTTATTTTTTCCAAGGCTCCTCATTATGGTACCATTGACTTCCCTATAGCATTCCATGCAATTGGCCCAATACTTCAGCTCGGTGGTAGAGAGTTGACTGGCACACAGATGATCAAGGTTTGAATATGGTGGTAGGCAAAATAAAGGTGGACATTCTTCACTGTCCATCTTAGCATGTAGCAGTATGGTTCTTCTGGTGGTTCAGTGTCAATTTATGTCATTTACCCCCTCTTCCCTGGAATGGTGGTCATCAATGGTGGGTGTTGAGTGACATTAAACTTTAGTGTTCATTCTTCAGTTCCCATGCAAAGAGAAGTTCAATGGGAAGTACACCACTTGGCATTGAGAGATGTGAAGTGAGAGGTTCACTTTCCCATTTGTGCCCCTCTAAGGGCACTATACTCTGTTTTTGTACTTTTTCATCAATTTTGTACTTTAACATCTAGTTTGTACCTTTTACCGCCACCCTCACCCCTCCTGCCCCACCTACCCTTGCATTTCTTCAGTGCCTCTTTAAAATTAAAATAAAAAGATTTAGTGTTATACAAAAGTGGTAACCATTGATAATTTGTTGTTTCACTCAACACAAGGGAAGTAAGCACTGCATACAATGGGTTGTAAACCTACGTCGCATCTAACTAGGACTAAGAATGCACTTGTTCTGAATTGCCCCACGGAATTTCGTACTATGGACTATTTGTTTCCATGACCATGCGCTCCTATCATCTATCAGAATTTTCTGCCATCAGGTTTGTCTTTTATTTCCAGCAGGTCTAATCTTTCTGCTAATCGTCCATTCTCAATCCCTAATTGATGCCTGAATATTTCTAGGTGTTTGACTTTTCCATTACTTTCTTGTTTTGTGTCTGATCATAATCATCATCATAATAAGAATGGCAATATTTGCGTGAATCGCTGAAACATTGTTTAGGATACTAGTTGTATGTGTTTTTGAATGAGTGGTCACTGTTCAGAATGAATGTACTTTGAATCGAAGGGAGTTTGGCATGAAGAAAAATGTACGTTGGGCTGGTATTTGCATTTGATAAATGCCTGTGATATTGATATTTTCCCTGGATATCGATATTTTGCCAATTTTTCACAGTTTTTGAATGACAAGTGTTGAAAAGCAGTTCTTAATGATTTTGCCGTTTCCCTATGTAGACACTTTCGATGCTTGGCTTGGAGTGTACATAAAAGTACACTCTGGCCCAAGTGGTGTACTTTTAAGTTTTTAAATTAATTTTTTGGTTTCTTTTTGTTTATTTTTATCCTTTGAGTTGACTACAACATGCTGGTTGACTATGACGTACATGAAAGTATGTGCATTCAAAGGTACATATTCCAAATTGTGTTGTGAAGATAGATTATTTTGTGAGCATAAATGAATTTCTAACTTAAACAAAATTAGATTCCTGTAGACTGATTTACATGTGTAAGCGGTTCCACTAATTTGCCATTCTCTCAGGAAGAATCCTGAACCCTATGAGCAATAACTTGTATAATACAGGGTTTGCCATTCTAGTTTTTTGTTTGTACCAGCTGTAGTGTAATATCAGCTATGGTAAATTTTTCATTCTTCATGTAAAGCTTGGAGTTGTTTTATTTATTTTTTTTTTAAAAGCAGTTTAAAATAATGTTACAATTGTCAGAAGTAGAAACAGAATATTTTTGTGTTCCAGTTTCTCAGGGAATCTTCAATGTGTCACACAGTACAGTGATTGGTCTACTGTTTATTTTTTCCATAAATTTTTTTTAGTGTTTTAATGCAACAAGATTTTTTGTCCTGTTTTAGGGATAGGATGTCGCTAAAACAAGTTTCTGTATTTCACAAAACAAGTTTCCTTATTTCCCATGTTGTATCAATGAAGTTGCTGTATAAATAGTATTCCCACTTTCTGAAAATTTAGTGCTTTAAATTCCCACTGTCGCTGTTTTTGTCCTTTGTTCTTTCTCATTCCTACTCTGTTCTATCAATCTACTATATTATATACTATCTTATTCGCCAGTCCAGTCACCTACATTTTTTCTTGAAAACTCTTCCAAAACTTGTCATTTGTTTATGAGGTCTTTTGGGTCAGCTTGGGAATATTGGACACTTTTTGCCAAAGGGTCACTAGTAATAGTGATGTTATTATTTAGCAATGTAGGCATTTTATATGTATGTGTTTTGTTGATATTGTATAAGGATGTTTATATTCTGTTTTTGTAAACGGCGGGGAGGGATGTGTCGATAAATTATAGTATAGCCTCAGCGTCCCCTGCGTGGGATGCTTTTAGTGTAAAGTGACCGGCCGGTGGAGTGTCTTCAGTGTTACCACTAGGGTTGTTTCAGCAGATCTTTTATACGGATTAGTGGTGAGTCCTCTTTCAACCAAGTTGTGGTCCTGATTCAGCACTTTGCAGTCCGTTGGACCCTGAAAGCAACGAATAAATAAATACATTAATATTGTATCGAGTCCATTTCTTTTGAGTTTCTTGTTTTAGAAAACTTTTTTTTTTTTAAATATTTGTAGGCGCAGCAGATAACTGTAATGTGCTCAGGGAGAGAGCAAAATTGTTAGGTTGAATGTGGCTGAATATAAGGTTGAATGTGGCTGAATAAGAATTTCGGCAAACTGCTTGGTACACTTGGCATGTGAATGTATATATATATACAAGATGCTGTGACAAGTCTGAATGTTGTTGCTTTTCTGTTTTTTCCAATTTGACTATAAGAAACAAAAAAAGCTGACAAAATTGAAAAATAAAATAAACATTTACAAAATATATATTGTTTGGCCATAGATGGATGCAATCTGTTTTTTGTTTGAAAGTGTGTATAATTTTTTATTGTTTTTTTTTTCCCTTGCCTTGAATTTTGTGTGTATGTTTGTCTTCTCTTTGTTGTATGTACTTCATTTTTAAAGAATTTGGCAAAAACCCATACAGAAAATACATGCACACTCTCGACTACTTCACACACAAAATTGAAAGAAAGGCAAATTCACTCCCATCTCCAAACCCCCTCAAACCCCCTACCACCTCCTCCTCAACAAAACAAAAAAAAGAAAAAAAAGTTAAATTAAGTAGAATAAATAACCGCCATCAGTTAATGTACCAATAACTGACAGATTTTTCCCTTCATTAAACGTTGGGGTAACCGCCATCAGTTAATGTACCAATAACTGACAGATTTTTCCCTTTCTTCATTAAACGTTGGGGTAGCGTCATTTTCAATGAGGCATTGAAGTTGGTTGTTTTACAAGATACTCGAGCCGTTATGACCTAGTGAATAAGGCAATGCAGAAATACCTTCTACAAACTTCTCTGGCACTATGACTGTAAACAAATTATTGATAATGTTCGTGTTTTGGCAAAGTCTGTGTGTTACTTTTGCTTTACTCTGTATTATCAAAGGGCTGGGTAGAAGTGGGATACGGATTGTGGGGAGGGAGAGGAGCGACAAAACAATTAAATCTATATATAAAGAAAAAAGCAAGCTAACATTGGCAACTGATCAAGTAAGTTTTTGGAAGTAGATTGGATGAACCTCTCATTTCTGGCTGAACGGCGAAAAATCTAGATTTTTTTCCCGAAGACATCACAACCGAACAAATTTACGGAAACTACCATATTAGGAAATAGCCGCCCTGACGTAGAACACCAGATCTCTTCGTGATTGGTTCAATATTATGACGTATCACACATCTCCTGGTGACAAGTTACGACATCTGTACAGGACAATAGACTTTTGGTCATTGAGTGCAAACGTTCGGGAGAGGGAAGTGATTTTGTGGAGTATTTGCTTTATTACTGTTTCAAAATGTTGTCCGGAGGAATTTTCGACGATCCTTTTTTTGCGTAAGTATGAAGATATAAAGATTTTGTACGATGTGTGTGTCTAAACTAAAACGAAAAGCATGCAGGTGGTGATTAGAACAGTTAAGACCATTTTCTAGAAAATGTGGGCGACCATTACTTTGATACTAATGATAGTAGCTGGGAGAGGGATTTAGGCTTTCCCAGTTTCAGCCGGAAAGTTTTTACAGGAGAGCTGCTGGAATTTATATGAATGGGTATACTTTAATTGAGACTGGGGTTTCTTACTAACGAATGAAGGAAACAAAGGGCAATCATGCCCTTTTCTTTTCCAAACCATTTAACCATAAGATGGTAGTCGAGAACTGTTGCCCGTTGCCGTACTGTTGGTTCAGCAATTTTTTACGGGAAGGGTTGCACAATTCAGTTATATCACATGTCAAAGCACGTGTTTGAGTTGATCTGCATGCGCAGATAGTTACCTTGCAAAAAAACGGACATAGTATTCGTAAGTTCATGCATTCCTAACTGGTACTTTCTAGTAACGGAAAATTCATACTCAAACTCAAAGCATTGATTTCTTCATCTACTGCTTTATTTTTTGTCCTCAACATACTACTACTACTACTATTTGTATTTCTCTACTTCTTCGTCTTCCTCTAATTCTTCTGTGCCTTCCTCAACTTCTTTGTTTTCTTCAACTTCTTCTTCGTCTTACTCTACTTTGTTTAAATAACAATAATCTAAACGCATTAGATATAGAAGGGACCTAATCCAAATTTAAATCTAAATTGTGCACAAATTGTATGATCCTTTAACCACTTGTTCTCTTTTAAATTTTAATGATGTTGGTTTAACACGAGGTCACAAATTTAAACTTACTAAAATTTTTAATAATACTCGCAAATTTAACAAGTATTTTATTAATAGAGTGGTAACCCCTTGGAATAACCTGACTGCCGAGGCTGTGGATGCTGGATTACTTAATGTGTTCAAGAATAGTCTGGACAAATTATTTAGGGATAGCATCTACTCCACCAATTTGGAGGCTAAAAAAATTCTAAATTGGTAGGCACTGATGCCAGGGGGTGGGTCTTAGAACCCTCATTAAGATTAATTATGAGGGCCAAAGGCTTTTTAGCCTGCATGCCATACTCAGGGATCAGTTTAGTAGCGCGCCCTGCGCCATTGACGCATAAAAATTAAAAATGACCCATCTACAATTCTTGCCAGGGGCCGAATGGCGCTTCGATTTTTGGAACCAGTGTGCCACCACAATAACGGTGCACTTTATTGGAGGCGACAAACGTGCTTTTGCTAAGGCAAGTTCAGCGATTGGCTATGAGGGCCCGGATGTTGATCTTTCAGCCAATAAGATTAAGAAGTCTTAGTGTTGTACGATTCTTCCAAATCAGAATTTGCTATCGTGTGCGAGTATGTTGTGTCCGTGCAAGGAGGATTTTGTGTTTTTCTTTGTGCCGCTTTGAAAATGCCCCCCCCTCCCCCCTCCCTCCCCAAAATACCTAAATTCGAGGTAGGACAGTCTAGACTGTCGTTTGCTGAGCACTGTTAAACCACAGTCTACCGCCGCTAATCCTACGCAAGATGATTGTGTGAGCCCCGAGTCAAGTCAAAATACTGATCTCTGTTCTGGTTAATGTTTTGTTGGTAAACATGCTTCACAACACATGCACACTCACAATAATCTATTTTGTTTTAATTTCTGTAGTAATATCTCCAGGTTATCTTTTACATACATGATACAGTACATAAATTACTGCTGAAATCATGGCCCATTGAAATTTGATCTGAGGGGCCCAATGGCCCATACATAGCCTTTTTGTGTCAGGCTGAACCCTGCATACTACTATGCTATGCTATGCTAAATGTATAAAATTTTGCATCATTGATGGTCTCTATTATTAAACCCTTCACTGCCACAGTATAATAGCATTTTGGTATTGCTGTGTGCCAGGGCAAAATTTTGCTTTTTTCGGTAGGTTCACTAATCTGTTCACTGCTCATTCATCTCTTAGATATTTGGCTATTAATATTATGTGATATTATATTAATTGGATTTTGTTTGTAATTGTTGTAGTAAAAATTATATAATTAACTTTTTTTCCAAAAATGACAGTTTCTGCACATGTATACACACACATTTTACTATTTTTAGCACATAAAACCACACAAAACACTGCAAAAACTGGTGTTAGTATATTATGAACATGAAGTCAAACATCTGGCACATCCCCCGTTGGGGTGCCGGGGGTTTCAGTATAAATAGTATCCTCACTTTCTGGAAATTTAGTGCTTTAAATTCCCACTGTCGCTGTCTTTCTCATTTGTTCTTTCTCATTCCTGCTCTGTTCTATCAATGTGCTATATTATCTTCTTCTTTGCTAGACCAGTCACCTACCGTTTTTCTTGAAAACTCTTCCGGGACAAGACTCTTTATTTGTGTGTGAGGTCTGTTGGATCAGCTTGGGAATATTGGACGCTTTCTGTCAGGTGGTCATTAGGGCTTCCGATAAATTAGAGTATAGCCTCAGCGTCCCCTGCGTGGGATGTCTTTAGTGTAAAGTGACTGGCTGGTGGAGAGCCTTCAATTTTACCAATAGGGTTGTTTCGGCAGATCTTTTCTTTTATGCGGATCAGGGGTTGTCCGGGACCTCCTGATTTGGCTCGGAAGAGTCCGCTGGACCAAAAGCAATAATCATGTCATGGTACTCCCATTACAGTCAATAAAAGTGTTCTTCTGTGTGGTAATTATAAATCACTACGTTTAAAGTTTGGATCATGTTCATCATCCCCATAAAATCTGACAAAAGAGGGTGGTGTGGTTTGCTGTCCGTCTCATCGTTGTCGGAATTGCTTTCATTTAGTCCTCAAAAGTCTTCATCACCACTATCATGGTCGTTTAAAATTTCTTCTAGTGTTACAAGAGCACTGTATCGCTTGAAAATAGGCCTTCGTGTGGAATTCTGACTTTGGTTCGCCAAGTGAACATTTGAGGTTTAATGAGGTTTATCTCTGTGAGAGAAGTACTATTATACTAACTTAACTTTTTTTTTAAAAAGTCTGTCCGACCCTCTGTCCGCCTTTTGTGCAAATCTAGCAAGTGGATTATTATCGCAGTTCCCTATTTCAGCTATCACAACCAAACTTGGTAAGATGGTGTATACATGCATGAGACCTCATATTTGATCAGTGAATGGATCGGATGACTTCACTTCAAGGTCAAGGTCACAGGGTCAACAAATGTTACTTTTGTTAGTCAAAAAATGAAACTTTTTCACAAAATTTCACTTCTTTCTAGGTTATTAATATTGAACTTTTGATTCCTTGATGCATGATAGATATCAATGAGAGAGACACATGTATAGATAAAGTATAGTAATAGTATAAAGATAAAGTATGCATACAAATTTGTTCAACCTCACTCCAAGGTCAGGGTCACTGGAGCTGTCCAAAGTTAGTGTAGGTACTTTAGTTTAATGTTACCTTGACCCTAAACTTTGAGTAGGTACTCCAAGCCCTGCATTGGCTCTTGTCCGGTCGGCAGTTTTGACTCAGTTTTCACTTCACTTTCAACACTTATTATTAATGTAAAACTGCATCAAAACGAACAGTGGCTGTATTCAAATAAAAATTGAAAGCTTTATCTTTACATCTGTGTTGTTTTTAATGCATGTTTATGCGAAAGATTCCGAGAAAACAGCTTTTGAATACGCCCCTATCCGAACGCTGAATGCCGCTGCGAAAAAGTTGTCATCGTCGTTTGCTGAGAGATGGCTCGTTTCAAAGTCTAAGCGCTTTGCGATACTTCATTGGATGGCCTAAAAATAAGAACCAATGAGAAGTTCGGATACTTAGCTTCATTTACATATAGGTATTGTGGGGCTCTCGTGTGTAAAAGTTTTGTTACGAGCCGAACAAAGTGGATAAAGCGGTTTTGATGTAAGTTTGATTTTAACTAGAAGTTTAAAACTTAGCAAGAAATAAAGAGCAGACTTTCCTTTATAAAACTAGGGTATTTATTAATTTGTGCATTACTGTATCGCGGAGCGCTTTGCCGTAGAAAAGTGTACCCAAACGGTGTTCGTTTTTTTTTCCGGCCATCGCCAAGTCGTAGGCCTATTCAGCGACATGAGTGCTGAGCGTAGTAGCACGCCATTTGCCGGCACGCACTGCGAATTTGATGATTTCCCAACTTTGAAGCACCAAAACGGCTGAACATTACATGGGATAGGCCTGAAGAAAATTGGGCTTGGAGTATAACATATGAAGGGGTTACCTGTCAAAAATCAGCTTTCTGGTATCAATATTGGCTTCACTTTGAGACTCCAAAGTTGTCAATTTCTTCAATTCCAAAACGTTGCCAAAAAAACACCAACATTCGGCATTTTCAAACATTAATAACTTTTTACCTATTTGTCCTATGGGGAAAAAAAATATACCACTGTGTTCAGAATGAAAAGCTCTTTAAATCTATATCAGTTTTGTGATGAGAAAATCATTTTTTTTAAATGGCTTTTGACTACCTACTTTGAGAGATATAAAGTCCAAACTTGTATTTGGTTAAATTAAACAAATCATTTTATTCAAGGAGAAAAAAACATATTACAATCAATCATTTAAAGGATAGCCAACAAGCAAGCTTATATTAGCCCACCATGTTGTATTTAGAGATGATCAGTGTTCCCTCCATACACAAAAAATGAGAGTCCTTGGGACTCCCAGGTATAAAATTTTAAGAGTCCTTGTGCAAATTTTGAGAGTCCCCAAATCGGAAAAAGAAATGTAAAAACAAGTCCAAGCCTAACTTTTTTTTTTAAACTCTGTTAAAGCGTCACATTAGTTATCATAATCATATAAAACCAAAAAATAAAACATGTATTAAATGACAACTCCCGACACAATCTTCAATCGTCTGCAATGGCAGTCTAAGTTGGGTTCTGATTCTGATTATGCCGTGAATTAGTTCGCCACTCGTTGGTCGTATTTTTGACTTCAGCGATTTGAAAAAAATGTGTGCGTCCACAGGACGCACACATGCAAATTTTTCTGCGTCCTTTTTCATATTTTGTGCGTAATTGACGCACTACTGTGCGTAATCGGGAACACTGGATGATAGATGATCTTGCATGATGTTAATGATTTTGCATTGATCTTCAAGGTCAAAGTCATTTTAGGCCTTGCAAAAACATAAAGAAAAAGGTAACCGTACAGTGGAATGGCTGTTTATTTAGCCCATAGTAAGCAACAACATTTTATTTGATCAGACATGCATGAGTTGTCACGTGAAGATCAAGGTCATTCCAACGTCAAGGTCAAGGTCAACCAAAAATCACTGTTTGTTTTGGGGGGGGCATAATACAACTTTTGCTGTAGTTTATTTGACAGTACATGAGTGTGTGGAGCTGGAGGTCGAGGTTTTCTCAAGGGCAAGAGCATAGAAAGATCAATGTCAGTATTACTTTACATTTTAATGCCACCATTTCATTTGGTTTTTTCTGGGCACTCATTTTCAGGTTAAATATTGCGACTTCCGTAAGGGGCATGTGAATCAAATGGGTTTTGCCCTTAGAGTTTGTTGTTGAGATGTGTGTATCTGGGAATAATTTGAATGGCTTTCCATCTTGTTATTGATTTTTGTTAATTTTTTTTAGCTAGGCTTCAAGAAAAATACACTGGACGAGGGAACAGTGAATGCCAAAACTATGTGCTTTAAGAACAAAAAGAATAAGAGGCCATCTACTGCTCCAACAGCCAGTCATATTGAATTTGATTCTGAAGACAGCTTTTTTGAGTGAGCTATGCAAATATATTTTGAAATTATGTCAGTTTTGTTGTGAATGACACAGTTTATTCCTGGAATTTTGTTTGGCAGCATGACATTGATCATGGTTATGGTCTCTGTTCACTATTTGAAAGATGTGATATATATATACTGATAAATATTAAATAAGATTTGCATGGTTAGACTTGAGTACCATATGTGTAGTTTCCTGTAGTTGAGCATTGCATAACTTGGAGTGAGTTCAATGTTGCGCTGCAGGCAGCAGGAACGTTGTCTCTTGTAAAGTTGTATTGTGTCGTATTGTAAAGGCAGACTGCATCATACATTGAGAAATTTTATACATGGACATGGTATGTTCGTGATAGCCTGGACTTTGTGAAAGTAGTTTTTATTTCTACATTGGCCACTGTCTTGTGGTCATTTTCGGACATTTTTAAATTCCATTTGGCTCAATGACAATAGCAATTGAAAACAGGAAAATTGGATTCACTTTGTGACTGGTGCTCACTTTGAATTTCTGCTCTTCTATTAATAACTATCTTTGCGGGCCTACGGACTACTGCTGATAAGGTTTCACTTGACGTGCTGTGTCAATCTACTGTGCATAAACAATAACCATGCAGAGGGTGTGCACAATACTCTTTTAAAATTAGGAAGAGGGGTTTCGTGCAAACTTAGACTGAAGTTATTTCCAATAATGGAGATAGAAAAGATTCGCTGGTTATGCCAGTTTTGCATGACAGCGAGGACCAGACTACCATCTCACATTCACCGATGCCTTTGTCTTCTTGGTATTCACCGGCGTCCTTTGACGAGGCGCGGGACTAGAGCCGGGTGCCTGTGTCATCAAAGGCGTGACATTCCTCTTTGTAACTCTTATTCCTCCTGACACACAGCCTACTTCTGCAAACTTTTCACCTCATCGGTCACTCAAACATGGTCATCCCAGTCGGGATTCATGTATTGTGCTGAGCTCTGGCCACACTCAGAGAGGCAATGTCATTGCCATCAACGTCCGCCAGAGGCTTGATGATCAGCTGCGAGTGAGCCACTTTAACTACCAGTCAGTGGGGCCCAAGTGCAAAGAGAAGCGCACCAGGATCGTTGAGTTCGTGAGGGACGAGCGCAACGTCATATTTTTGACCGAGACTTGGTTGAGGTCGGCGGGCAATGACACCAAGTGCACCGACCTCACCCCACTTAGTTAATACCTCAAGTCTTTCCCGCGTGCCTCGCGGGGCGGCGGTCTTGCCGTCATCTATCGCGACCACCTCCCTGTAACACTCACCTCCACCTTCCCATTCGAACACTCCAGTCTTGAACCCCTTCAACTTACCATCACTGCATCAGCACTCCCACTCCTGTCCACATACTCTGCCTGTATCGCCCTCCCTCCAGTAAGAAAAACAGGCTCCAAGATTCAACCTTCCTCTCCGAGCTTCCTGACCTCCTCGACTACTGCAACCTGCTGCGTGGCAAGTTTATGAATGTTTATTACGATGTCCCCACGGATCCCCTCACGCACAAGCAAGGTGCTTGAAGTTCTAACGCGGTTCAGCCTGATGCAGGGCGTACGGGAGCCCACCTACTACAGAAGCGGCCACATAATCGACTGGGTGGTCTACCGTGACGACGATCAGCTGGTGAACTCTTGAGTCACATGCTCTTCTCAGACCATGCAGCTGTACTCACCACCCTCAATGCAGTACTTCAGATTGTTGGAGCGCCCGCGCCATTGGCGCATATTTTATCAGAATGGTGCGTAACAGTCAAAGTGAACGCGCCAGCCTGGCGCGTCATAAAAATCGCCAACTTGTCTTGATCCTCGGTCTGTCTGTACCACTAAGCCACACCAAGCACATGTGGCTTGCATAGCATCGCTGTGTGTGATTGGCTGGCAGCCAAGCACAACAACCAATCAGCGAACATCTATCAGTTTTACCTTGCAAAGGCGAAATCGTCTTAACTTTTCAACACTTGTGGAATCGAGTAATCTTTTTGCTAAAGACAAGATGCCACCGAAGAAAAAGCTCAAACAAAGTGAAAACCTGCGGACATGCCCTTTATGAGTGCAGTGCAGGTGTGGGTGGAAAAATGCAGGCGGTATCTGTTCAAGAAGGACTAGGTGAACATACGATATGAATACCTTCGATTATCAATGACTCATCTTTTTCAAAATTGACCCATCATTTTGCATGGCCATGGGTCATTGGGCCCATGATATCTGAAAACAATCTGAAGCACTGTCAATGTGATCCCGCCACAGAGGCCACCTGTCTACAGAACTGTGCGGGATATTAACGCTATAGACAGGGTAGCCTTCAAAGCTGACATGGAGATGCTACTGGGGCTTGGTACTGAGCTCACTGCCCAACAGCTGGATGACGGCCTCCGTGGACTATTAGACAAGCACGCCCCGGCCTCTGAGAAACTTGTGCGGGCTGGTCGCATGTCTCCATGATACGCGGCCGTTGGTGATCAGCTCCATCAGGCTAAGCTTGAGCGACGCCGCGCTGGTTGAAAACAAGACTGACTGTTGACATAGTTTTGAGGTGGCGAGGGGGGTGGTGGCTGAGATTGTTCAGAAGGCCAAAGAAAACTACTGGAACTCAAAGGTTGCCTCCTGTGCGTCGACCAAGGCTCTATTCAGCACCAGCAAACATCTACTTGGCAAAAGCAAGGACTTAACGTTGCCCACTAACATTGCTCCTGAGCAACTCCCTGATGAATATGCGAACTTTTTTATCACCAAGGTGCAAGCTATCAGGGATGACAGCGTGACCCCTACACCTTCCTCGCCGTTCACTGAGGACGTAGAACAGACGGCGTCCTTCAGTGGATTCAGGCCTGTGACCGAGCATGAGATTTGGCACGTCATCACCAGGTCAACTCCCAAGTCGTGCGCCCTTCACCCCATCCCCGTCCCACTGCTTGTGGAATGCCTTGACGTCCTCCTCCCTGCACTCACCTTCATTGTCAACTCTTCCCTCCTCTCTGGCACTTTTCCTTCCATCTTCAAACAGTCAATAGTCCTCCCACTCTTCAAAAAAACCCTCACTCGACCCTAACACGCTCAAAAACTATCGCCCCGTCAGTTACCTCTCTTTCCTCTCCAAAATCACAGAAAAAATGGTTCTTTCTCAGCTTTCTGACGATCTTCATTATTACAACCTCTTTCCTTCTTCTTAGTCTGCCCTACCACCCATGTCACAGCACGAGAAACTGCGCTTTTCCGAGTCATGAGCGACCTATTGCGCGCGATGGATGGTGGCAAACTCTCCCTTCTCACTCTCCTTGATCTTTTGGTTGCTTTCGACACCATTGACCATCAAATTCTCCTGGATCTTCTTCACCTTTCTTTCAGTCTTTCAGGCTCAGCTCTTAACTGGTTTGAGTCTTATCTTTCTAACAGAACTCAGTCTCTACTTCCAAACGCTGTTCTAGACCTTAAGCTCTTTCTCTTGGGGTTCCACAAGGATCGGTCCTCGGACCGGTTCTCTTCATCCTTTACACCAAACCTCTATCATCTCTCATCAGCCACCACTCAGTTTCCAGTCAGTCATTTGCTGACGACACTCAAATCTGTGACTCTTGTCTCCCTGATCAGTTCGAAGCCACCGTCCTTCGTGTGCGGGATTGTGTTGACGACCTCAGGCGTTGGATGACGTGCAACAAACTTAAACTGAATGATGACAAAACTGAAATCCTTCTCATCCACCCACAAAACAAACCTCTTCCTCCGTCTGCTCCTTCTGCACTCCCTCCAGACGTTTACGCTCCTCCTTCGACAGAAGAATTATCTCCATTCCACGCACTAGAACCAAAACCTTCGGTGACCGCTCTTTCTCCTTCCACGCACCTACATTTTGGAACCAGCTCCCCTCCCACATCCCTCATTGTGAAGCCTCCCCCACATTCAAGAGGTCCCTGAAAACTCACCTGTTCAAGTGTGCTTATGACCTGTGACGTTCTTGCCTTGCCTCGTTCTCGGCCTGGGTGTTGTATCCTGTCTATGTGACATTTATAAATTGTGTTCATTGCACGTTGGTGCATTCCTTTTTGGTTCTCTAGGTTCAATTCTTCACTTTTAATGAGCGGAAAGCGATCATGTACACAGTACAGCCAATCGTTTCATTATTCTTGTTTCTTGTCAATTGGACTTTGTTAATTCACGTATTATAGTTAGACTTGTGTTGTATGCGTGCTGTGTGAGTGTATGTGCGCATGCATGTGTACTACTGTGTTAGTCAAATTAATTATATGTTTCTTAAATCACTTTTTTATTAATGTCATTTATCTGATTGATTTTAGTCGGAGTTATAGTTCTTTAAAGGTTTTAAAAGTAAATTAAGCGCTTAGAGCTAGATTAATAGGTAAGCGCTATATAAATAGGGCTGGAATAAATAATAATAATAGAGTTTAGACTGAATAGTGTGAAGTTATGAGAAACAGGTATGCAGTGAAGAAAATAAATCAGTTGTAAAAATGTTTTCTTTCCACTGAAGGTTTGTTGTGCAATGATAAATTAATGATTTATTTTAATGTATTATTTATATTTATTGTGTGCTCAATCAAATTAAGTGAAAATGAAATTACCGATTTTTTTTTCTTGTCTCTTTTATGTTGGACATAAACTGATAAACATAAAGACCATACAAATTTATTTCTCATTTTAAATTGCCCAAATGAAAATTAAATTATTTGATGTAAATTTAGAATTTTATGTGACATTTTCAAGACTCTATCCAACTAAACATGTATTTGTCTAGCTTCTAAGAATCCTTCAGACATGTTTTTTGAAAGAGGAAATGAATCCATTTCTAAATCTTATGCTTATTAAGCAAACGTTTAGAAATTGTACTAAAATAGTATGCTAGTATTGCTTTGAGCACCTTTTGACATCACGCCATATATATACACACACACACATATTTTTTCTTTTTATTTATTTAAAATGTACTATTACTTTTTGATTGAAGAAAACTATCATCTGTGCCTTCCTAATCTGCAAGGGTATCTGACATGCTGAGCTCCAGGAAGATGTTGGAGAGAGTAAGCATCCTTGACACACGCCAATTGTTGTTCTGAACCAAATTCTCGATGGCGCTGTTGTGGAGGACTGCATTGGTAGCCTTGTCATACAGACATTTGATGACTTCAATAATGTTAGGGCTGATTTTGTACACTCTCATGGTTGCCCACAGAACTGCATGCTGAGTTGGTCAAACGCTTTCTTGCAGTCTACAAACACATGATCTAGATGTTGTTGGTGCTGTAGGTATTTCTTGCAGATTATTCTGAGGTTGCAAATCTGCTCAGTCAGTGGTACTTCGCCCTGCCCTGAATCCTGTTGTTCTTCAGCTATGATTGGTTCATCTTGGGCTTTCAACCTGTTGAGTATTCTTTTCAAGAGGACTTTGCTGAGAAGGCTGATGAGGCTGATGGTGCAGTAATTTTCACACTCCTGAAAGTGAAAGTTACCATTTTTGGGAAGAGTGATGACAAGCGACCTTTCCTATTGTGTGGGCCACCCCCCACTCTGCCAGATCTTGTTACAGATAATGGTGAGGGCGACAATCATAGCTTCTTCTCCTGCTTGAAGCAATTACAGTGTGACTGTGAGTATGTTGTCCACTCCCGCTTACTTCCCCTTTTTCAGCGATTGCACTGCGCTGCCTCAACTTCTTCTTGGAGAATTGGGAGGATTTCTTCTTCTTCTCTGTTCTGGGGACATGTTTGAACTGATGGATCTCCGTTTGGTGTGTGGTTCTAAAGGTCAGAGCAGTTCTCAATCCATCTATCCAAGACTTCTTGTTCTTCTGTAAGGCACAAGCCAGACTTGCTTTGGATTGTGGAGACCTTGGGCCGTTTAACCCTTGTCAGCCGCTTCACAGTAGGCCTTCTTGCTGTTGTTCTTGTTCAGACTGTTCTGTTTCATAATAATAGTATTAATACTGGATGATATGTGTGCGCTTTTCCCCAAATCACCAATCAGCCTCAAAGCACAGCGATCTGTTCCCACATACACACTCACATGTTTCACCCACTCTTGCACACACATAACACACAATCTACCACTCAAACATGTGGTGTAAAGGCAGGAAGATCGCTATTATATAACAGAAAGGAAGTCAAATTTGTTATTTTTGAAATAGCTCAGCATTTCAACACCATGCTTTTTACATACACAGGAGCCACAGGGAGAACATGAGGCAGATGGATCAGATGTTCCAGATGCCATTTGGCATGCACCCTGGTGGCATGCTGAGTCTCGAGGCGCCAGGCCAACATCGACAACAACAGCATCATCATGGCAACAACGGCCGACAGCAGCAACAGCATCATCAGCTGGTATCCCCAGACTTCTTCGGCTTTGGTGCTTTTGGCGGTGGCTTTGGTGGCATGTTCCAGAACATGCGTCGCATGATGGATGACATGCACAGCTCCTTCGTAAGTAAAGCTATTATTCTGTCATAATTATCCAAGAAGTTTGTGAGTGTTTCATTTTTATTTATGCATATTGATCAAATTTTAGGTTTTTGTAAATTTTGTTTGATCTGGACAAATAAAAAAAAAAATCTGCTTCTCTGCTTACCAGTGAAATGCTAAATAATTGTATCAGCTGCAGCATTAAGACTAAGTATGAAAGTCTGGACATATAATGTTATTATTTAATTGTTCTTTTATAGTGCTTTTTTAACTTCTGGTAATGTTAACAACTTAAGTAACGAGCATTGACTATACTAACACTTTGTTTTGCATCCCTGTATGTACAAGAAGCTTTCACTATTATGAATTGCGAAAACGTATGTTCATGAACTAAAGCTTAGGTCTGACAACGAACGTTTTGACTGCAATCATAAGGAAAATCATTACAGGGTGGAGAATTTTCCTCGGATCCGCGGATTTCCGCTGAAGGCATTTGCTTTTCCGAGGAAAAAAATATTGAGTTCTGAGATTTTTATTATGCTTAAGTGACAAAACCTGAAGAAGCTTATTGCATTGGAAATGTGGAGTTTGTGTGTAACAGTGGTGGACCTCAAACTTTGTTAGACCTACAAATCAAGATTCTGAACTTTTTTGAAAGGCATGTGCGTAAAAGTAAAACCTTTTTTTTTTGTTTGTTTCTATTCATGTTTACTTTGTGCTTTTTGCTTTCAGGAGAGGCCCTAAATTACTTTCAAAATTGCTGAAATTCATTTTCTTACAGTACACCCTACTGCAGGTTGGCCCCTGGACCCCACCGGGGCCTAAGGTGGCCCCTGGGCCCCCTGGCCTGATTTAAGAGATTTCTGTATTCAGTTGTTCTCCACCCTGTCATTACTTGAGTCACTGATTTTGTGAGACTATCACCCAGTCATCTCAGTCAAATCAGTTCGCAGTATGATTTGTGATGATTTTCCACGTTTAGAACATGCTCTAATTCCGACGAACTAATTGCGAGTCATTTAGCGTGGGAACCAATGAAACGCGCTACTTGGATCGCGTGATCTTGCGGAAAATGACAAGGCCACGACCGGTCCGCTAGGAATGTTGGGTGTGAAAAATATCTGTGAAGTAATATAGATGATACAGTCACATGAATGTTTATGGGATATTATATTTTTCGCTGAACTTAGCAAATGAATTGCTAGTATTAACGTAAAAATTCTTCATCGCTGCTTGTCACACATTTTGACTTTGTGCGCAGCAATGGTAACAACTCTTTTGCTTTTGTTTATGCACAATGACTGTGCACATGCCAAAATCAAACGTTTTAGTGTGACTACTGACGACTCACAGCGTCACATCATGACTCGCAAACATGTACTGTCATTATAATTGTAGTCAAAACGTTCGTCGTCAGACCTAGGCTTAAGGAATACTCGATATTCGCAGAATTTTGCAGCAAAAGGAACCTTAATTCTGTTAACAATATAATTAGTACTGCTGTAAATTTGGTGAAGCAAGTTTTGCAAACAATGCTGATCGTAACGACTTAAGATACACACCACTGACCCACTGTACATTTGGTGAAATGAGTTTTTCAATAAATTCTTGGTTTAAACAAATGTTTTATTCAAGGAAAAACACACCATTACAAACAATGATTTACAGGATAGGCAACACGCGAGCATATATAAGCCCACCCTGTATAACAAATTCTACATAATAATTAAGTGACAGGCAACTAATAGTTGCATATATAAATAAAGGAGAATACAATTTTTAAAAAATATAATAAATTCTTGTTTGTATTCTATTCAGGAGACAGCGGCCAGCAACCCTAACGCCCAAATGTTCACACAATCCTCTTTCATGTCCTACTCCAATGTGGATGGAGGTCAGCCCAAAGTGTTCCAGGCCTCCCACTCCACTGCTCAGGGACCAGGAGGCGTCAAGGAGACTCGCAAGATGGTGCGTGACTCCCAGTCTGGCCTGGAGAAAATGGCGGTGGGTCATCACATCGGTGAACGTGCTCATGTTGTGGAAAGACAGAGGAACCGGAGAACAGGGGACCAGGAGGAAAATCAGGAATACATCAATCTAGATGAAGGTGACTGCTTTTATGTCGGATTGTTTTGTTTTATTGGCTTTTTTGTTTTGTGATTGCTATGATGAGGATGATGATAAATTGTAGTTTGAAGAAGTCTTGTGTCACAGTGTATGCCTGCGCTTGTGTCTTGTGTTTTGTCTGTTTCTTTAGCTCATTTCTTGTTCGTTGGTTTTTTTTTTGTGGGTGTTTCTTTATCAGAGTCTGTTTAATATTTGTGCTTGTTCCCATGATTTATTTTGGCAGGTTAATATGTTTAATTATCTTAAGGAAGTCTTTGAAGAGTTTGATTTGTATCCATAAACATAGCGCCAAAATCGGGAGTGATTTTGTAAACTGTATATTTGATTATTTCTACAAACATCCTATGCCTCACAAAGGAACTTGCTGTACCCTATATTGCATAACAAGGTGAAATCTACTGCATTGCGAATTAGTGAACGGAAATCATTTGAAACCCATTTGTGTTGTTGAGCCTTACATTTTGAGTGAAGGTTATGTTATAAAGTAGATTTGTGTGTGTGTGTACAGAGGAGAGTACAGACTTTGACAGAGAGTGGATGTTGTTGAGCCCTACATTTTGAGTGACGATTATGTTATAAAGTAGATATATGTGTATGTGTACAGAGGAGAGTACAGACTTTGACAGAGAGTGGATGTTGTTGAGCCCTACATTTTGAGTGACGATTATGTTATAAAGTAGATGTGTGTGTGTACAGAGGAGAGTACAGACTTTGACAGAGAGTGGATGTTGTTGAGCCCTACATTTTGAGTGAAGATTATGTTATAAAGTAGATGTGTGTGTGTACAGAGGAGAGTACAGACTTTGACAGAGAGTGGATGTTGTTGAGCCCTACATTTTGAGTGAAGATTATGTTATAAAGTAGATATGTGTGTGTGTACAGAGGAGAGTACAGACTTTGACAGAGAGTGGCAGAGGCAGGCTAGACAGATGTATGGTCACGCTCCGGGTCGTCTCGACTTCCGCCAAGACCGTGCCAGTCGTCGCCACCAAGCCCTTCCGGCCCCCAAAGAACGGCCCAACCACCACAGGAGCTCCAGCCACAAAGAGTAGCATAGGTCTGGCTGTCACTGCACAAGCTTTTGCCACACTTGGTGAAAAACCACTGCTGAGAAGAAAGGGTTTCAAAATTGTCGTCAAATTGTGATTATAATATTTTGTCACCGTCCCTACACCACCCCCTCCTCGCGTGTTGTAATGATGACCGACTTCACCCAGAAACTGGGAAGTGTTCATACAATGTAGCCTGATAGGTCCGAGTGTAAACTTGGATTAAGACTGTTCAATATCACTGGAAATGTTAGCATATTGTGCAAGTTTTTATCACAAACAAAGAAGTTATTCACTGTTGTTTTTTTCTTCAAAATTGTATTTTATTAAAAAAATTTTTTCATTGACACTAGATATGGAGGGTCCAAAAAGAAAATAAGTTAAAAGAATTTACATTTGAAGAAAGAGGGAAGTGAAGAAAAAAATAAAGAGAAATGAAAATAAAACTTCACTGTAATTAGGGATAAATCTGCTTCATTAGTGTTATTTTTGCAAAGTGTGGCAAATGCTTGTTGACTGTATAGAAAGCGAGACAAGAACGATAATGTAAAATGACACCTCATTGTAATGGCTTGAACTAAAGGATCTCGATCACCATCTGCAACGTTTATTTTTCACTGTGCATGTGAAAGCCTGGAATGTGTTTGTTCAAACTGTCGTTGAAAAGCAATCACTGCAGTTGCTGCAGTCTTTTTTGCATCAATACAAGCCAAAGTCAAAAGCCACTTGCTACTGCTGTGTTAAAAAAGTTAATTTGGCACATTGTCATTCTGGCAAGTAAATGCAGCAGCAGATTATAAAACAAAGAGTTGACTACTTTCTTGTTAGGCTAAGCTAGGCTATGTACCACCGCAAAATGGCTGGAAAGTGTTAGGCACTTGGACGTTTGGCTTTGTATGTAAGGAGATAAACAAAGCTGTTGAAACGTTCAAGTATTCTTTTGTGTCTCATTAAACATGACAGCGTGTGTTGCTCAGTATTGTATGAATTTAAAAATATTTTAATAAAGGTCAGCTGAGGTGATGCAGAAGATTTGCTGAAGCAGTGTTTTGCAAACTTGCAGAATATATTCACAAGAAAAATGTTATTTTCAACTAATTTATCACTACTTTAAATGTTTACATTTGAAAACCGTCTTGGATAAAAAAAAAATTACTTATAAAAAATGGAAAGCAGTGATAACACTGATTGAAATATGTTTTTATTGTGTGTGTCTCCTGTGAAATGTGAAGTCAAACTTTCTGTGTCTGTGTAAGAATGCAGTACATGTATTGCTCGGCACCTGCCCATCTCATACGTGAATTTTATATTCTCCTTGACTAGTATTTTGCTGTAAAAGTGGAAGAGAATATTTTAGCAGTGTGGTTGCGATTCAGAATTTAAGATCCAGATTTCAATGAGTGAGATGTAGGTTTGCGGGATTTGATGTGTGTTGATGTTGGTGTGTATAGAAAGGTGTGTGAGTATTTATGTAAATGTATTAGACATGTTCTGATGTAGGGGTGTCCATTTTCATGCATGTCTGTCGAACTGTATGAAATGTGTTGTATTGGTCAAACATGTTTCCATTTGTCCATTTCTGGTGTCAATTTGAGGGGTCATTTTTAAGTAAATGTATGATAACTTTCAACATACTGACGATCGGATATGTGGACATATGCTATCAGTTTGATTTACAAGTTGTTTATTTATTGTGAAACACAGCACAATTTCTTCATAGCAGAAGTTTATGATGGATATATTTTTTCAGCTTTTAAATCATTTACGTTCTATGCTTTTGACATTGTTTTTTTAATTCTTTTGTCAGAACTGAGAATGAACTTGCTCATTAATAAAATGTTTATTTTACAACGTCAAAATTAAAGAGCATTTTAAAATAACCCAAGGAAAGATCTCATAGAGATTAAATATTTCTTTTATTTAACAGATTCTCATTGCATAGTGAGTACAAAATGGCTCAATTATTTCAGAATGTTCAAATGCAGATTTCAACATTGGAAAAAGTCCCACATTTGTTATGTAATGTATATGTTTTGTTAATATTCATTATATTCTAGAAAGACATTAACAGCCAATATTAAACCATTATTAGCATTCAGTTTGATCTGTACGCTGTGTGTGGTAATTTTCCTCCACATAAATGGACAATATAGGTCATATAATTTCAAGTTGTCACAGGCCCAATTAGTGGAAGTCTTCTTGAGTATTTCAATGACTGAATTAGTAGATGTTAGTTGAGGGACTGCAAGGCAAAAACACACAAACCGTCCATATTTTACCATTACCGAACGGCTGGCATTATTTTGTACATTATGTGTGTCGTTCTACTCTGTGTGGATGTGTTTTATTTTCTGAATAGATGATAGCATTATTAAAATAATATTTGTGTCAGTTCACAATGTTTACAAAAAAAAAAAAAATTGACCTACTAGTAATAATCCCATTATATATTGTTAGATTTTTGTTTACCTGTAGTTTTGCTCATTTCTTTAGATCTATGTAAATATATATTGCATTAGTCTTTTGGTTCTGATTTTTTTTTTTTTTTTTTTTTTGAAAGCGAGCGATTCTTCTTTTTGTAGCATTGGTTAGTACTTACTAATGTTCAATTACATGTAATATATTTTGTCATTTGATTTATGAATGATTTGGTATAGATTTAGGAAGCTACTAATGCACCCAGTAGAAAAGTAGAATACTTTCCCACTTGGGTAGTACTCGCTACTCCTATTTTGTCCCAAGAAATAAAACTGATATTTGGATATTCAATGAACGCATATTGTTTTTAACTTTTTGACTCGCATGCATAGCAATGTGAGTCTGTTACTCATCTCCTCCCAACCCCTTTTTCCCCTCCTCCCCCCAAAAAATCCAACTTTTGCAAATCTGTGCAAGATAAGATCTAAATAGTACAAAAATGACACTTTAAACAAAGTGTTGTCCGCCTGTCGGTCCGCCGTCTGGATGCAAACTTGCAAGTGGATTAATATCTCAGGACCTATTTAAACTATTACAACCAAACTTGTAAGATGGTGTAGATCGATTAGACCTCATAAATGGGAATGAATGACTTAATTTCAAGGTCACAGGATCAACAAATGGTAGTTTAAAAAAAGACTTTTTAACAAAATTTCACTTAAAAAAAAAGTTAATATTGAAATGATTTTTCACATGATAGATATTACTATAGATATAGATATCACATCCTGTGCACATTTGGTCAACATCATCATGTCAAGGTCACTGGAGCTGTCCAAGGTTGGTATAGGTACTTTGAAGGATCTTGACCCTAAACTATGTGCGATATAAAGTTCAAACTTGTATTTAGAGATGACAGATTGATCTTTCATATATTTTCTGTATTTGCGTTGACCTTAAAGGTCAAGGTCATTTTAGGCCTTGCAGAAATATTTTTAAAAGTAGGTCATCATACAGTGGAATGGCTCTTACAGACATGCCTACCCGTACGGAATTTCCGTATTTTTTCCGGAAATTTGAAAAACTCAGCAAGCGCTACGGAAAATACGGATATTTGTTTTACAGTACGGAAATTAAAAAAAATGATAAAGAAAAAAATCGAAATCGTTGGCCTGTGGTAATGCACCGCATGACCTTTTTCAGAAGGTTTAATGCCGCAATGCGCAGTCGCAGTGGAGACCTGTGACATCGAAGTTTCCGGTAGAGGCACCGAAGTTTGCCGAACCCGTTTTTGCACAGTCGCAGTAACGATCGGTGCTCGTGAGACAGAATTTAAAACATGGCGTTCAAAGGAATGGCTAAGCAAAGTGATTGTGAATCTGAATCTTCAAAAAAAACGCGCAAGGGGCAGACATTTCTTGCCTCGTATTAGTGTCCTTTCGTTATTCGCGGCAGCACTGACTCAAAAGTACGATTTGTGCCAACCAGTTTGGCATTTCCGCCGGTGATATGAACGACATCAAGCGGCACGCGGAAGGCCCACAGTATATGAAGAATTACGAGGCTTTGGATAAGAAAAAGAACATTGTGGCAGCAAATCAATCTATCACTGGATTCTTCGCATAATATCAAAAAGGATGAGTGCTAAAACAATAGGTAGTAAAAGTAAATACGGAAATCGTAATAGTAATACTGAAATTTGAAAAAGCTAATACAGAAACTTCAAATTGAGGGTAGGCATGTCTGCTCTTATTTAACCCACCGTAGGTAATAACATTGGGTTATTTGATCATGCATGAGAGGTCATGTGAAGGTCAAGGCAATCCCAAGGTCACAGTTTTGGGCATAAAACAGCTCTTGCTGTAGTTTATTTGATATTACATGAATGTATTTGGAGCCAGAGGTCAAGGTCAAGACGGATCAAAGTCGGTGTTACTTTGCATTTTAATGCCACCATTTCATTTTTATCACGTTCTATAAGGAGCATGTGAATTATATGGGCTTTGACCTTAGTGGTTTTTTTTTAAAATTGTATGGTGCGTTTTCTTTTAACTTGTAAACACTGATAATTTTGTCTATTTACACAAATGTATGTGAACAACATTTTGGATATTAAGTCAATCATAAAGCAGATACATTCTTTGTTTGAAACCTTTCCGACTTTCATCATGCAAGAAGGTGGGCTTAAAGACATAACAAAAGATTCAGGTCCATATTGCAGTTCTTTGAAAGTTGTATCTGTTTATCTGAAACACATAAAAAAATGTTTGAATTCTCAATTGCTTGGCTTCTGTTGGTTTAGATGCATTTGGATTTTAAAATTTAGATGAAAGAGGTCCATTTTCTTTTGTAAGGCGACATCTGTTTGGTTACCTGCCTAAATGTCACTTTTCAAATGAAGAGCTGCTGTTATGTTTGGACTCGCTGTATGCATCTGTTGTTTCATGATGCATTGCAAGACTGAAGTGTATTTAGTGGGTTTGTTGTTGTATACTACATTCCCTAGAGTTTGTGCATGTGTGTATACAATCTTCCGTTTCTCGGGCAGACATTCCATAGGGGTGCCAGTTTTCACCTTACTATGAAGAATGGTTCTGGCTTGGGCATGTTAAATCAGTTTTCATTGCAGTTTACTTGTTAGAATGAATGATTTGTTAGCTAGAATTGAAATGGCAGTAATGTTGTTCTAGATGATAGCTACAAATTCAATACTACAGGGGAGCTCCAACTTTTGTGCAGCCTAGAGTACAATATTATTTCCATTAAATACACACTGAAAAATCTTTACTGTTTGCAAGCCAGACTTTCCATGTCCACTCTTTGAAAAGGGATTTGTGATGCACAATGTACATACAAGGAGATATAACTGAAATATTTATATATATTGAATACTTGGCGTATGAGACTAATAGGTAGAAAATGGTGCATGATTTTTTAAGTACAGAAGTTAGAATTTTGAGATATATTCCCTGACTGACTATATTGTGTAATCATCTAGTCAGGTACCGCTAGAGCAGAAAGTTTTCATATTTACAGTATATATCTGTACATATTGATCGTTTCATTTTTTGTTGTAATGTAATAACAATCCTATCTTTTACCAATTAATATTTGGAAAAATAAAGATTGTTTGCAAAGTTTATTTGACCTGTGCGTAGACTTTGATGTTGCGAAAGCTTTCATTATTGCCTTAATCCTCACTCGCTTTCTATCCGTCACAGCTGTCTCTTCACACACATACAATGAATATAGAATAATTTCTAGCAGCTTGGGGCATAAGATCTATTTGCAAGTATTTACATTTTTCAGTCTATAATATTACTAATTTGTATTAAAACTGGGGACCACTGTAGGGTTGGAAACCATGAAGTATTTTGAAATATTTTATTTTCACTGTACGCTCACTCTGCTACACTACCCCTTGGGGTCATGAGCAATCTTGCCACTGTAGATTGTTCAAACCTATAAAGGGAACAGTGAAAGCCACAGTTGAAAACCTGTCTTTCCTTTATAGGCAAGACAGATTCACTGCGGCAACAGTACCCCCGTTGGAGTGCCGGGGGTTTTCAGTATAAATAGTATCCCCACTTTATGGAAATTTAGTGCTTTAAATTCCCACTGTCGCTGTCTTCCTCATTTACTCTTTCCTATTCCTGCTCTGTCCTTCACTCTGCTATACTATCTTCTTCTTCGCTAGATCAATGACCTACCTTTTTTCTTGAAAACTCTTCCTGAACAAGACTCCTTGTTTGTGTATGAGGTCTGTTGGATCAGCTTGGGAGTGTTGGACGCTTTCTGCCGGGTGGTCACTAGGGCTTCCTATGATTGTACTATTTAGCACTATAGGCATTTTATATGTATGTGTTTCATTGATGATTTATAATGATGTTTGTATTCTATTTTGTTTTTGTAACCGGGGTGTTCGCGTAGTTGAGGTCAACCCTCAGCCGTCCCCCGCGTGGGATGTCTTTATTGTAAAGTGACTGGCCGGTGGAGGGCATTCAATTTTCCCACTGGGGTTGTTTCAGCAGATCTTTTATGCGGATCGGGGGTTGTCCGGTCCTGATTTGGCTCGGAAGAGTCCGCTGGACCTAAAGCAACAATAAATCAATAAATCAATTTAGACTCTGCTACACGCACACACACACACAAACATACGCACACGCGTACACTCGCCCTCTCCTATATGCAGCTGCAAATACCGTAACTTCTTTTCCCCTGTAGGGGTGCCGAGGGTTTCTGTATAAATACCACTTTGTGGGAATTTAGTGATTTAAATTGTTTCTATCATTCTCATTTGGTTTTTCTTGTTCGTATTCTGTTCTATTTATCTTCTTCGCTAGACCAGTCACCTACTTTTTTTCTTAAAAACTCTCCTAAAACTCCTGATTTGGGTTGGGGTCTTTTGGGTAATACAATACAAGATTATTGCTTTAGGTCCAGCGGACTCTTCCGAGCCAAATCAGGACCAAGGTCTTTTGGGTCAGCTTGGAGTTTTTTGATGCTTTCTGCCAAATGGTCACTGGGGCTTTCTATGGTATTATTTAACAATGTAGGCATTTTCTATGTATGTGTTTTGTTAATGTTTTACTATGTTTATATTATGTTTTTTTTTAACCAGGCGTTCGATAAATTAAGAGTAAAGCCTTAGCGTCCTTTTGCATGGGAAGCTTTTATTGTAAAATGGCCCGCTGGTGGGATGCCTTCAGTATTACCGTTTGAGTTGTTTCAGCAGATCTTTAATGCAGATCGGGGGGGTGAGTCCCATTTCAACCAAGTCGTGGTCCTTGTTCGACTCCTTGCAGTCCGCTGTATCCTTTAAACAATGACTAACTAACCATAACTTCTTTACCTAAAGACGCTTTTGACCAACGGTTTCATTTTGAAGAGTAAAGTAGGTGCTTATATGCAAAAGCAAAAGGTGGTTGAGTTTGCTCACCGATGGGTCTAAACTAAGACAACTAGTTGAGACTATTTGCTTAATTCGTACCTGCCAACCTGGTAGCAGAGATCTTTCATAGTGGTAGCATATGTTCTACTTGTAAACAGTAGGTGCCTTTGGGATAGACTTGTTTACTCAATATTACTCCTATTTGCTCAAAGCTTTTCCCCATATACCCTAGCCGATTTGCTTGAAAACTATTCACGCAATGAATTATAATCTATTTATCTGTATTAATTAATTCAGAGGGAAGTGAATTATATTAAATAACTTAAACTATGCTAAATTAACCCTTAATACACAAATAAAGGAAGTATTAAGACTAAGACTTAACAAAAGTCTTTAAAACTTTTTCTGTATACATTTTTATTCATAATATTAAATTACAGTTAGATTTTTTTTTTTTTTACCCAAACAAATTAGAAATAAATTAGTGGGAAAAAACACTTATGACCAGTCCAGACCAGGTCTATTCTTACTTTATATTAAAAAAAACGAAAACAATGCTAATATGTACATGACCATACAATGTAGGCATTCTGCTATACAAAAATACTTCATGCGAATATTATGTATGGCTAGAGTGGGAAAAGAGGTATACGAAACACAACTATTCCACGCTGGTGTAGTGTATGCAACTGCGCAGACAGCTGAAATGTCAAAGGTTTTGTTGGTTTTGTTCCAACTGTAGGGTGGGAGGAAGAAGGGGGTGGAACACGTCTGCTTGGGGCAAGGTTATTATTCAGCATTCAGTGTGAAACATGGTAAGGTACAAAAAAAAAAAAAGAAAAAAAAAAGAGGTGTAGCCTACTGTGTAAGAACTGAACACATTGAATATCTATTTGTATGCAAATGTTGAATACAGAGAAAGAAAGAAGAAGTGGGCAGAGACCGAAGGAGGGAGGAAAGGGGATTTTTACTTATTTATTTGGATGAGAGAGGTAAATAAGGGTTATAACTGGAAAAGTTGTAACTGGTTTGGGCCGTCTACACTGGTGATAGTTGGCAAATAATCAAGAATGTTTTACGATTTAATATAATAGCATTATTATAATGACGCAGCACATTATATTTTAAGTAAAAGATCTAAACACCTATATTTAATATAGCCTTGAATTATAAAGTGTCAACCCAAAAAAACACCCACTAAATGTCGATGATCAATAATACTAATTTACGATACAGTGGGCCTTCTGTTTTTAGTACCTTAACGTTAGCGGAATAAACACCTCTTAAACCAACCACACAGCTTTAATAGCAGAGATTTTTAGGCCAAGTCCAGTTTCAGCTTCAACAAAAGGTGCATTACACGCCCAGATAACTTATAGAACTTATCTTTGTAGTAAGTATAGTAAGTGCTCGGTCACGCCTGTATTAGCAAAGACTATAGATAGTCTTTGGTATCAGTACACTATCAAGTAGGCCTATCATTCATAATGCATTCTTCTGTACACCAACGCTATAGACACTCGCACTCGAACTGTATAGCTACAGGCACCCCAGATGCCCTTAATATTGTGGCCTACAGGCACCCCAGATGCCCTTAATATTGTGGCCTACAGGCACCCCAGATGCCCTTAATATTGTGGCCTGAGCTAACAGTACTGTGATCAGGACTACTTCAGATTTGCGTGAAGTTGCTGTCTGTCTGTCTCACTCTCTCTCTCTCTCTCTCTCTCTCTCTCTCTCTCTCTCTCTCTCTCTCTCTCTCTCTCTCTCTCTCTCTCTCATTCTCTCTCTCTCTCTCATTCTCGCATAACAAAGAAATAAAGTAAATTCAATGAAAGGATTAAAACAAAGAAAGTGTTTCCAGGACGTTGCTATATCAAAACAAAATGCAAAGAACACGTGGAAAGCAATACATGTAAATGAACTCATAAATTTTAAAAAACCAAATACTTCAAGTTGTATATATTCGCTAATGATTTATACCAATTTTTTTTCTAAAATAAATGAAAAGGTTATTTTAAAATATACATCAAAATTAAACGATTTTTAAATGTTAAAGACTTCTGTAGATCAAAACAAATTTAATCTCAATCAAGTATTCCTCCCCTTACGGTACTCGAAGTTTTTCACGCCCTCACACATTTAAAGCAAACAGGCACCCGGGGGCATAGATGAGCTGGACGGCAGAGGTCTTCCCTGATAATTTCTGATACCCTCACTTACATTTACAACACTTACATTTGCAAAGTCTGCTTACAGAAAAACTATTTTCCAATTAAAAAAAAAAAAGGCTAAAGTTATTCCTTTGTTCAAATGGAGTGATAAAAAAGTCCCCTCACATTACAGACCAATCTCTATATTGTCTGTTATACCAAAACCACTTGAGAAACATATAAACAACCACCTCGTAGCGCATTTCAATCATAATCGATTACTGGATTCAGGGCTCATCACCCATGTCACACTGCATTAGTCTTGTTGACCAGTGGTTGAAAAAGATTAATGTAAATGAATTTTGTGGTGCCTTTTTGTATATTTTGCCAAAGCTTTTGACCTCCTGCTGCTTCTAAAAAAAATCTAATTCCATGGACTTGGGACTGATTCAGTTCATCATAAGTGCTTTTCTCATAAACAGGCATCAAACTGTGCACGCAAACACCTCACATCGAGCATGCAGGTTGTACAAGGTATATATATATATATAGACGATCTTCCCCTTCATATAAATAATTCACGTGAACTCTGCAGATGACACTATCATACATTCTAGCAACTCCAATTTAAGTCACGTATCAGAATCATTGCAGGAAAGTTTAAACCAGTTTACTGAATGGACTGAGCTAAATCATATGTCAATATGAAGAAACAAAAGAAACCAAAAGCATGATAATAACAACAAGACAAAAACGCCAGAATATAAACTCAACATTTTGGGATTGAACGGTTAGTAATAAAATTATTGAAGTAGTCAACCATCATAAAGTGTTCATCGAAAGTCAACTTATACTGACAGTACATAATTTAAGCTTCCACACCAGAAGCCCCTGTTACAACGCTCAATTTTCACACACTAAAGTACCATTATTGTACGCTCTTTGAGAACTTCACGTCAAGTCATGAGATTGAACATTCTTTCTCAGATTGATACGTTGAAACCTAGTTTAATTTATTTAGGTAGCAGTCTCTGGAACTATCTCCCAAGCTTTCTGGAAACAAACTACCAACATGAATACTTTCAAGAGCAAATATACTTCCCATCTTATAAAGTCAAAATAAATGTTGCCTTCATTGTACATGTAATAAAAATAGGAATTATGATTTTTATTTCTATAAACTCGTTTATGTTCTTTGATACTGATGATTTTATGCAATGTACGTTTCGTTTAATTATTTTGAAAATAATGCATCTGTGTTAGTTAATGTGTATAATGTCCTTTAAGCTTTGTTGCTTACAAACCAATTGATCTTTACAGTGCTAGAAATGTTAAATGTAAATATAAAATTGATGTGCAACTTCACCAACTATTCCTTGCAATGTTTGTCATGTTAGTTAGTTAGTTATTCATTGCTTACACTAACAGGGTCCAGCGGATTGCAAAGAGCCGAATCAGGACCACAAAATCAAGACCACAACTTTGCCGAAAGAGGACTCACCCCTGATCCGCATAAAAGATCTGCAGAAACAACCCCAGTGGTAACAATGAAGGCAATCCACCAGCCGGTCACTTTACAATAAAGACATCCCACGCAGAGGACGCTGAGGCTATACTCTAATTTATCGAACCCCCGTTTACAAAAACAAAATAGAATATAAACATCATTAGTGGGGCCGGGTAGCTCAGTTGGTAAGAGCGTCTTGCTAGTAACCGAAAGGTCGCTGGTTCGAATCCCGGATTGGTCAACGTGTGATCATATTATTTTCCCCTTTACCAACAACTGGCCCGCTGGTGTCAGTATAAATCGGTCCAGTAGTCACCTATATGCGAAAGTGTCGTGTGACTATAATTTACATACAAACAAACATCATTATAAAATATCAACAAAACACATACATATAAAATGCCTACATTGCCAAATAATAACATCATAGGAAGCCCCAGTGACCATTTGGCAGAAAGCGTCCAATATTCCCAAGCTGATCCAACAGACCTCACACACAAATGAGGAGTTTTGTCCCCGAAGAGTTTTCAAGATAAACGGTAGGTGACTGGTCTAGCGAAGAAGAAGATAGTATAGTAGATTGATAGAACAGAGTAGGAAGGAGAAAGAACACATGAGAAAGACAGTGACATTATTATTATTATTATTATTATTATTATTATTATTAGTAGTAGTAGTAGTAGTAGTAGTAGTAGTAGTAGTAGTAGTAATGTGTTTTATCTCCTTTGACCTTCACCCCTCTGCACTTTGAAATGATTTACTTTGGAAAAAGTTGTCTTATAATTAAAGTATATGTATAGTGTTTATATGTGTTTGCAAAAGAAAGTGTGCGTGTATATGCGCTTAGATCCTTAGGGTAGGCGCTTTATAAATACTCTTATTATTATTTATTTAAATATCATAGTTTAAAAAAAAGTTCTTCTTCTTCTTTTTCTTCTTCTTCTTCTATTATTTCCATCATCATCATCATCATCATCATCATCATCATCATCATCATCATCATCATCATCATCATCATCATCATCGTCATTTTGTATACTAACCATTTTATTTATAAAACACAACAAGCAAACATATATTAATGTGTGCTCAAAGCGCGTTTAAACAGCAACGTGAACGAATTGTCTTTTCTAAGAACAAGTCCTGGATGAATGTTCTCTAACCTATAGCTAGGCTGACTGAAGTTATCCAATTCTTGGTAAAACAAAACAAAACGCCATCTGGGTCTATCAAAGAATATGTAGAATACCCTGTCCCATATTCTTTGAGTCTATTCATCATGATGTGCAAGCTGAAACAGCTGGAGATGACGACAAATTTCTCAGTATAGAACCATAGCCTGTAATAGGAACACAATACTAATAGCACAGACGTAAAATAATGGGAGTTTAGTGTCTGAATATTGAGGGCTTTGGGTGTGGAAGCTTAAATTATGTGTGGTCAGTTGACTTTCGATTATTCATTGATTGGAGAAGTCATTAAAACTCAACCTCCACCAGTTACACCTCCCCTTCCTATATCACCACTATTTGTATTGTTTTGAAAAAAGGGAACAAGAAATTACATAGAATAAAATTAACTTATGATTTACAATTAAGAATTTTGATTATTTAATACACAATAATACATTACGTACCCTTTCCACGAAACCTCACTTTACTGTACTACTACTACTACTACTACTACTACTACTACTACTACTACTACTACTACTACCACTACCACTACTACTACTACTACTACTACTACTACTACTACTACTACTCAGAAGAAGAAGAAGAAGAAGGTTAATTATTTATAAAGCGCTTTTTGTATAAATAAAAACAGCTCAAAGTACTTTATTGATGACTTCAAACATTATTGATAAATGGGTCTGGGTTGGGATAGGGTGGTTAGAGAGCATGATTCTTATTCAAGTCATTGTCAATGAATGCGCATTGTAGCAGACCTATTTAAACAATAAAGCATCACAGCAAATTTCTCTAGCATCACTGGCCAAGGATACCAAGCTGATGTAAGCCTACAACCTCTAGGCTAGGCTACCTGACTGAGTGCGACAGATGGGGAAGGCTTGTCAGGAAATAACACGATAATATTATTACAATAATCCTGTCACATGAAAGGTGTGCGTGTATTGATCGGTTGGTATGCATACAGGTCAGCGAGTAGATACCGCTAAATTCAATATTGAGGATGAATATGATATGAATTATGATGATTGGAATAAAAGGACCTTTGCTGAGACTGAAAATGAATAATGCTATGACTACAATAAAGCTAGCCCTGAAAAAAGGGATGTCCCTGAGATCTCGATCTTCCCCTTATTTGACCAAACAGTTACGGAAAACCAAGCCTCGCTTTACAAGCCAAACAAGGGATTGTGAAAAGATGCTATCATCTGTAAGGTTTTAGTATATATCTATAATGCAAATATGGAAAGTCCCATGTAGTAAATTCAATAATGACAGTGTACAGCTCTGCAGCTTGTAGGCATAATGAAAAAGGGGATGGGTTTTGGCGTGAATTCGTTATTTCTCATTCTTCTTTTCGTACCACGTGTTTCAACGTGGAGTGACTTGGATGAAAATGTTCAGTACTTGAACTAAACTAAACAAAGAACGCGACAAGCGCACAACTTGATTGATTGATTGATTGATTGGTTAAATTTACGTCCCCGGACACATGAGCGTATAGGGGACTTGTATATTTCAGACAATGAGGCCCCAAAAGGAGCTAAAAGTTACAATAAAATTTTCAGGACCACTTTAACACTTTAAAACGAATAGGGACGTTCGTTCGTTCGTGGGTAGATTACCATCCCCAGACACAAATGCGTATAGGGGACTATATGGACACCCACCCACCCGCTATAAATAGCCTGCATGGGAACCCTCCTCTTTTAAGTCCCCTATACGCTACTGTGTCCGGGGAGGGGACGGTAATCTACCCACTGAACTGAACTCCTCTTTGCGCAGTCACCTATTCACGCCTGTGACGCGGGACTTTAATTTACCCACTAAACTGAACTCCTCTTTGCAAAACGCCTCTCTCACCAACGACCAAATTGTTACCGGCACGGGAACACGTCCATAGAGGGAACCTCGAATGGAACAACACAGCTAAGACGAAACCGATATCAACAATTAAGACCAGTCCAAATGCGTATTATATGTTTATTCAACATGGCACAAGTTTACGTAGATCTCAATGTGAAAAGAAAGGCTGGAGAAGCGCCAGCTGGCATCAAGTTCAGCTATATAGACCGTCTTATTCCATCTACGAATATTAGACTAAAGCAATAACAACAATAACCAAATACTTTTTTTTATTTTTATTTAGTGCAATTCCCACTTAAAGAAACACGAACAAAGTGCATTACCTTGTAATAAGATGTAATATTATGATTATTATGATGATGATTATGATTATTATAATTAATTAAGAAATTAATTTTTAAAAATGTATTTTAATAAAAGCTAACAACCAAGACCATATGCAGTCCGTTTGAAAATAAGAGTATTTAAAGAAAGTAGAGTTGAATATACGAAGCAATACGAGTTATAATTAATATGTGCGCAAAATAAGGGCAGTTATTACATTAGTTTAGTTTCAAAGTTGCAATATCCTAAGGCTTATTTAACGCAGTAACACATGGGCTTGTCTTAGACAGCATTGTTTTACTGAGGAGACTGAGCTGAGAAGTGGGCAAAACAAGAACAATTACCTTATTTTAGTTACAAAAGTCAATGTCATTAGGTTTACGAATACAACAAAACAACACACATATAATTTTAGACTTGTCTTTGTATCAGTTGACTCGGGTGTACTGTTCGAGTGATAGATGAATGTTAATTTGTTGTGTATGTGAGAATGTGTGTTAACATGTGAGCGTGTTTCGTTATGTTGAAATAGATCGCCGATCCTTGAGCCCAGCTGGGAAAAAGCGCGTATCAATCATCCACTGTTTTTCTTATTTAAAAAGAAACGCGCAAATTAACAACTTCTTAATTCTGGCCGCTATAGTCAGTCGATCAATGTCCCAAGGCTTATTCAACAAATAAACACACAGAGACACCACAAGCTTCTTAATGAGACAATTCGAGCTGAAAAGTGTGACAAACAACAATAACTGATTACTTATAATTATTTTAGCTAAGAAAGTCGGTGTTCTAAGGCTTCTTCAAGGAATGAACACCTACCGAGGCTTGCCTCAAATAGACACTGCAGTTTACCATTGGAAACATATTGATTTCCCCCCCTGCAGTGCCTCTGTCTGACAGAACCTTTTCAATAAATGATATCCGTTTCAATGTAGCCCCAGTAGGCCAGCATTGGGTCAAGTCTTCTGGAAAAATGAATTGTGCCTGTAGAAACGGTAGTACTTCAAGTGCCACACTAGGGTGAAGGTGGGATTTGTGTATTAGATAGGATTTCTTGTTTATAAGGTCCAGCGGTCATAACTGGACCACTCACACGATCTGTGTGTCTGTGTGTGTGTGTGTGTGTGTGTGTGTGTGTGTATGTGTGTGGAGAGGAAAGGGGGAGAAGTAGGTGGCTGATGGAGGAGAGGTAGTACTGCTTGATTGTTTACACCTACCTGTCTAGTTCTTAGAAGAGCCAATCTTTTAAATAAATAATGTGTTTGAAGGCAGTCAAACATTGGACGTTTTAAGAACGGTTGTGTTGTCTACCGTGCACATGGTGTGTAGAGAAACTGCGGCAGTGGGCGAATGTCTTAATACAGCATCAAATTCTACTTAGCTGACCTACAACTGTAGCTCTTTGTAATTATATTCATTGCACGAATTTCTCTAACAATAAATAGTACATATTCAGACCTTTATTGATTTCTATCAGAAACTGTTGTTCTTTTTATACAACCGAGTCATTGTTTTGCTGTCCATGAAAGCTAGAGAGAGAGAGAGAGAGAGAGAGAGAGAGAGAGAGAGAGAGAGAGAGAGAGAGAGAGAGAGAGAGAGAGAGAGAGAGAGAGAGAGAGAGAGAGAGAGAGAGAGAGAGAGAGAGAGAGAGAGAGAGAGAGAGAGAGAGAGAGAGAGAGAGAGAGAGAGAGAGAGAGAGAGAGAGAGAGAGAGAGAGAGAGAGAGAGAGAGAGAGAGAGAGAGAGAGAGAGAGAGAGAGAGAGAGAGAGAGAGAGAGAGAGAGAGAGAGAGAGAGAGAGAGAGAGAGAGAGAGAGAGAGAGAGAGAGAGAGAGAGAGAGAGAGAGAGAGAGAGAGAGAGAGAGAGAGAGAGAGAGAGAGAGAGAGAGAGAGAGAGAGAGAGAGAGAGAGAGAGAGAGAGAGAGAGAGAGAGAGAGAGAGAGAGAGAGAGAGAGAGAGAGAGAGAGAGAGAGAGAGAGAGAGAGAGAGAGAGAGAGAGAGAGAGAGAGAGAGAGAGAGAGAGAGAGAGAGAGAGAGAGAGAGGGAGGGAGAGAGAGAGAGAGAGAGAGAGAGAGAGAAAGAGAGAGAAAGAGAGAGAGAGAGAGAGAGAGAGAGAGAGAGAGAGAGAGAGAGAGAGGGAGAAAGAGAGAAAGAGCGAGAGACAGGCAGAAAAGAGAGGAAGGATTTGAGTGCTGAATTGAAGTCTATTTCCAGTTGTTTTGTCCACCTATGACTTATAACAAATATGTGAAACCTTTTTACATGGAAATAACTCATACCCTGAACTGTGCAAGTCCTAATGTCATATTTACAATAGTACCATATATATAATACTCTTTGAAAGGGTATTTTCATAATCCATAAAAGAGCAGTCGGTCATGCATAAAATAGAAGGGTTTAAGGGATTGGAATGTCCTTTTAATGAAATCAAGTGCAATCCGTGACAACACTTCATAAATCATAATGAATAGAAGAATTTAACCTTTTATAAATGGAGGTATGTCATGAAATGAAAAAAAATAATTCCGCGATCACTACATATTCTATCTAGCATCATAGGTAGTTTAACTTGATATATTTCTTTGACAATATGAGGAATTTATAAATGCTTTTTACATGGCTGTCTTTGCAGGAGATGGCAGAAAATTAAAAATAAATTAGTTTGTGGATTTACTTTCTTTTTTAAAAATTATTTTGGTTCATAAACTGCGAAATGGTATATTACACCCCCTTCTGAAGTTAAACTGCGAAGTCTTCATAATGAAAAGACTGGAGAAAACATGTTGGTGGTCAATGAAGCTTGGAAGTTTGTTAGATATTAGCAGGCTAAACTTTTGCGTTAAATACAAGAGCTGGTTTCAGCTAGCATAAATATTGCTTTATGAATGATAATTCTACGTCAACCTCTTGAAATGCTGTTTTTTTTGTTTGTTTTTTTTAAAAGAATCGCATTCTTCTCCATCCCTTTTTTCTTTTTTAAAATTATTTTAATGTTTTGTGGTATGTATGTGCATGAAGATGTGTGTGTTTAACTATAACTTGTTCCACCGCTGTAGCTCAAGTGATAGTGTTCGCTTGGCACATCGATGACCTAAGTTCAAATCCCGTGGTGGGCTAAAAAAAAAAGTGGCCATTTTTCACTGTCCATTTTAGCAGTATGATTGCTCTGGTTGTTCAGTGTCGATTTAGGTCCCTACCCCTTGTTCCCTGGGATGGTCGTCCCTGGCTGCCATACTGCTAATAATGGGTGTACATCACAGGCGCTTGTATCTGGACACGCGAGCGCCTTATGCCTGTGACACGTCTTCCTGTGGTTATTTATAATAGATAACCACAGGAGAACTGTCACAGGCACAGGCGCTCGCTTGTCAAGATACAGGCGCCTGTAGTGTAGATGTTAAACCTCAATGTTCATTCATTCATTCAACTAATAACTTATACATGCTGTAACTGCTATCCAAGTCTAATAGTCAACAATATATGGTCTAAAATATGAAGTAGGGGAAGAATGGGGGAAAATGAGACATAAAAGTTGTGAAGTACGTAGGTGGGGAAAAACCCCCTAATCGACTGGATCATGAGCAGTTGTAAATTGTGTATGTGTGTACGATAGTGTGTGTACCATGCGGAGGAAATAGAGCACAACACAGTCTTCTTGCATGACAGATTCTATCTTTTTACATCAACCTTTGTTTCCATGAATTAATGAGGAATTAGTTAGTCATTGTTTATAAGGTCCAGTGGACCGCAAAGAGCCGAATCAGGACAGCAACTTGGTTGAAAGAGGACTTGCCCCTGATCAGTATAAAAGATCTGCCAAAACAACCCTAATGGTAACACACTAAAGGCTGGTCACTTTACAATAAAGACTTCCCGTGCAGTCAATGCTGAGGCTTTACTCTAACTTATCAAACCACGGGTTACAAAACAAACTATAATATATAAACTATAAAATCTTTATAAAATATAAACAAAACAAAGATATATAAAATGCTTTACATTGCTGAATAATAATAGAAAGCCCTAGTGATCATTTGGCAGAAATCGTCCAATATCCCCAAGCTGACCCAACAGACCCCATACACAAATGAGGAGTTTTGGGAGAGTTTTCAACAAAAAAGATATGTGACTGGTCTATCGAAGAAGATTGTAGATTTCTAGAACAATTTAGGAATGAGAACGAACAAATTAGAATCACAGAAACTGTGGCAATTTGAAGCACTAAATTTCCACAAAATGGGGATACTATTTATACAGAAAACCCCGACACCCAAGAGGGGTATTAGTAATGAATAAATGTTATAATAATAATAATGTTCGTCATTTGTAAGACGCCTTAGCCTAAGGATCAAGGCGCTGGCCGATACAGGATCTAACTCAAACCGCCCGAGACGCCCACCCGCAGCCTTTGGGCGCATGGTCTGATGCCCGGACAACTGAGCACAATCCTGGGCAGCCAGGGATGGGGGAGAAGGACCAAGTGCATGCTGGGTGTGTTCTTGTTACCGGCACTCACCCGTCTAGGACATGAGCGTCAGGATCTTTTGAAGTTCGTTATGATGGAATGTATGCGACATACAGACTAGACCTCGGTTTATACTCTCATTCGAAGGAGTAGGAAAACAGGAGTAAAGTGTCTTTCCCAGGGACACAACACAATGGCCCGGCCAGGGCTCGAACCCGGGACCTTCAGATTGATTGATTGATTGATTGTTGCTTTAGGTCCAGCGGACTCTTCCGAGCCAAATCAGGACCGGACAACCCCCGATCCGCATAAAAAATCTGCTGAAACAACCCTAGTGGGAAAATTGAATGCCCTCCACCGGCCAGTCACTTTACAATAAAGACATCCCACGCTGGGGACGGCTGAGGCTTTACCCCAACTAATCGAACCCCCGATTACAAAAACAAAATAGAATACAAACATCATTATAAATTATCAACAAAACACATACATATAAAATGCCTATATTGCTAAATAATAACATCATAGGAAGCCCTAGTGACCACCTGGCAGAAAGCATCCAACACTCCCAAGCTGATCCAACAGACCTCATACACAAACAAGGAGTCTTGTCCAGGAAGAGTTTTCAAGAAAAAAGGTAGGTCATTGATCTAGCGAAGAAGAAGATAGTATAGCAGAGTGATATGACAGAGCAGGAATGGGAAAGAGCAAATGAGGAAGACAGCGACAGTGAGAATTTAAAGCACTAAATTTCCAGAAAGTGGGGACACTATTTATACTGAAACCCCCGGCAGATCCGCAAGCCGAAGCACTACCATTAGACCACAGTGCCTCCCTAAATGTTAATCTATTAGAATACTTCATTCAGAAATGATTGCAATAGTGCAATACTGTATAATACAAACAAGAAGTTTATATGGCAGAAATCAACACAAACTATGAACCCCAACACAGAAACAAGTCTAGACAAACAGCCCTGTCAATTGCTTCATCAAAATGTATTTCATTATAAATTAATCTCCAAGTAAAATGAACATGAAAATCTATACAGCACTGCAACGTTTCAATTAGAAATAAAGATAAATTATAAATTAATAACAAATTTGAAGGGGAAAAATGTCATAGATAGAAAAAAAGAACAGTTGCTGTACACCTAATTCAAAATGAAAAACGCTAAAACCTGCACAATTTGCCAAAACTTATACAATAAAATATACTTACCAATATACTGTCAAGCTCAAATCAAACCTGACCTGATACGAACTAGATTCTTGCAAACCTGCAATTATATATTAACAAATATCGTCCGTTGCTAGATACATAGGAATCAAATATTGTCCTGTGCTAGAAGTAAAATACTTGCATCACAAATCTATAAAATTACCACTTCATACACAGGTGCCACCTGAAGGCATCCTCAAAACGCATTAGGATGAACATTTCTTCAGATGTTTGTCTTTGTAGTGGCTCCAGTTTACATAAAATGACATGTTCCTGTAGTACCAATCTGAAAATCTTTTTCTTTACCCAAAAGCTGGGATTCACAAATTCATCAAGCAGCTACAACAATTCTAGATGATACCGATGATATACACACACCAAAACATCACAATGCTATCAATTATGCTATGAACACAGGGCAATTGAAAGCGTAAAGAAAGTGCAGTTGTTTTTAAGATTGTTTCTGCATGCAGAAATATTCTGCATCCCATCTCTGAAACATTCAACTAAATTAACAATTACGAACTTCAGTTAACATGGAGCTGCTAAAGTGCAAATACACAAATCACACACACACATATTTACAGTACACAATTTGATTTTGCATGCACAAACAACAACAACAACAAAAACAAAAACAAATATCTTTTGTCTTTTTCCTTTCTCCGTTTCATACACACACCAATACTACTACTGGATCTGTTTAGACATAATTCAACTAAAGAATTACGCCTGAAGTCCCTCATACACATAATTATCTGAATGGCCAACAATCAGAAAATGTCAACCTCACTATCTAAACATATTGATCAGAGGTCACACAAGCACCTTCAGTTCTGTGTGCCTTTACTAGCAACAACATGGTCATTAAAATCTATTCCAGCCAAAGTGATTTTTCTCTCAAAATGCACAAATGGGGAAACTAACTTCCACTAAGTTCACAAGTTCCATTCAACTGGTGAACTGTTCCCAAAACTCGCTGCCAAAAGTTGTTATAGAAATTAGTTGTTCTGCTATGCTTAAAACAGACGCTTTACCACAACTTGTATAAAAATGCTACAGCAAGCAAAACAACATGTTTGAGAGAGGAACACTTAACAAATTGCGTGATTATAACCTCTATTCCTGATCTAATCAAATTTTGCCAACATTTATCAACAATCCACAGAGCATGATCAATATTTGTGACTGCTATGCTCAAAACAGAAGCTCTCTCACTGCTTCTTAAGCTTAGAAAAGGTCAAAAAGGGATCGAAACGTTATGAAAAAAGTACATTTACAAACTGTTAAGCCGCATCAGCATATTTAAAAAAATGATGATGTAGAAATGGGAAAAGTGCACAAGGATATCAGTTTTCCCTCTATGGAGGCAAGTTATGCATGGACATTTACATTCATACTCCATCATGGAAAATTCCATTCCTACAATTCAATATAAAAATGGAAAATTCCATTCCTACAATTCAATGATGGAAAATGCCATTCATACAATTAGAATAGAAAATGCTACTCACACTATGGCAGGAACAAAGTTCAAAGCGTTTGAACAAAAATCACAGAAAACAACAGCACAACAAGTAGTGTGTGTACTTCAGCTTGCACTCTAAAGCATTTCACGGTAATATACATAGATGACAAGACATCACAAAGCTTATAAAGCTGTAGCAGAGTGGCTCACACCCATTGATTAAATAACTAGTGACTGCCGACTGGACAATGCAAGGTATATCCATAGCTTGGAATACAAGTTTATCCGTGTCTAACTTTGGAAGTGCAACTAACGTGCAAGTGTTGAGTTTTTTCCTCGAAGTCAGGGCATCCATGTGCAGTACTATAAAGAAGAAGATGATCAGGATCTGTCAAAATTGAGATGTTACAAGGAGCACCCATTTGGCAGAGACAAATGATGCGTCAAAAGTCTGCCATAGAAACCACTAGAATCACAGGAAGATGATGATGATGATGTGTGTTGGAGTGAATAGTTCACTAATGCAGAAAGTAACTTCTCTATCCCTCGCTTGCAGAAAAACATTCTTCACAAAAGGGCTTCAATGAATTCTCACAAAGACCTCAGTCTGAAATCACAGATGATTATATCTGCGGGGGTGAATCACTAACTATTGCAGAAAATCATCTTGCTTTCCTAAAGTCTTGAATGAATTTCTCACAGCAGGTCAGAAAAATCAGTCTGGATCACAGGATGTTGAAAGTCTTTAAAAAAAAAAAAATAATAATTTTCCCTCCTATCCATGATCCGAGCTCATTTCTCTTTGTTGAGGGACTGAATGAATTCCTCCAGCTTGTCCTGAATCTGCCTCACTTTCTCTGCACATAGAAAGAAAAAAAACATGACAGAAACAAGTACACATGCTCCATATTTAGGCTGTGTGTTTCTATCCCACAATCACACATTTTACTTGCCAAAATTAGAATAAATTACTGCTCTACTTCTTCAGCCCTACTGCTGACTCAGTTTGCTGTGTTGATAGTTTTTGTTTGAAGAATCACACCACCCTCTGATTCTGCCTGTAACTTTGTTGGTATAAAGCGTATTCTCTAGATGCTGATTCAGTTACGCTACAATGTTCTGATGGCAGAATTCTTGTACGTCATTGAAAACTGAAATACAACATAGTCTCTGCAATGAAAGGATTAGTAAAATAAAATTATTTTGCTGGAGTATTTGCTACACATACATAGGCATGTGTGCATCAGAGATTAATGTACAGGATATGTGAGTATGCAACAAGGTAAAACAAAATAAAACATGCAATCAGTAGATCTGTTGAGTTTTTGTCACTGATGCTCACAAGACTGATGTGGAGGGCTTAAAACAGTAAACTAACCAACAGTATGGCTAAACAAACAGCTGCGAGTTCTCCCAAAAGTACTCAGCAAGCAAACAGCTGAAGCTCTGACAAAAACAAATACGCTACAAAATAGGCCACCAGAACCAGACCCAGACCGTTGCAGCAACAACTCATTCAGTTACTTTCTCTAAGAAACTAGAGTAATACTCAACATCTAAAACATTCTGAAGTAAATGATGATAGAATCTATGGAAACAGATGATGCAGATTCTTTCTTTTTTCTTTTTTTTTGGGCCAAAAATAATTGGGAGAAGAAATATTCTTTCGGTACGCACTGAGTTCCTCAGCCAGAAGGACTCGGCGGCCAGTCAGCACTTTACTCAGCTCCTTCTTGTCTTCCGCCATGTCCTCCAGCACATCCTTGATGATGCGCTCCAGGCGGCGAGCTGAACACAAACAGGCTGATTCTAAAATCAACATTTAACAACTACTACCTACATAATACACAAGGAACACCACACATAAACCCTACCAATTCTACCAACATACATATTATGTTTGTAGTTTTGCCTTGTTTGGCTATTGGTATTAGCGATACAAGTCACAAATAACAAAATGTCATCAATTACACTGTCGAGTTTCTTTCAGTCTTGTAAAACAGTAGTCTAGTTGTTAATTTTTTTACATTTCGGTGGAAAATAAAATAAAATCAATGGAATTTTGAAGCAAAATCCGCAGATTTCTGACACCTAAAATTTTTATTTGACTCCCGATTACTTCTTTCTTTCCTTATATATTTCTCAATGGTTATCAATGTGAAATCATGTGCCTACCCTCATTGTTGACAACCTGTTGTCTGAGAGCGTTGCTGGTGACATGAAGCATGCGCTGGATTCTCCAGAACAATACCACGTCATGGCAGTCCAGCTAAAAACAAACACATTAGGAGACAATTATAGGCAAGAAAGTGGAAGCAAAGGTACCTTGTGAGTTGATGATATGCAACAGCAGTAAAACAATTTCACAGCACAAAAGAAGCGGATAACTACGCCATTCTCTAAAATGCAGTTTTTCATGAGAAGAATGGTAATTCCATATTTCATAAGCAACACAAAACAGTGAAACACTTCAATGTGATGGCAAACACATATAGACTCCAAAATTAGATGACAACATCAAAATGAAGATGACCATAATGTAAAATGAAGAAGAAGACCAAAAAGAAGGAGGAGAAGTGGAGGCGGAGGAAATAGTAATGATGATGATGTAAATGAAGATGATGAATAAAAGGAGGAAACGGATGAAGAAGAAACAGAAGAAAGCTGTGCTTACTCCAGTATCCTGGAAGCCACGCTGGTAGTAGTAGAATCCTTTTTTGCATTGTTGGGCCTGATTTAGCGCTCGCTTGAAGAAGTTGTATCTAAACACATAGTACCACGTCTCTCGGATCTACGCAACAAGTAAGACATAATACATTTATTCATCCAAATGATAGCCAACAGAACATTTTATTATATATATATTTATAACAATAAATCAAAATGTATTTCTATTTGTAACCACTGATCTACGGCATTATTTGAGATCATTGTCACTTGCAGTAATATATAGCTCAAGATTTTAACCAATAATAATAAACTAAATGTTGCAAGGTGGTATCACAGAAGGCACTGAATCAGAATCAATAAAAAACACAAACAGCCAGACAGAATACTTACGTAGTCTGTGTCAACCTCATAACCCTGGTTCTGCAGGTTCTTTCTCACGGCAGTCAGTTCATCGGCTACCAGGTGAAGCTTGTGGTCCTGAAGAACAAACAATAAATTTTGGGATACACTTGTATTCGAGGAGAACATAAGAAATGTCAGTGAAAATGTACACAAAGTAATCAACTTTGAGGTGTGAAAAGATAATAAAAAACTTTGCATGTAGCCTGTAGTTCTTGTAATACCATCATAATCAACAACCTGGTATTCTGCCATGTAGTCTTGTATGTTTTTTCCAAGACATGCAAATACACTGCAACATTAAAAAAAAAACAAAAAAAAAAAAACCATGAACCATAGAAAATTTGATGGACAGTGCAAAGACTTACTCAGCACGCTATTGAATTCTCAACTACCCATAACCATGACAATCATGAGGTTCCAAGTGGGTGCTTCAGGCAGCGCGAGTTAGCTTCTATATTGGCCAGTGCCTTGAGCAGCTCTTCTTAAGCTGGAAAAGCGCTATATAAGAACGATTCTCTCTCTCTCTCGATACATATATATACAATTTATAATAAATTATCTCAAAATGGCTAGCACCGTACAGCAACCATTAAGGAGTAAAAATGGAATAAAACAAGCCAAGGGAGGCAAGTTGCTTTAAACATCAAGAAAAATAATTATCCTGCTCTCAAAGGTGGACCAAAAAAATATGCAACATAGTGGCTTTCAATTCCATGTGCTTCTTGTGACAACCCATGCAGTACATATAGACTGCACTCAGTGTAGTCTAAGCATTCAAGGCCAAACCTCCTCTGATGAGATTTTTTGTAAAGATCGAAACGCGTCAGGAGAACCAGGCTTTATCAATGCAACTGTACTGCTTTTGAGCTCTTTTAGCTCATGCAGAAGCACATAGAATTGAAAGCCACTATGTCGCATTTTTTGTCCACCTTTGAGAGCAGGATAATTCTCTCTCTCTCTCTCTCTCTCTCTCTCTATCGCTTTTCCAGAATATAACCTATTTGGTCAGATCAAACCATGAGACATATACAAACAGAGAAAAAACTGACGAGAAAGTAAACTAGAAGGGCAAAGCCCACATGACTCACATGCTCCTTGTGTAACTTGCAATATTTAACATGAAAATGACTGTCCAGAAAAAAATAAACTGGCATTAAAATGAAAAGTAATACCTACTTTGATCTTTTAATGCTATTGACCTTGAGATGACCTTGACTCCGGCTCCCAATACTATAGAAAAAGTTGTATTACGTAAATAATTAAAAAAAAGGGACCTTGGGATGGCCTTGACCTTCAAGGACCTTGACCTTCATGTGACCTCTCATGCATGATCAAATAACCCAACGTTTTTGTACACTGTGGGTTAAATAGATCCATTCTACTGTAAGATGACTTGTTTTTTGTATGTTCTTTGCAAGGCCTAAAATGACCTTGACCTTCAAGATCAATGCAAAAACTGAAACTATATGAAAGATCAATCTATCATCTCTAACTACAAAAAGTTTGAACTTTATATCTCTCATAGTTTAAGATCAAGGTCACTTCAAAGTATCTATACTATTTTGGACAGCTCCTAGTGATCTTGACCTTGGAGTGAGGTTGACCAAATATGCACAGGATGTGTGTCTCATTGATATCCATCATGCATCAAAGAATCATAAGTTCAATATTAATAACAGAAAAGAAAAAAAAGTAAAAAATTGTAATTTTTTCATTAAAATGTGTTGACCCTGTGACGTTGAAGTAAAGTCATTCACTGATCATTTATGTGGCCTCATGGATATACATCATCTTACCAAGTTTGGTTGTAATAATTTAAAATAGGTTCTGAGATACTAATCCACTTGCAAGTTTTGCATGTCAAGACAGCTGACAGACAGATGGATATACAAACATTTTTTCATTTAAATGTCATTTTTGGACTATTTAAGACTCGGTCTTGCAACAATTTGCAAAAATTTTGAATTTTTTTTCCTTTTTTTTTTGGGTTGGGAGGGGGTGGTGTTGGAGGAGGGGTGAAGTGAGAGGGGAGGAGTGTGTGTGTGAATACATAGACTTACATTGCTATGCATGTAAGTCAATCAGGCAGAGATTCTTCACGTATTTTTTTGCAACATAAACATAGCAAACCAAAACATGACAATCAACTACTTCTTGGCTGTAAAAAAAAAAAAAGAGGAAAAATAAATACCAACAGATGCCTCTTATCAACTGAAACTGGAAGAGGGGGGTGGGTAAGGAAAAAATAAAACACTAAAAGAAAAAGAAACTGCAGGCGAAAATACTGGCAGCGTTGCTTCATTCCAAACTGGAAACCATTTATCACACAAGTGTCACTCACAAGAGGTAAGTCACAGATCTGAAATGTTATATAAATGTAGGCATCAAATTCATTAACAAAATTCTGTATGTATGGCAGGATTCCAGTAGATAATTGTCCCATCTGTTAAGATAATGACATTCCAATAACCAGCAAAGTTTTAGAGATCTCCCTTTTATTTTTCAGGGTTAGCTCCTGTTACACTCCGTTTGATGTTGGTGTTTTTCTATCAGTATCTGATTCAGCCCCGATGCTTGAATTCCTGATAGTTGTGTAACTCAGATTCGTTTATTCACACAGCCCGTCCAAACAGCATACAAGTCACAAAGTCGACGTATGAAGTTTTCCACTTTTATTCAGCACACACCAACAACTGCATACAATTCTCAATTCAACTCAACAACTTTCACAGCAACTTTCCAAATCACTATCAACACAACAATGCAAACTCAAATCAAAGGTAAATAAACTCTATTATTGAATACTTTGCAAAACGAAACGATTAGATCTATCGTGCGCGTTTTAGACGTACTCCCATTCGCGTTTCAACGTAACATAACCCCCCACTCAAGAAGAAATTTACCTAATTTCTTTCAACAACGTTGAAACGTAATGCACAAACAAAATTCAGAATTAAAACTTACTTCAGACTGTCTCATTTACTGTCAACGTTCTCAGTTTATATACACAGAGTCCATGTTTTTCATCCGCAAGTCTTTCTGGATACTGTCAATGTTCACAGTTCATTCACACAAGGTCAATGTTTCTCATCTGCAAGTCTGTTTAGATATTGCCAATGTTCTCCACACAGTCAATGTTCTTTCAACCGCAAGGAAACGACGCCCTCGTCAGTTGCGGTCGTCATCGGCCCAGGGTCAAAGACAGTGATCTCGTGGGCTTTCCTGGAGTCAGTGCATCCTCCGTTGTCTTCCTCTCCCGTCGGATGTCCGACGCAGTCGACGTTGTCAGCTCCCAGAATGCATTCGCTGGGTCTCACGGTCAGGTTGGCTTCTGCGGGACGGTGGAATAGCTCCCTCAAGGTCTGCAGATGCTCCTTCCAGGTCTGGGTGTGGACTTCATGTTCGACCAAAGTCGTAGAGCCTGGGACATCGCTGAAGCTATGGGGAAATTCGCCCATAAGGTCCTTGAGCTCCAACTTTTGACTTTCCGTCAAGCCTGGTCCTAGCTTAACGTCATTGATGCCTTCTTTGCTGTGGAAGTCTCCCAGTTCCAACAGTTCTTCGCTGTCAAAGCTGTCGTCGGTCACAGCTGCTGTGGCTGCGTGCACAGTCTCTGTTGGCCTTTCCACGTACAGCTTAAGGAGGTTGGCGTGGTATATCTTGGAATGCTGGCCGACCTTCACCTTGTAGTCGTTGATCCCCACCACGGTCTCCACTTCGTACGGGCCTTTCCACTGCATCAGCAACTTATTATGATCAGTAGGTAGCAGCACCAGCACTTTATTGCCAGGTTTGAACTTCCTGCTCACAGCCCTACGATCATAGTAGTGCTTTCCACATTCTTGGGACTTCTTCAGGTTTTCTCTGGCTATCTCGAGAGTCTGCTCCAGCTTCTCCCGTAGCTCAAACACGTACTGGTAGCTGTTCTTCACCTCTGGGGTGTCCACTTCCTTCGTCCACAGTTCTTTTAGGATGTGCATCGGCCCTCGGATGGTTCTTCCGTACAGCAGCTCGAACGGAGAAAAGCCGGTGGACTCCTGCGGTTCCTCTCTGTAGGCGAAAAGTAAGGCGTTGATATAGCGATGCCATTGTCTGGGCTGCTCGCTGCACAGTTTCTTCAGGGTGGACTTCAGCGTAGCATTGAACTTCTCGACAAGCCCGTTGCACATTGGATGGTAGGGTGTCGTAGTCAAATGCCGGATGCTCAGCAGTCTGTTGACCTCCTTCATGCAGTCAGAGACGAACTGCGTCCCGAGGTCTGTCAGAATTTCTTCAGGCACTCCAAGCCTACTGAACATGTCCACCAGTGCCTCTGCTACAGTTTCAGTGTCAATCTTCTTCAGTGGCACTGCTTCTGGGTACCGAGTCGCATAGTCCACTAAAGTCAGTACCCACCGATGACCTTCTTCACTCGGAGGTCTTATTTCGCCGATTAAGTCTAAGGCCACCCTCTTGAAAGGTCGGTCGATCAGAGGCATCCTCTGCATAGGCACTTTCGGGACCCTTCCTCGAGGTATAGTCTTCTGGCAAATGTCACAGGATCGGCAGAAACGGCTGACGTCCGCATGAAGTCCTGGCCAGTAGAACACCGCCTGGATTCTATCCGACGTCTTCTTGATACCCAGGTGACCTCCCATGATTGAGTCATGCGCTACTTCCATCACCTGGCGCCTTAGGGGTAACGGTACCAAGACTTGACGTAGTGGTTTACCTCCGTTGACCCTCGGATGCTGGAAGATTCTGTACAGGATCTTGGCCTTCACCTCGAAATAGACCGTGCCACTGCCCTTGGTCACGTGGTCTTGGCGGTTCCTGTACTTGTTTAAAGTGCTGTCAGCTTCCTGGAGCTGGATCAGCTTATCTCTGTCCACGATGGCAGCTTTGGAGTTGTCGGCGACCTTCAGTGGCGTAGTCGTCTTGTCTCTCTTGGCCTGGGCCCTGGTAGTAACAGCACCGACGATCTCTGGTCGGCAGGGCTGAGCCGGAGTAACCACATTGTCCCGTAGCAGCTCTGTAAGGTCTCCATCGGGAAATGGCAATGGATCCTCCTCCACAACTTCGACGCGTTGGGTTGAGGCAGGACTCCACTCTGGATCGGGGTCGTCGGGTCGTCTCGCGCCTTCGATGTTCCCGATCATCAAATCGTATAGCGGCTTTTTCAGGCAAACCGCTTCGACTTCGCCTATGTAGAAAGGGGTGTTGACATGAATCTTCGCAACTGGCGCTCTCACACATTTGCTGTCGGCCATAAGTGTCCATTTTGAATCGCCAGTGAACTGTTCTTTAGCGATTAGGTCTTCTCTGATGATGACCCCACTGCAGCCAGAGTCTCTTAAAACAGTCACTTCATGATTTCCGACGCGTCCCTTTGAAACAGGCATGTTCTGGACGGTCACAGCTGCGCTGGCGACGACGGGGATGGATTTTCCGTTGGCAAGGAGAAGTTGGCCATCGGTCATGCACTCTTGCGCGTCCGCAGGAGTAGCTGTGCGCTTGGTCTCACTCGGAAGAATGACGCTCCCGCCGCACACTTGATGGTCAGATCTACTGGTTTGCCGTTGATTGGAGAAACGTCTCTGTCGGTTGCCCGCCGCTGCATTGTCCGTACTGCCCCGCTGTCCGCTACTTTTGTTTTGAGGACAATTAGCCGCCCTGTGGTCTGTAGCGTTGCAGGTGAAACAGCCTCTTGAATGTCCTTCCCTTGGAGGTGGCGTGGAGTCCGTCTGTCTCTGGCTCGTCTGGCTCCCCTGAATCTGGTTCACATGGTTTCCAATCTTCTGAAAATGTTTCGTCGCGCTGGGTGGCCCCAGGGTCTTCCCATGAGCGATGAGATATCTTTCAGCAGCCTCAGTCACATCTTTAAGCGTCTGGAGCTTTTGTTCTTCTAAGTGGGTCGCTAGGTCCTTGTGACAGGCATTGAGAAATTGTTCTTTCACGATCAGGTCATGGAGACTGTCGTAAGATTTCCTTTCGCCTGATAACTCCACCCACTTGTGTAGATATGACGACAGGCGCTCCACAAACTGCTTTGGCGTCTCGTCTGACTTAGGCCGGCATTCACGGAAGCGTTTACGGTAGCCCTTCTCTGTAAAGTTGTAGCACTGCAACAGGGCCTCTTTCAAGACGTCGTAGTCTTTAGCGTCATCGTCCGACAATCTGGTGTAGACGTCGAGTGCTTGCCCCGTCAGAAGTGCACTTAGTCGAATCGCCCAGTCTTGAGGTTGCCAGTTAGAGCTTTTGGCAAACCTTTCAAATCTCGCCAAATAACTGTCGATCTGGTCCTTCCCGTCGACAAACGCTGGCAGTTTTGGAGCTTTGTTGTCACTGATAACTTGTGGCGCATGCTGACTGTTTTGGATACGCGCCAACTCTAGCTGGTACTGACGATCAGCTTCTAATCGTCTCTCTTCCATCTCGTCACGGCGACGCTGTTCCTCTAATTCTCTTTCTTGACGCCATATTCTCTCCTGGAATTTGAGGTACTCCGTCAGCTGTTTGCCTTTTAGATTTAGTTCAACCCCTTTCTGCCAGAGGTCCGCCATCTTGATGCTTTTCTGGAAAGTTCTTTTCCGGAAAGTTCTTTTCTGGAAGGTTCTTCTTCTAGAAAGTTCTTGACTGTAGAGTTCTTTTTTCTGGAAAGTTCTTGACTGTGCTGTACCTTTCTAGACTGTTCTAGAACAGCACGCTTTCTGCAGTAGCGCTGATGCTTGTCACTAGTCGCTTTCGCTGACGCAGGCCCCGCTGTCCTCGTCGTATGCGACGCTGCACCACGCTGGTGTTGATGTATACGCTCCTGTGCTGAAGTAGACGCGACGTCCGCTCGACGCTCGCTGTAACACTGGCGATGTAGCTCCGAGACTGTCCCTCGACGTAGTCCTGCGGCAGCTACGTAGTCCCGCTCTGTTGTTCGCTCACGAAGCAACTCTTCAGCGACCACACGCCCTTGCAGTCAACCCGAATCTATCGGATGTAGTCCCAGTATGTTGGCCCCTCTCGACGCAACTTGTTGGCGGCTACCCTCGATGACTGCCTCTCGTAACGTTGACTCGCTTGTTGTAGCAGTTGAACCCTTGGCTATGGCGTGAATCGCGGCTTGACCCCCAAAATGTTACACTCCGTTTGATGTTGGTGTTTTTCTATCAGTATCTGATTCAGCCCCGATGCTTGAATTCCTGATAGTTGTGTAACTCAGATTCGTTTATTCACACAGCCCGTCCAAACAGCATACAAGTCACAAAGTCGACGTATGAAGTTTTCCACTTTTATTCAGCACACACCAACAACTGCATACAATTCTCAATTCAACTCAACAACTTTCACAGCAACTTTCCAAATCACTATCAACAACTTTTTCTCTCTCAACAACAATCTCGGCACACGATTAAATAACCTCTCTCTCTTCCGGAAGAATTTCGAACAATGTAGAAATGACGCACTGCCACCAATCGAATAAAAGATCGTCATCACTGACTTACGTCATTACACATTTCTTCTCCTTCCGGATCGTTCCTTCAAATTTCTACGATTATCCCGAATCTTCGATCGATAGTAAACAAGCCGATCCAGAAGATTCTACAACAATATCGACTAACGGAAATTATCAACGTTATACAAAGCCTTTCCTAACAACAATGCAAACTCAAATCAAAGGTAAATAAACTCTATTATTGAATACTTTGCAAAACGAAACGATTAGATCTATCGTGCGCGTTTTAGACGTACTCCCATTCGCGTTTCAACGTAACAGCTCCATAAGGCTGGGGCACATCTTTCTTTTTCCTCACTGCTTTACTTCTCAGAGAGCTGGTATCTCTTCCAGCCAACCCCCCAAACACAAAAGTTCACAAACAAAACAGCAACAAACACCGCAACAAAAGTACCACTAAAACTGTGGCAGACAAACTCACGGGCTGAGAGGTGAGCATTTTCTCCAGTTCCACCTTGACAGCAGAGCGATTGCGGTGATCATCAGTACAGGATTTCCAGTGAGTCCACTGTGTCCACATGTTTGGCCCCACCATCTGCTGCAGCTGATCCTCAGCTGTTAGAACAAATAAATACATTGCACATAGCCAGGTAGAAAATTCAGCCTGTGCAAGCACAAACCATTTGAAGTGATGAGTCAAAAATATGGGTGTTAACTATTACTCAAGATATACACTGGATACAAATTATGGGCGGAGCACTTCATCTCATCTGTTCTGAAGAAAACAGACAACATGCACAAGCAAGCTGTCACATTCTTTTTCTGAAACTGGTGAAATCCCCGAAATATATTCATAAGAACTAACTAAAAACATGCAGTGTGCTCCTTCACACCAAATAGTCATTGGGAGACAGTGTGAACATCCACCACAACTCTTCTGATTCAAATTTGTCTCCACAAAACATTAATTCTCTGTCTGTATCACCCAAACTTAACAGTCCCTCTACACATTCAGGAGTCCCCTTACTTTGCTTGAGTCTTTCTTTCAGGGTCTCCTCCATGAACTTGATGGCCGAGTCCCACTGAACTTTATCAGACACAGAGCGGTCCTCTAGAATGTTCACCTGGATCACCCGCTGCACACAACGGTAACCACAAATATAGAACAGTGACGTCCACTTGTGATATGCCAATACAATATCTGTCCTTTGACAGAAATGGTCCATCAGGTAAGTGACCAGGGTATGCACAGACTCAGTCTTAAACTTTCATTGTACAGATACTGCTAATGCTAGATCCAAAGTGTTGTACAAAAGTAATTAAGCTTAATACAGTGTAGCTTGATTGCCAAGGGTATACTGTAAAAGAAAGTTTCAGAACTGTCTGCAATACTGGACCATCTAATTATGTCAAGCCATCCCAGCCTGTTGTTTTGCTGGCCTCGGGCGACCTAACTCCAAAAATGTATTCCGATGCTAAGACACTAATAGTGAGCATACATGTTGTTTAAGTTTGGAACTCAATGGGGATCTGGACAATTTTCATAGGAAACGTCATTTACGGTTATGCAATAAATGTTGTCTTAGTCCACCATTCCTTGCCTGTGGTTTGCAGTGTATTTTAGTCCACCCCATTTTACCACTGTGCAAAATGATTTCTTCTACTGAAGTGCAATAAATGTTGAGTCTTCCAGTCTCAAGTCTTGGCAACATGGTCCTACTCTTTGCTCTCTCATTATATTTACCAAGCTGTCCTCAGCTTTGCTCTCCCACAGGTGTTTAGTTCTGCATGTTTCCAACACAGATGCCTTCAGCTGGTCAAAAATGTCGTCTTCTTCCATTCCCCTCGGCTTCTTCTTCAGCAGCAGTTTAGAGAACTCCTCGTGCAGTGTGTCCCATCCCACCTGTCATTGAACCAGTTAGTCACTCAAACCAAACAGTCAATCACACAAGCAAATCGTGAATTAAATGATAAGTTGATCAGTAAATAAAACTTTTCACCATCAGTGAGCTAGCCTGTATTTAACATTGCAGATTAATCCAGTAAAGGTCAGGAAAAAAAACATTTTCAACCACTAATACACTCTTAAATGCAAGTTACAATGGAACCTAAACGAACATGTCAAATTCTGCAGTTTATTTGTACAAGAATTATACCTTTTTGTGCATAAGATGACAATGGTTTGTGCATGTATGCATTGTGAAGAGAGATAAAATAGGCCTTGTAATGCTACACAAAGGTATCATTACCAATACAAAACTATCTATCTAGTGATGTTATAATCAAGTCAAAGCAGTACCTCCACACATTTCTTGGGAAGTTGCACATCAGCCCACTGCTTCAGTCGGATGTCCACAGTGGTGTTGAACGTTCTAGAAAAAAAAAAAAGAACAACACACAACAGATGACATATGACAACAAATGGTAGCTTTGTTGCCTGGTAGATTCCAAAGCTACAGAAAGATAGCAAGCAGAGCAGGTAACACTAAAGCTGAAGATTTTCAGCAAAAACGAATAGGCATTAAGATTTACAACATTCAGAGTACCACTTCCCTCCCTAACATAAACAAATCTAACATAAATTCCTCTCCCCCCCACCCCTCACCAACACAGCCCTCCCCTACCTCCCCTTTCTTGAAGTTCCATTATTTCATCCAAAGACAAAAACAGCATGAAGGAAAAAATTATCAAAGGGGTGGTGGGAGGATGGATGAATTGTCTTTTACCCCATCACACACTCAAATCCTACATCGGATTGCCTCACTATAGTAGCACGGCCGTGTTTTTCCTCACAGAATTTCACTTTTGAGTACACAGCAGCAATCTATTTTTAGCCACGGTAGGCTTAGAGCGCTAGCGCGGCGCCGGCCAGCCAGATGCCAGAGCTGTGTGGGCTGGTACCGGCAAAGAGTACATGGAATGTTCGGCTGCGGTTGTGCTCTCTGTTTTGTGCTGTATAAGTGATCGTTTTATGTGGAATGATCTAGCTAGCTAGCTAGTCATTGGGTTCATGTTTTGCATTTAGTTACTTTCATATCTAAGCTTGGTATTAGCGTAAACTAGAGTGATGAATTCCACTTAGTTTGTGTTATATTTAACTGGATTTGACAGTGTGTAGTTATACTCTCTGCACAATAAGATGACTTGGAGTGCACCGGTTTCTCGGTGTGTGTGTGTAGTTTTCTAAGTACATGTGCTGACCATTTAAACAAGTGACAGTGTTCATCATTTGAAGTCAATTAGTACAAAGTTGGAACTTTCTGGTGATGTGATCGGTATTTACGTATTTTATTTTGTGTCTGGTTGCTGGCCTTTGTAATTTCTGCGATTTCACAAAACGCGCGTGGTAATTCTAACCACAGGCGCACAGTACAATGCCGGCCCCCTAAAGATCTTCACTGTGCTGTCAGGGAATTTCGCAGCGTACTAGTTTTTCGTTCTTTATTGTGTTTTGATTTTGTCTTCGTTTGTTTTGTTGTTCTTTCTATTCCATGGGGGCCATGGGATTACCTCTTATAGGTGAGTACAATACAATTTTTCCCCATTATTCTTTTTTCTGTGACGTTTCCCACACGCACGAGGTTATATCGAAAAACACACAACCATTGTACAAGCATAGGCATGCCTAAGATCCTCTTCTCTCTCTCTCTCTCTCTCTCTCTCTTTCTCTCTCTCTTTCTCTCTCTCCGTAAAGTGAATGAATTAATGTCTCCATTGAAAAAAGAACACAGGTCTTTTGTGTGTGCTTGTGTTTGTGTGCTGTTTTGTAAATTATTGTAGGGGAAAGTCGGGTAATATGAAACGAAGTGTAATAATATATATACGAAATAAGACTTCCCTGGAAGGTCTCGTTTCCTAATACACTCCATTTAATATTACCCGACTTTTCCCTACATGCATATTCTAGCTATGCGATGCTTTCTTATTTGTGTTTTTTCACTGTAATATGCAGTATTTTGGTGAGTAACATTAATTTTATTTGCATGGTGTTAAGTTCCATTGCTCATTAATTGTCACATTACACAGTCATTCTACATGCGCTGTATATGGATGACTGATATGTTATTGCTAGCGCAGCTTGCATGAGCTATACCTTTGGGTAAAGTAATTATAAGCTTCCAGAAAACTGCTAGGCGTGTGCCAATTGCATAGGCTGTTCAGTGCGTGGCTGGCGGTTCAGAGCTGGTTATAAGCAGTTCAGCCTGCGTTAAGGGACCCTACGAGACAGAACTAGGCGTTTTTTTAGCCACCGGCTGAAAGTACTGCTATGAACGGGCGTGGTAGGATTATAGCTAACAATGCTCCATATCAACTCACCCAGAGTTCTCAGCTTGCGCAGCAGGGAGGTAGATGTTTTCTATCACATGAGTGGCGTTCCTCTCCCACAGTTTTTTGTTGAAGGCTTCCTCCCTACAAAGACAAAGATAGAAATACCATCTATGCTTTAAAACAAGACAGGAATGATAGTGGAATGATGCTGAGTTGTAAATCATTTGGACTGAGAATTTTTTTTAAATAAATTGACTTTAGAGTAAAAGCTATTAAAAGAATCACAATCACCAAACACAAAGAACAGCTACAACAGTGTTTTGCAACAACAGTTTTACTCCCAAATCTCACTCAAATTACCTCTTATCATAATTAATGTTTGCTACAAATGTTCCAATGTTTTCTATTTTTGTATGGTCTAGTTTTTATGTCAGATAGGTTGTTGTTTATGTTTACCAACTTACTTGTGACTTGTATTTATTATTATTATTTTGATTATTTTTATTATCGAGGATTTGTATAGCGCACATATTTTGCCGTACTTGGCCACTCAAGGCGCTGGCCGATACAGGATCTAACTCAAGCCGCCCGAGGCGCCAAATTGGACTTTATGACTGTAATTAAAAAAAAAAATTCTATAGCACTTTCCCAGCTCAGGAGCTGCTGAAGGCACTGGCTGATACAGGATCTAACTCAAGCTGCATGAGGTGCCTACTTGCTGCTTTAGGCACATACTATAACGGCCCGATCACCAACTCTCCTGAGACTGAACAACCACCATAGACAACCATGCTCCATCCACTAACGTAAATTGAACTAATTCTATTTCTATCAATGAAATCAAACCACACAACAGTCAAATGCTTCAATGGACACACAATTACAAAAAATGAGCATTAGGGAATATCTGTCAACTTACCACTGTTTAGGTGTAACCTGACTCAGGTTGATGATCTCATCCAGAATCTCTCCTCTCGCTTTCTCAAACAGCTCATCCTAACAAAAGCATAAACACACACAAAAGCATACAAATCAAATAAATGTGGATGCTTCGATGATAGTATTTTTGCTTCATCAACTTTATGAAAGGAAATATTAAATACTGAAATAAAACAGGAAAGATTCTCATGTACAAACATCCAAATTGCTACAAATCACAGAAAAAGGTACAGAAATGGCAAAAATACTACCATCTTATAAATTGCAAATTCTCACCCTGTCCAATTCCCGAATGTGAGGAAACGTGTTCTTCCATTCAGTTTCCAGGTTAAAGCGAGTGGCTGCAAAGAATATTTAAAAACAAAAATCAAAGCCACATGGACGAACAAGCCTGCAAGATCAAACACTATACATAGGACAGTAACATAGTAACAAAATTAACAACAATAATACTAAAAGAAAACAATGTAAAAAAAAAAATCTATTTGATACTAACATATTTCAACAGTACAATGTAGCTTCGTTTAAACAACAGAATACAGAATTAACGAAACAAAACGGACTGTTCAAACTGAATCTAAAATATCTCTGTCTTATTAGGTCTAACTATGAACAAATCAAATAAATCGTGAAGACTTTATTATTACTATTGTTATTATTTTCATTATTATAATTTATTAGTATTATTTAATTTACCTTTGAATGCATCCGCTTGCTGTTCCACAGACTCACGCACCATTTTCCAGAATGTTTCTGATACTGCCATGCTCAAGTTCTGTGTGGTCATCTGGGATGGCTTCAGCACTCCATCCCTGTAGCAGGAAAACAACCTTCTCATTCCATGTCTACACCGTGTGCCTCTTACCTAGCTACTTTGTTGTGCCTGTGAGAGTGTGTGAAGCATGCGAGTGTGTATGTTGGTACAGATCGCCTCGCTTTGAGCCTGATTGGTGACAATGGGGAAAAGCTCGTACATAACATAGCATCCAGTATTATTATTATAGTTACTTATTCTGACCGTTTTGTTAAAAAAACAGCTGCAGAAAATCTTACTTGAAAGTAACCCAAACAATGGCTATAGATCAGCAATATGAAAACAATTGTAAATCCATGTCATGATGGTATACCCTTGCTGCCTGTCCAGGGGCAGTTGGACAACCACAAAGCTAAGTACAACACTGTACATTGTTAAGAAGAAGAAGAAGAAGAAGAAGAAGAAGAAGAAGAAGAAGAAGAAGAAGAAGAAGAAGAAGAAGAAGAAGAAGAAAAAGCAATGAAACTTACTTGAATAGGCGTGACTTCCTGAAGAATTGGTCCTCGTATTCTTTGATGCTTGATATGCTGTCATTAGTATTGCCTGCACACATACAACAAACACTCCATCACTCCTTGTGACTGTTGTATAAATTGAGACCTAGCTTGTGTGTCCACGAATGCATTCCATAGCACGGACTTAAAAGATCTAGACGCTCATGCCCTATACTGTTAAAAGCGCAAGATAAATAAACAAGTATTAGGTCCTATTCTGACTGTTCTCTATTTCCTGGCACTGATCTTCTATCCAGTTCTCCTTTGCTGGGTGCATGCCTTTTCGGATGTCATTGTTGATTTTTCGGTAGGCATCAGCTCCCTGTGAGGTGTTCATTTTCTTTTTCATCTCTCCTCTTTTGTCACACAGGTCCAAAAGTTTGGGGGTGACCCAAAGTTTCTTCCTTGGGCGTGGTTGCCAAGAATCTCAGAGGTGGAATCTGTCACAGCTGAATTGAAAGTGGTGGTCATGGTGTTAACATCCACTTCACCACCTCCTAAAATGAGCAGTGGTGAAAATTTCCCTCCAATTGTGACTTGGAATATTTCTGCCACCTCCGGGTCTTGCAGTTTGTCCAGGTCAAACTTTAGTCTGGTGCACTTTGCTGTGTTTACTCTCTTCAAGTGGAGCTGGAAAGACATTGTGAGATCGTGGTCACTTCCAATGTTTGCTCCTGGAAAAGTGCGTGTCCTGCAAATGTTGACGCTTGATCTGAAGCATTTCTTGACCATGATGTAGTCAATTTGGTTGGGATGCTCCACATTGGGACTGTGCCAGGTCCATCGTCTTGATTTTTTGTTTCAACCAAAAGTGTTTGCCAGTATCAGATTGTTACATCTGGCAAACTCCAGGAGTCTCAGACCTCTGTCATTTGTATGAACAAGAACAACAGCAAGAAGGCTTACAGACTGTAAAGTGGCTGACAAGTATTAAACAGCCCACGGTATCCATGATCCAAAGCAAGTCTGGCATATGCCTTACAGAAAACCAAAAGTCTTGGATAGATGGACAGAGTACTGCTCTGACCTATAAAACCACACACCAAACGGAGACCCATCAGTTCTAGCATGTCCCAAGAACAGAGAAGAAGAAATCCTCCGAGAAGAAGTTGAGGCAGCAGTGCAATCGCTGAAGAAGGGGAAGTCAGTGGGAGTGGACAACATACCCTAGAATTGCTTCAAGCAGGAGGAGAAGCAATGCTTGACGCTCTCACCATTATCTGTAACAAGATCTGGCAGGTTGGGGAGTGGCCTACACCATGGACGCAGTCGTTTGTCATCACTCTTCCCACAAAGGGTAAGCTTCAGGAGTGTAAAAATTACTGCACCATCAGCCTCATCAGCCATCCCAGCAAAGTTCTCCTGAAAATAATACTCAGCAGTTTGAAACCCCAAGCTGAACAAATAATAACTGAAGAACAAGCAGGATTCAGGGCAGGGCGAAGTACCACTTAGCAGATTTGCAACCTCAGAATAATCTGCAAGAAATACCTACAGCACCAGTAACATCTACATGTATATCATGTGTTTGTAGACTGCTAAGGCTGCTGTGCTCCCTTGTCATATCCATCTTTCTATACGTTTGGGAAACATGGACCCTCACAGCAGACCTACAACAAAGAATACAAACAATGGAGATTATGTGCTACAGGAGACTACTGGGCCTTTCCTATACCCAGCACATCAACGATGAAGTCTGACAGACCATCATACAAGTCATTGGACAACACGATGACCTGCTCACAGTCGTGAAGAAAAGGAAACTCCAATGGTATGGCCATGTCACCAGAGCATCAAGCCTTGCAAAGACCATCCTGCAAGGCACGGTGCAAGCAGGCAGAAGAAGAGGGAGACAGAAAAAAAACTGGGAAGACAACATTCGAGAATGAACTGGCTTGACACTGAGCGAAGCCATGAGGGTTGCCGAGAACAGATATAGATGGAGTATGCTGGTTAAACAATCATCTGTAGTGCCCGAACAACTTTCGAGTTACGGGATAGGATAGGATAGGTTAGGTCCTATTCCCCCTTAATCGTTCAGTTGTCTGGGGTATTAGGTGATGCCGCAACCAGCAGGTGTGTTGGGCTGTTTTAGTCAGATCCTGTTTTTTAGCCACCACCTTAAGCAGCTCTTTGAGCTTGTAATGTGCTATATAAACACAACTCAATATACAGACACCATGCAACCACACCCTATAACCAACCATTAAACACACACACAGCTTACCTCTGCCAGTGACCACCTTAAGCAGCTCTTTGAGCTTGTAATGTGCTATATAAACACAACTCAATATACAGACACCATGCAACCACACCCTATAACCAACCATTAAACACACACACAGCTTACCTCTGCCAGTGACCACCTTAAGCAGCTCTTTGAGCTTGTAATGTGCTATATAAACACAACTCAATATACAGACACCATGCAACCACACCCTATAACCAACCATTAAACACACACACAGCTTACCTCTGCCAGTGACCACCTTAAGCAGCTCTTTGAGCTTGTAATGTGCTATATAAACACAACTCAATATACAGACACCATGCAACCACACCCCATAACCAACCATTAAACACACACACAGCTTACCTCTGCCAGTCACCACAGCAAAATAACCCAAAGCCTTCATGGGGAAAAGTTGGCCCTCTAGAATCTGCTTGATCTGCAAGTTCACACAAAAACACACTTTTTCACATTAGTATATAGAAGTGGAAATTATAAAGAGAAAAAGAACAAGGTAAAAAAGAACAAGGAACAAACTAACCTCTTCCTGCTGTCAACAAAACACTGTAACATTAGAATTAGTTTAGGTCACACACCCTGTCAGGGTTGTAGAGGTTGTTCTCCGCCATGTCGACCTTGGTGAGGACAAAGATGGTTCGCTTGCCGCTGGGGTCCATCTGTGAGACCAAGTCTGTCACGTTGCTACGCTCTGCGTCTAGGGAGCCATCTGAACAATTACAAGGTTAAGATAATGATTATTTTCATAATCTCAGTCACTACATTATTTTGTAATATTACACAGGGGTTATGCCTAATTAATTAGTTAGTTATTTCATTGCTTACTGGGTCCAGCGTGTTACACTCCTTCGATGTTGGTGTTTTTCTATCAGTAGTTGATTCAGCCCCGATGCTTGAAATCCTGATAGGTGTAACTCTGATTCGTTTATCCACGCAACCCGTTCACTCATCAACAAGTCTGGAGTCGTCGTATGAAGTTTTCCACCTTTATTCAGCACACATCAACAACTGCATACAATCGCCTTTTTCACTCTCCTTTTACTTTCCAACTCACTATCAACAACAACAACTTTTTGAAACAGTGCGGCACTTATATAGTCTCTTCATACTCGAGAACAATTTAGAACACGGCAGAATGACGCACTACAACCAATCAAATAAAACTTCGTCATCACTGACTTACGCCATACATCTTTCTAAACATTCCAGGAACGTTCTCAAACTTCGACATTTATTGGGAAATTTCTATCGACAGTAAACACGCAAAAATCTAGATAATTCTCCAATAATATCGACTAACGAAAATTATCAACGTTATACAAAGCTTCTTCTGACAACAATGCAAACTCAAATCAAAGGTAGATACACTCTATTATTGCATGCTTTGCAAAATAAAACGAACAGATCTATCGCGCGCGCTTCACACATAATATCGTGCGCATTTCACACGCACCATCATGCGCGTTTCAACGTAACACAGCACACTGCAAAGAGCTTAATCAGGACCACAAAATCAAGACCACAACTTGGCTGAAAGAAAACTCACCCCTGATCTGCATAAAAGACTCTGCTGAAACAACCCCAGTGGTAACACTTAAGGCACTCCACCAATCGGTCACTTTATAATAAAGGCTTCCCACACAGGGGATGCTGAGGTTATTCTCTAATTTATCGAACCCCTTTACAAAAACAAAATAGAATACAAACATCATTATAAAATATCAACAAAACACAAAATGCCTATATTGCTAAATAATAATATCATAGAAAGCCCTAGTGACCATTTGGCAGAAAGCGTCCAATATTCCCAAGCTGATACAACAGACCTCACAAACAAATGAGGAGTTTTGTCATGGAAGAGTTTTCAAGAAAAAAGGCAGGTGATTGGTCTAGCGAAGAAAAAGTATAGTAGATTGATAGAACAGAGTAGGAATGAGAAAGAACAAATGAGAAAGACAGCGACAGTGGGAATTTAAAGCACTACATTTTCAGAAAGTGGGGATACTATTTATAAAGAAACTCCTGGCACTCCCACGGGGGGAGTTAGCAAACTTCAGCATATATTTGTACCAAATATGTAACCACAGACACAAATTAACACGAATATGTACATGCTGTCCAGTTGCAGCGACGCAATACAATTTAGATTTGCCCTCCTGTGGGCAGATCATCAATAATTATATGACACATCCTGCACAAACTGACTAAAGAGGCAGAAAGGTAGAGGGAAAGTGTGGTGTGAAGATATTAAATTCAATAAAAAGTCTCATTCTTATTTTAGACTGAAGAAGTGTGAGCAACAACAGCAACAACAAACAAAAAACGGACCTGCTACTAACAGTTGTTCTCCACCGGCATATTTTTGGTAAATAGTAAAGGGTTTATTTCGCACACATCAGTATCTAATATAAAGGTCTCCTCTCTGAAAATCCTTCTCGGGAAGAGAGGGGACCATAAACTGATTAAATAAATAAATAAAATCTAAAATTAAACAGATTGCAAAATGAGATCTAATTATTCAGCAAGGGGTTTAATTTCTGTTAAGAATGTGGCGAAATGGGAGGCGACTGGTTCAAGCTTGGGAGAGAGGTTGTCTACCTTCAATTTGTTGGTTTGACTAGTCTTGGGTGGCTCCTGCTGTGCAGAATCCTTTGGTGTGGCCATTGGGTTATGCAGGACAAGGAGGCACCATATTTGTTCTCCACGGTTGGCCCCTTGCCTTCTGCTTTTGGTGGTGAGCAGGACTACATTGTTGGTAGGCATTGTATGCATGTCAGTGGCAGTGACAGTGACTTGTATGGATTGTCGTGGCACTAGTAGCCGGCAACCCTGTTTACTATCAACATATTTCACCGCCTTGCAGGGAAAATTTTTCTATGTCCCTCTTACAAGGGATAAATGAAAAATAACAGCTCGGGTCGGGTCATTTTCTTAAGGTGGTGGTCGAGAGACGGGAGTCAAATACTCCACTCGGCTATAAGTGGTGCAACGACCGGGAACAGGATGATGCTGGACTGTGGTAACTGTTGAATGCAGTTTTTCACTGTTAAGTCAGGGAATGGAGACTGACTGGGCGCAGTCAGTGTCGGTTCCAGACATACCTGTTGCGAACTGGGAAACCATGAGGACAAGGTTCGATTTGAGCTATGGAATCTGTGGCAGAATGAGAGGCGACTGGTTCAAGCTTGGGAGAGAGGTTGTCTACCTTCAATTTGTTGGTTAGACTAGTCTTGGGTGGCTCCTGCTGTGCAGAATCCTTTGGAGTGGCCATTGGGTTAAGCAGGACAAGGACAAGGCGATACAACAGTTGTTCTCCACGGCTGACCATTCGTCTTCTGCTTCTGGTGGTAAGCATTTTATGCAACCCGGTTTACTATCAACACGCTTCACCGCCTTGCAGGGCAAGTAAGTGGCACTAGTAGCCGGCAACCCGGTTTACTATCAACACGCTTTGCTGCCTTGCAGGGCAAATATTTCTATGTTCCTCTTACGAGGGATAAATAAAAAATAACAGCTCGAATCAGGTCGTGTTCTAAAGGAGGTAGTCGAGAAACGGGAGTCAAATATCACACTCGGCTACAAGAAAAAAGCTAGTCATCAATAAAAAAAACAACAACGTGCACTTACCCTGAATACAAAGAATGATGGCATTGGGATTTTCCATGTAAGTAGAACAAATGTTTCTGATGGCATCCTTTGTGTCTGGAGCCATCACATTTGTCACTGTCTGTTGACAAAGACAAATAAATAACAACAAATGAAATACATATATAAACACACAAATAATTAAACATTAAAACTAAACTGACCACAATGAGAACCTAGCAGCCAAATCCAAACCTCATAATACACGATCAACTAGCCCACAACCAAGCTCTTTCTCTCTTTGTAAACAGTAGTAATAATAATACTGGATCACACTTGCCTATCTGAAAAACATGTTGACCGTATTCCAGGCAGCTCAAAACTACATTTTGGAAGCTTTGACCAGATTTTTGCGTAACAGACTTTTTGTCTTCTTGTAATACATTAATATTGACATTGTGCACAAAGTGCACTGAAATACATATAGAAATGCATGTTTACTAAGCAAATAATATTACAAAGTATAAAAATGAAAGGACAAGTGAAGAGTTCAGGTCAACTCTTTGCAGAAGAGGGCAAATAAACTTTCTTTCAAATAAGCAACGCATCACACATACTTCAGGTTACAATGTACGATTGTATTCAGCACCAGTGGTTTTCATCTGCAGGAATAAGGCGCGTATAGCATCCAGCAGATTTGCCTACTGTACGGTCGGCAAGTCTGCTGGATGCTATACGCGTCTTATTTCTAAATCAGACTCAAAGCGAGGTGATCTGTAACCAACAAACAGGCTGACATTTGTATAACACTCCTACATAAACAGCAAGTGGGCATTCATCACTCAAACATGGGTTGTAAAGGCAAGTTGCTATTAGAGGAAGGAAAGAAAATCAAATGTTATGTTTTCAAAGTTAAGATAAACTGCATCCAAAACCACTGGGGTATCCGGAGAAAACTCACAGTGACCTGAAATATTGTATCCAAGTCACGTAAGATCTTCCATTGCGGGCATCAAACTAATGACATTTGGCATGGTAAACTGGCGAATTGATTGATTAATTGTTGCTTTAGGTCCAGTGGACTCCTCCGAGCAAAATCAGGACCGGACAACCCCCGATCCGCATAAAAGATCTGCTGAAAAAACCCTAGTGGGAAAATTGAATGCCCTCCACCGGCCAGTCACTTTACAATAAAGACATCCCACGCAGGGGACGGCTGAGGCTTTACCCCAACTACTCGAACCCCCGGTTACAAAAAGAAAATAGAAGACAAACATCATTATAAATTATCAACAAAACACATACATATAAAATGCCTATATTGCTAAATAATAACATCATAGGAAGCCCTAGTGACCACCCGGCAGAAAGCGTCCAATACTCCCAAGCTGATCCAACAGACCTCATACACAAACAAGAGGTCTTGTCCAGAAAGAGTTTTCAAGAAAAAAGGTAGGTCATTGATCTAGGGAAGAAGAAGATAGTATAGCAGAGTGATAGGACAGAGCAGGAATGAGAAAGAGCAAATGAGAAAGACAGCGACAGTGGGAATTTAAAGCACTAAATTTCCAGAAAATGGGGATACTATTTATACTGAAACCCCCGGCACTCCAACAGGGGTACTGTTGCCGCAGTGACTCGGTCATGCCTATAAAGGAAAGACAGGTTTTCAACTGGGGCTTTCACTTTTCCCTTTATAGGTTAGAATAACCAACTGCGCAACCAGAATAAAAGAACAAGCAAGGCTCAACATTATACTACAGACTGTCTGATAGCCAAATGCAGGTTTGTAAGGCGAGATTGCTGAAAAGCCTTCCCAACTGGGTAATGTGAAATCTGCTGACATAGCTATGCTGGAGTAGGGGCAGTTAGAAACATCAGATAGCAAGGTTTATACCTGACCCAATTGGACAAGTGAGGAAGAACATTTTTAGTACTAAACAAAATTTGTTAATAAGACCGACGCTTACAGAGATAATTCCTGGAAGATCAACAAGCACCATTCTCTGTAGACCAGGGCCTTTCACTGACATGGAAATGCACTGCACAGAAGAAACACTGCAATCAGCATACAGGTACACAATAGCTATGAGACCTTTGTGAGACAAAGTCCACATTGGAGCTAAAAGAGTCACAGACATTTTCAATAGAAAAACTTGAAACTATATATAAGTTTATACTGAAAAAATAACAATAACAATAAAATAAAATAAATGAATAATAAGAATATAGAAATGAAATGGACTTACCTCCTGGCTAACAGTTTGTCCCTCCAGTACACTGGCTTTCATACGTATCTCCACTTCTCTACGTAATGCTGCAAGCTGTAGACATGTGTTTGAAAACCCTATAAACTAGATTCTATTCCTCATCCAATTAGTTTTAAAAGTTAAAAAAAATTTCACACATAATAAAAGGAAAGTAAATACATATGGACTCTCAAATGTAACACTGCTGTATCTATTAAGCGATAGTGAATTATAGTGGCATTTTTTCTGGGCAGAGATGTCAAATAGGAGAGAATACAGAATAGCAAAAGCATACAAAAAACAAAAACACTTTTGATTAGAAGAATGCTTTCCTCTGTGTTAGAGCATCTTGGATAAATAGTGGATAACAGACAAATTGTGATTTAAAGTTATCTTGGGCGAAATCCAGTGCATTACCCCTAAAGTACACTGGCGCATGACTAAATATTATCGTGTATAAAAATGGTTGCTGTAGATTTACATAATAACAAAGGTTAAAAAAAAAATAGAAGGGCAAGCCCATATGACTCACACGCTCCTTATGGAACTCTCTATTTAACATGCAAATGAGCGCCCAGAAAAAAATAAAATGAACCGGTGGCATTAAAATGCAAAGTAATACTGACTGATTTTTCTATGCTCTTGACCTTGAGATGATCTTGGCCACCGACTCCAAATAAACTCATGTACGATCAAATAAACTACAGCAAAATTTTTATTATGCAAAAATAAAAAACAGTGACCCTGGGATAGCACTGACCTTCAATGACCTTGACCTTGGGATGACCTTAACCCTCATGTGACCTCTTATGCATGTCTGATCAAATAACCCAATGTTGTTGCATACTATGGGTTAAATAAACAGCCTTTCCACTGTATGATGACCTATTTTTAAAATGTTTTTGCAAGCCCTAAAATGACCTTGACCAAGATCAAAGCAAAAAGGGAACATATATGAAAGATCAATCTATCATCTCTAAATACAACAAGTTTGGGTTTAAATGGCTCATAGTTTAGGGTCAAGGTCACTATACAAACCGACTTTGGATAACTTCAGTGACCTTAACCTTGGGGCGAGGTTAAACAAATGTGTATAGTATGTGTGTCTCATTAAAATGTATCATGCATCAAAGAATCATAAGTTCAATATTAATAATCTAGAAAAAAAAAATTGAAATTTTGTGAACATTTTTCATTTTGTGACTAACATTATTTTGTTGACCCTGTAATCTTGAAGTGAAGTCTCTCATTAACTGATCATTTATGAGGTCTCATAATTATAAACCATCTTACCAAGTTTGGTTGTGATAGCTGAAATAGGTTCTGAGTACTTAGCCACTAATTGCAGACAGATGGACAGACTTTTTTTTCTAATTAATTTTTTTACTATTTATGACTCATCTCACACAGATTTGCAAAAAAAATTGACATTTTCCTTTGGGGGAAGGACGGGAGAGGGAGTAAAGGGAGGAGTGAGAGGTAGGGGTGGGGGAAGGGTGAGTACACAGACTCGCATTGCTTTGCATGAATCAAAAATTCCTTTGGGCCATGGTTTGCTTCCTAGCTTTAGCCCTAATATTAACAATAGCCAAACCTTTAACCTCCTCTCCTGATGAAATCATTCACTGACACCTTTTGTAGAATTTATCACCTTTTGCAACATTGGATAAAGCTCCTAAAAAAATAACCAAGATTTGATTGTAATTCCCAACTTCCCACCCTCCACCATATGATTTTATGACTAAATTATATTATATTTTTGCGTCTGACTGAGTTCGGGCAAAGTCTTGGCAGTTTTCTCTGGGTACTCCGGTTTTCTCCTCAGCAAAATTTCAAAAACACAACTAATGTTAGGTAGGTTGGGTTTGGGCGTGCCACAAGTTGCGACTACGCCTTCTCCAGGGGAGGCGGCCCAGAATTTTCCGATAAGGGACAATAAAGAGATACCATAACTAAGATGTTTTTGCTGTTTCAAGAGCAGCATTTCATGCTGCCATAGTACAAACATACGAGACCAATCAAAACATGAGAATACCAGAACTCGAGTTTATTCTAAAATCTGTACAACATAAAATGTTACAAACAAACTCACGTCAGAATCCTTGGTAAGGTCAAACTCGCGGTTGCTGTCTCTGAAGGAAGCGATGTGGTACGGCCCTTCACTCAGCGTCACCATTACAGGCGACCGCGTCATCATCTCACCCGAACCTCTGATGTTATTAAATCACAAACATTAGTAAGTCATATCATTTACACAAGAAAGAACAAGACATAATGAAAGCATGGATAAATGAACGAATGAATTAGGCTTTACACGCTACCGGTATATATAATACATATAATATCTAAACCACTCCCTACAGAGTTTGCCAAGTTTTTCAAGAAGAGCTTGCACCAGGTAAGCCACATGCCATTTTTAACTTTCCTACTCCAAAAATTACTTTCCCGCTCAAAAATGAAGGTTGAACAATTGACCAATCAAATCTGATGTAATATATTAGATTAGAGTGTAACGTCAACATTCCAAACAAGTGTTCTACAGATCAAACGCAGATCAAAAGAAACATGATTCGGTGCTGATGATAAAGTTGTGTTGTTTTATGTTCATAGCTTTTAACTTACCCCCGGGCAATTGACTTTCATGATTTGTCTTTCCAGGCAAATTTTTTTACTTGCCCATGGAAACGGGAAATGAGATTTGGCAGTCTCTGACCTAGATGCGCAACTCTATGGTCTCCAGGGACCTATGGATGCCTACATCAAAATCAAGTATTCCCAGATTAAGTCTGGTTAACCCTTTGAACCCTGGATGCCCCACCAATTCTGAGCCCATCCCCTGGGCTCCCCGGAGAAAAATGGCATTTTTAGCATGCTTTTAGTAAAACAACGAAAACATAACCAAAGTGTTAGACAACCCAAAGTACTTCAAATGTCATCTCTTCATCTTCATTATCATCCCACAATTGATCGATTACTTCCTGAGTTGTGTACAGTCGCTTAGCGACGCTTCCTTGATTTGTAGACCTTCGTTTCATGACTCAAAATTGAGAAAAAAACGTCACAAAAACACGCACTGTGCTCGCACTAGAGCGCAGACATTTTGCTTTACCTTATTCCCAATAACCCTCAATAACCCTATTCCAAACAGCAAGTACTAGAAAGAACAGTAAGCTGTGTACGGACCGTAAGATTAACGGTAAGGTTACGAGACCGATTTATCGGTCTATCGGGGCACAGCTGTTTAAGGGCTAGACCGATATATCAATCTTTCGGGTTCAAGAGGTTAATATTACCTGGGAAAGATGCGTGCCTGGGCAATCATCTCCAACACACTGGTCTTTCCCGAACTCTGGTCCCCTATTACAACCACCTGACAACAATCAAATACAACCACAAATAATGTCAAGTTGATGATGACAACAACCTAAGTACAGTTTTAAAGGAGTAACTGCAGCCTTAACACAACAAGTAATACTACAGTGCTTTTCTTTCATAAAGTTTTCACTCATTCAGCTGTGTGTGTCGGAACATTATCATCTTAATTTTCAAACTCATTTTCAACACCCAACGGAATGTTCAATGTATACAAACTATCAGCCATAGGTACTTCTTCAAAAGAAGTTGCTCTTGAGCTTAGGAACATGGTTAAGTGTGTGAAGGAATTAGTTTGTTTCTCCATTCCCGCATAAGAACATCCCATATGTGCTGTCAAAATTGAGTTCATGTTAATGAGAAGAGGATTTAAACAAGGATAAAGTGGAAGTATTACTTACCCTGGGCAAGTTGTCCTGGGTGTTGTAGCTGGAGTCAAAATGGGCCAGTTCATCCAGCACCTCTGAGTACATGTCAATCAGAGATTTCTGCGCACGCACTCACACACACACACACACACACACACACACACACAAACAACAATAATTCACATCAGCGTAAAACATATTGTAAAAGCTCAGCATCAACCAACATTCTCAGCAGCTGAAACACTATAAAAGAAAAAAACAACAACTTTATTCTGAGAGTTATAATTCTCTCAATTGTACATCTTTGACAGACCTGATGTCTCCCCAATAAAGTATGCTACCAAGTTACCAAGAACTGGAATTTAGTCTAACTGCTCATTTGTAATTTGTATCCAAACAGTTACCTTCATGACTCGTCGCTTGCCAGTGCGTTGTTCTTTCAGGATCATCTGCTTGCGTAGTTCTCGATTTTCCTTCTCCAGTCGCTCTATCTCCTTCTGGTAGCGCAGCTAAAAAATTACAAAATACCAAAACGTTTTGTACAGAGAAAACATGATAATATCAAATGTACAAGATTAAATCTTACTTGCTTTAACTTTGTCAGTGCTATGCACTAACCCTTTCTAGCTACATCATGAGACTATCTGTAAGTCTACCACTGTGTCGTTGGATACAGATCATACGATAAACCTCTTCATGTTGTCGTCATTCCTCTTGACCATTTTTAGCCACAAAGCAAGCCCCAGTTCTCTAAAATCACAATTCTGAATAGCTGTTAAAAGAAATGAATAAATAACACAAGTCCCATGTAGTTGTGTCCCTAGAACTAGGCCATTTGGATTCTCTACAACATAGGATTCACATATTTTCACAGAGAAAATTACTTTTGAATAGGAAAATCCAATAACAGTAGGTGCAGATTAGTAAATGAATATGTTGTAGACGCAGTAGTCCCTTTCACCAAGGGAAGTTTATCTATTACTGGGTGTTTTGTTCTCCATGGTCTTGCCAACAGTAAATATTTTCAAAAGGGTTAAATCATAAATGACTAACATACAAGCATGTTAACTAGACTTACTTGTATCTGCATCATTTCCTCTTGCACTTGTTCCAGTCTCTTCTTGTCTTCTGCGGACTGAAAGAAAGCAACAGCACAAGCTCTTGGAGGGACAATCATCATTATATTGTTAAACTAAACTATTCAACTGATGACTACATAGACAAAAGACAAAAGAAAAACAAAATGAAATATGCATAAGACTCTTACTGCAGCATGCCTGACACTCAACAATGGAAGAAAACTAAGAAGAGGAGATCCAAGAAAGGTCTTACCTGTGGTGGAGGTTTCCTGCGTTCGGTCATCTCCTCCATAGGGCTGCTGGCCTTTGCAATACCGACCTCAGGCGCTGTGAAACCAAGTGTCAAGTCTGCGTCTGAACAACAGTTAAGAAATGGTTCAACATACAAACCTCCTTTTCCTATTTGAATTGAATATAATTGCTCAACCTTCTTCTTGAAAATGCTACAAACTAAAGCTGTAGGAATTTGTGAATATGTAGGAGTAAGAAATGTTAGCAATTTGGGAAAATGTAGAAGAAAAGATTAGTATACAGCAGGGAAAGCAAGTTCAAATCCACACAGATAAATGCTAATGTGTTAATGAGTTTAATAAGCTTCTTAAAAAAAATTGTTTTGTACTCAACGTTAGCTTATTTTTCTTCTCAAATGCCTTGCCAAACTTGAAGGCCAGCTCCTGAAAATGAATGTGGCAGTTCACTGCATTTCTTCCACAGGCCCATACTGCTTGTTCAAAGCTATTATCAATACTTAAATCCACAGAAGCAAATTGTGAGGGCAAATTTTTATCTTATCTCATAATATTCTCCAGCAAGCATGCAAATCATCTGTACACCTGTCATTTTAAAAAATAAAAAAAACAGAAACGCACAGTAATATGAAACAATATTTTCCCAGCGAGAAGAAAACACCAGAGTTGTAATTTTTGTGATTTGCTTCAAGCATAGGTAAGATCTCAATATCTGTGATGTTTCATGGACAATAAAAAATATGAATCTGAATCAAGTCACAGAAATTACAATTCTGAAGTTTACTTTCCGCCAGGAAGGCATTGTTTCTTATTACCTAACTTTCCTCTATCAGCAAAGAACTGACCAAGCAACCTTGACCTTTGAGAGATAAAGAAAATAAGATGGCAAGAGAAACTGGCCACTAAACTTGGTAAAAGCTCTACGAAATTTTAAGAAAACATGTGACGTGGTTCTTGAGACTAATAATATATATATAATTTATAGCATACATTTGTAGACCAACAGAACAAAACTAGAAAGCAAGCCCATATGACTCACATGCTCCTTATAGAACTTGCAATATTTAACATGAAAATGATTGCCCAGAAGAAAAAACAAACAAAACAGTGGCATTAAAATGCAAAGTAATACCGAATGTAATCTTTCTATGCTCTTGGCCTTGACCTCCGGCTCCAAATACACTCATGTACTATTAAATAAACTTCAGCAAAAGTTGTATTATACCAACAAAAACAAAAACAGTGACCTTTAGATGACCTTGAGCTTCAGTGATCTTGATATGACCTTTATGTGACCTCTAAACTTGATAATAGCTCTATAAATTTTTCAGAAAAGGTGTTGCATGGTTCTTGAGAAATAGTGTGCAATGGACTTAGAGATACAGATCGACAGACCAACATAGCTAATTCTGATTACCGACTAAATCAACGTATTCACAGATAAGTCATGTTATAAAAGTGTGAAAATACAAAAAGACTGGTAGGAGGTGAGGTAGGTTGAGCACCACAAAATAAACAGATAATTATAATATCTCTAGTAGGTTGTTGCCAATCAACAACAAAAAGTCTACGCAGTTAAGAAAAAAACATGCAGTGCCAAAGCATCAACAACAAATGATTTTTATCAAGTATTTTGCCTTAAAAGAAGCTATCTTGCCTAGAAGTAAGATTATATTCATATATTACTCAGCCCACTTTGTTAACAAAGCCACACAAAGCAATGCAAAGTCTTTGTACTTTAACTTTGAGTATTAGAATGGAGACATCCTTTTTTCTGTTAGTTCCGTCCTACCATACTATGTCACTCAATCCAAGTTCTTTAAGTACACTGGGGAGGGGGGATGGGAGGGCTAGTGTGCAGAAATAAGTAGAAAAAATCAAAAGGGGTCACGTGTCACCCGTTCCAATACCTTTTTCATTCTCCTTAGAATTATACTGCTCCTTAACTGCAAATATAACAAAACCATGAGAAACATAAAAATAACAACTTTCAGAACAAACCATATCACAAAAAAAATGTGGCGTTTCAAAATGGAACTTCAAACAAACTGAAAGACAGAAAGAAAACAATAAATGTAAAATAATATAAAAGAACAACTTCCAAGATTTGTGATCTCGATAAGGCACAGCATACAGTAGAATTATTATAAGGAAATACTAATGACATAAAATAATGGAATTCAACTGCTTTTAAATGACGCAAAACACTCAAATAGGATTCAACAAAACAATTGATTGCGCCAAAGTAAGTCTTCCAGAATTAGTAAAACACAGAACTTGTCAACACAAAATATCCACTCGCCATCTTTACAGTGGACTGTACAGTAAGTTTGCAACCAAATTTACCCTGAACTAAGCAAGTCCAAATGAGTTAGTAGTAAGAATGTTACACAAGAACAGAACATACATTTTCATGAGAAAACATAAAACATGGGCGGCTCAGTGGCACAAGTCTAATGTTGTTCATCTCGGGCCATGCGGCTCAATCCTCACTTCAGGCAACTCTGTGATGTATGCTGGGTAGCAGTGGTTTCCAGCATCTTGAGAAGCTCTATGAGGTTTAAGTGCGCAATATACCCACAATCTAAAACTAAGGAGCAACAAGCGGGGCTGAATAGCTCAGTTGGTAGAGCAGCTTGCTAGTAACCGAAAGGTCACTGGTTCAAATCTTGGATTGGCCAACGTGTGACCGTATTATTTTCCCCTTACCATCAACTGGTTCGCTGGTGTCAGAATAATGTGACCAGTAGTCGCCTATACGCTTCGGTGTCGTGTGACTATAATCTACTATTAGAGGAGCAACAATGAGTCTTTCATTTATCATCCATCCCATACCTCTAATACTATTATTACTCAGCTAGTTTCCATAAAATCAACAATTAATGTTAAGCAATCAGAGTAACCTGAAAGCTACAGAATACACATATATCCCAAAGAGTAGCTCACTTCAAGACAAACTGCACGTAACTCAAACAAATCAAATGCAGCCAATGTACAGCAACAATGAACAGCGTTTTTGGATACACAAGAAACTGTTGCGAGACAAACTCAACACAATTCAACAGGAAATATACTGTGATCAACAGACACAGTGCTAATGTTTACGAACCTGTGACAGGCTTACTGGCGGCCTGATGAAAGATGATGGCTGGGCTGAAGCCTACAAACGGGAGCAGAGCAAGCAGAAATGCTGACACTGAGTGGTGCATAAAGCTTGGACGTCAAATATGAATAATGAACAGAATACCACAATTGAGGACAAACAAAACTAAAACGCAAATGTTCCTGCGGTGTAGAAAATCATAATCCAACATATTTATACATTTCTCATGTAACCGTGCAGTCTATATTAAAAGAACTACATGTCTTTTTGACATAGTTTGGAAAAGACAAATTGACGATTCAAGATTCTATAACATTTTTTTTCTCCTCATTTCCATTTGAGCTCGCCCTACTCTTGAGACAACTGCACCCTGACCACCAGAATGATGGCAGCACTAAGATGGCAAGTGCAAGAAGCTGTTAAAAATACCATATGAGCAACCATATAAAACACAAGGAAAACTGGTTGTTATTTGAAAGTATAAAGTGTCATTTCCAACCAAAGAACAAGGTAAAGGAAAAAGAATCTGTAATATCAAGATAAAAGTTACTGTAGTGAAAAATAACAAATTTATTGCAAGAGAGGGGAAAGCTGAAAGCTCTTGTCGGTAGCAGCACAAACAAAATGAAAACAGACATAACCATACTTGATTATTCCTGTTAATATTCACTGAATTCAAATATTCGCATTTATATGATTATGAGATGTTATTTGGTTTTAGTAACAACATCTCGCATACATGTTAAAGAGTGCCCTCACTAATCTAAACGGTACAGCTGGAAGGTTTTCCTCACTTTGGAGAGAGATGCACAGGGGCCTCTTTTTTCTTAGGGCCAGCTTTATACAGGAAGTGCAAATCTCCACCCTCTTGCTACACCTTCCCTGCTTCTCAACAGAGCCATTTAAAGCTGAGTGGACTGTTGTGCCAAGTTTCGTTCCTATAAATATTTAATCAATGGATGTCTCCAAGTACTAATCATGCTGGTTTCAGCTTAACATAAAACATTGTGTCTGGTGTTAAACTACAAATACAATGCTGAAAACAAACAAAACTCAGTCTGAAGCAATTAAGGCTTCATACTGAATATATCACTAAAACAAACACTACAACATACATAAAAGCACAACACAAACAATGAACAGATAATACAACATTCATAAAAGCAATCTTGTACATTAAAACTGTACAATACTCAATACACTGGATTTAAAATCAGCAAGTAGATGAACAAATTCACTTAATATCGTTTGTGTGTTTTTATTATAATCTCAAGTATACATGAATATTTATTGTTAGTAAAAAATGTGTGCATTCAGAAAAAAAGCACATCAAGATATACCAAATGAAAGAACTACCAGGGTTTACTAAATGGTTTTAACAAGAGCTTGCCCCGGGTAAGCAACATGTCAAGTTTAACATTCCCACTCAAAAATGTACTTGCCCACATAGTGAAAGCAACGCCCCACTATTGATAAAAGGAGACTTAGGCTGAAGGTTGAACAATTAACCAATAAAATCCGATATAATATATAGGATTAGAGTGTGACAAACAAATTCCAAACACGCATTCCACAGGCTACTACGCAGATCATAGAAAACATGATTCGGTGCTGATGATCAAGTTGTGTTGTTTTATGTTCATAGCTTTTAACATACCCTCAGGCAAGTGACTTTATTTTTTATTTTATTTTATTTTAACAACTTTATCACCACCGAGGTAAAATTCTTTCACGCTTTGTTTTTCCAGGCAACTTTTTTATTTGCCCTGGGAACTGGGAAATGGGATTTGGCAGTCCCTGACTACATACACCTACAGTGAATTCTTGACGGATGAAAGCAAACCAACAAGAACCAAATGTCACTATATCTGCTCTGCACACAACACAGTATTGGTGTCTGCTGCATGATTTCACCATTGATTTTGCACAGTAAACTAAAGATAGGCTCTTGTGCAATTCTCAGCTCAAATTTTGATAACTTTGGCTCATCAGAAACATTATTGTGTCAATGTGATGCACTTTCTAAGAAGCATGGCATCACATTTGTATTTTCTGCATGTCATGTACGGACGTTTGTCCAAAATAGCTACCATTGAGTGTTCAAGGTGGTTTGCTTCCCCTGTCTGATAGCACTCTAATAACGTTACCCTGCGCCAGTGTACTGGACACCTCTACTGCTCTCTCATCCAACCACTCGTTGAAACCTTCCACACTCCGCTTCAGCCAGCCCTGACATTTAAAAAAATATATATACATATAAATATAAATAAATATTTTAAAAATAAAGTTAACCACTTCAAAAACTAGAAGGGCAAAGCCCATATGAATCACACGCTTCTTATGGAATTTGCAATATTTAACATCTAAATGAATGCCCAGAAAAAATAAAATGAAATGGTGGCATTAAAATGCAAAGTAAAACAGACTTTGAAATTTCTATGCACTTGACCTTGAGAGGACCTTGACCTCCATCTCCAAATACACTCATGTACAATCTAAACTACAGCAAAAGTTGTATTATGCCCCCCAAAAGTGACCTTGGGATGACCTTAACCTTCACATGACCTCTCATATGATCAAATAACCCAATGTTGCTGCATACTAAGGGTTAAATATACAGCCAATCCACTGTATGATGACCTTTAAAAAAAATGTTTTTGCAAGGCATAAAATGACCCTGACCTTCAAGATCAATGCAAAAACGGAACATGTGAAAGATCGATCTATCATCTCTAAATACAAGTTTGGACTTTACATCTCTTATAGTGTAGGGTCAAGGTCACTTCAAAGTACTTATAATAACCAGGGTAGATCAATAAATGCTGTAAACCAGCAATGGGTGAACAGACAGTTTTGGCTTTCAGCAAAAATGAATTTGAGTTGTGAATTTGCTAACAACAAATTCAAAAGTGAGAGTAAGGTGCCCTTCAGAAGTTTCACCACTCAGCTTCAATACATGCCAAACATCCTGAAGAGAGAAATCACTAGCATCAAAAATAAGGTAATACTCCCTGGAGTGGAAAAAGAAAGATTCACTGCAGAACTAAGGTAAGCTGGTGGGAATTCTTACCATTTTAGGTTATAATTCCCATTTCAAACTACCTTTTCTGGCATCTTGTCCCGAACGCTGACCATAAGATCTCTCAGCGAGTCTGAAGCTTTCTGCAGTGTGTCTGATTCTGGTAAGTACTCCTTCATCCAGCCCAGGTCTGGAAGGTATTCTTTCAACTGGTCAATTTTCTGACAAAACAATGTATGTACAATGCTTTAAACAGACATGAATCTTCAAGCCAATACAAAACATTATCAATGGCAATGATTAAAAAGGTTAATAGTATGCCTTGTAGTTCAGAGCTGCCAACTGCTATTGTTGGTCGGGAGTAACAAAAAGGCAACTTGGGAGTAGCAAAATGGCGTTTGGGAGTAGCATTTCAACAAAATGTTAACCCTGTATTTCGTTCGGTATTTCTGACAAGCATGACGCATTTTGGACTTGGGCGGTTCATTCGTTGTACTCGCTCCAGCAGGTCGCTTCGACATGCTGAAATGAAAATGGTAAAAATCTGCACACTCTGACACGGTCTAAAACCATGAAGAACTAAGATGGCGGTTAAGCGTTTCCAGTAATTTTGTACTGCGCTTTCCGATTGGCTAACACAGACGCAGTGTGCGTGCGTGCGGCAGATACAAAACGGTCACACGGCGACTTGCTGTTGCAGTGCGAGTTTTACACAGCCACTTTCTTGTCAAAAAGTGGTACACTAGACAAAATTTGACCGCGCGTAGCAAATCGAGACTGGGCGTAACAGCGTAGCCAAGTCAACTCTAGTGTTGCAAACTACGCCCAAAGCGTAGCACTTGGCAGCTCTAGTAGTTTAACATGGTTCTATAATAGTTAATATGGCAATAACTTGGCAATAAAGAGTGTACAGAATATAGGGTTTAAACATGGACACATTACATAAATTATAAATAAAATAAAACTATGCATAAAAGATTCAAGTTTAATGAGAAATACCTGATTGGCTGCTACTCCACCACCGATGGCTCCAGTAAGAATCAAATAGCGCACTTTCAGGAAGCGACCGAGACCGAGCAACAGGCGCCCAGCTCCTCCCGACATATTTCTGTAGTTTCCTGATGCTTGCAGAGCATGGCGCAGCAGGAGAGATTGTGTTGGAACTGAAGTTCTAATGCGGAATATCGTGTACGACCGAAACGGCTGCAGGTTACTGACATGCAATCGCATAAGTTGTGACTGCGACAGTTCAGTTCTAGAGAGGATAAGGACTGTGTTTGGTTGTAAGTTCTGCTTGGCCACCACTGACAGATTTCTTTCCGCTTCTCCTTGGTGTGGCACCCATGGAGCATGCTTCGTCTTGCGCAGGCATGCTGCACAGTAGGGCCTAAAACAGTAACAAACCCTTTGCTAGAAAAATGTAAACTCTAAATGATAATGCACCATCTAAATATTACAGAGAAATTATAATATTCTACACTAACACTCACTAGTGAAATGATGAAATTCCTCGAGTCATGTACTTGATAAATCAAGCCATTACAGGTGGCTTCACCTCTACCCGTATTGTTTTTGGCAAAATTTAACTGATACCTGCAGTAATAAAATGTCAATGCATTGCATCTGATGAAAGGTAGCACGCTTTCAAAGTCATGTGAACAAAAATGAAACGAAAGCAGAAATGCGACGTGAAGTCCTGAAATGACCCGTTTATCATTGCGAGTTTGAAGGCCTGCCACCGGCTTCTAAATTCAATCACTGACAATCATATTTACAATATTCTGCAATGTGCTCACTTACCCGAAATGTCCGTTTAGCAAATTTCGCAGCATAGTTGATTCGTCATGCAATTTTATTGATGAAAATAGTATCTCATTCTAATCAAGTTCATTTTTGCGACTGACGAAAGAGCAGCCAGTTGAACTACAAACAGTTTCGAATAAAATTTCAACCATAACACAAACCACTAAAACACGTGTAAATAATTGTTTTAATAATGTATATCTACCATGGCTTACCTTATACTGACATAAAATATATTATCACTACTATTTTAACTATATAAAATTGTTATAATAATATAAAAACGCATACTGCAATACATTTTCGAAACTGATTTTAAACTAGCTTTCATTCTTCGAAGGGACATAAGTTTCTGCAGTTCCCCAAAAGCAATTCGCGTGAAATACCCCAAGGTACTAAGGGAAGTTTTATTGAAATGGTGTAACCATTCATTCCTGTAATTGACTGCGTCAGATTAGCTTAATTGTTGCTGCTATTTTGGCCGTTTGGGTCTGGATGGGCAAAAATTAAATGCATTAGTGATAAGCCTAGCAAGTTACGTAAGGTTTTGAAATTTAAATTAATGCTCACGTATTTTAGATAAAGCATTGCTTATAATCACAATGCTTTTTCTTTCAGACAGGAGAAAATCAGCTGCAAAAATGGCAGAAGATGAAACTGGCTATCGCTGGGAAACGGAATATGAAAAAACTTGGTAATCACGTAATTCCATTTATTCTTTTCTGTCTCCTCATTGAGTCATGCACCTTCTTCATCTTATTCTTCTTCTTTATCAGTACAACTTATGTTAATCTGATGAATAAAATTTGATACAACAACAACACCTTCATACATGGCTTTATGTGAAAATTCCTTTATTGAGTTATCTTTTCATGCACATTTCCTTGCAGCCTCCAAATTATTATGTAATCAAAAACAATTTATTAAACTGCTTATACAACACGACCTTTTGGCATTTGCTCATATATATATATATAATTTTTTTTCATACAGGGAAGCCTTGGTGGAAGATGAAAGCGGGTCACTACAAGCCAGCGTAACCGATATTGTCAACCGAGCTAAACGGCGACATCTGCTGGACAAAATTCACAATGTCCGCTTGGGCATGGTAACAGAAAAAATATATGTGTATATATACAGTATTCTTTACCCCCATGGGGATGCCGGAGATTTCTGTATAAATAGTAACCCCATTTTGTGGAAATATAGTGCTTTAAATTACCACTATTTCTGTCATTCTCATTTGTTCTTTTTCTTTCCTCAGTCAACTTCTTCTTAGCTAGACAAGTCGCCTAACTTTTTTCTTGAAAACTCTCCCAAAACTCCTTATTTGTGTATGGGGTCTGTTGGGTCAGCTTGAGGATATTGGATGCTTTCTGCCAAATGGTTGCTAGGGCTTTCTGTGGTATTATTATTTAGCAATGTAATCATTTTCTAGTTTTGTTGTAGTTTTTTTTTTTTTAACGCTTTATTGTCCCTTTTAATCAGAAGTTCTGGTCCGTCTCCCCTGGGGAAGGTGTAGTCGCAGCCTGTGGCGCGCCCAAACCCAACCTACCTATTATTAGTTACAAGTGTTTTTGAAATTTTTCTGGGGGAGCAAACCGGAGTACCTGAGAAAACCCCTGAGACATTGCCCGAGTCGAAAGCAAATAATATTCGGAGAAACATAACGCCCCGATGCTGGATCGATCCCACACCTGTCAGGCGCCATTGGTTTCTGGCCTGTGGACAAGGCTAGTTAGTCCCGCCTTAGCCCACTTGGCCACAACGCTCACTACGTAAATTATGTATGTGTTTTGTTAATATTTATTAATGATGTTTATATTTTATTTTGTTTTTGTAAACGAGGGTTCAGTAAATTAGAGTACAGCCTCATTGTCCCCCAGCATGGAATGCCTTTATTGTAAAGTGGCTGGCTGTTGGAGTGCCTTCAGTGCTACCGTTAGAGTTGATTCAGCAGATCTTTTATACAGATCAGGGGTGAGTCCTCTTTTAACCAAATTGTGTTTCTGGTTCAGCTCTTTGCAGTCCATTGGACCCTATAGTATAAACAATGACTAACTAACATACTCTCCAAAATGTGTGCAATAATAACAATATCTTGACTGAACATTTACTTATTTCATTTCAGATGCGCCATTTGTTTGTCATTGTTGACATGTCTCAAGCCATGGCAGATCAAGATCTTAAACCCTCTCGCATTCTGACCTCATTGAAGGTAAATTATGTCTTAGATTGGAAGATGTGGATTATATTGTCATTATTTATGATGATTTTGTGTTAGTATTCGGGGTTTTGTAATTATTATTTATTTGTGTTGCTAGTACTAAAACACATTTCGTACCACAAATGTAAAAGTTATGCTCTGATGTAACTCTCACAGCAGACTACAAACATAACTTTCACTGACTGACCCATTCATTGCTTTTCGCTGGCATTTTAGTTTATCACTAGTCGCAATTCTAAGAATTAGTCAAGGGAAACAACTCTAGACACTGTGTTGTGTTGCCACGTGCATTTTACAGTGGTTTTGCTGCTGCGATGTAGCTTGTTTTTGTGCAGAGTTTATTGATGGATGACAAAGTGTTGATGAATGGCAATAGCGAGGAAGAGTTTGATGAGAAAGAGAAAGATTATAGCGATAGTTTTAGCCCAAAAATGAGACAGAAAGTGTGTTAGTTTTGACTTCTCGATCTGTAGGTAATCAAAGTACGAGTCGGAGGTGTGGGCGTAGTTTTTTTTTTCTTTTTTTCATAACATCTCTTTTTTTTCTTTTGTAAGCAAAAATGACTTGGTCAGGCATGGTAGGAATAGGGTTAAGACATTCTCATTCTGTTATTCCAGGTAATTTTTTTGTATTCGTCAGTTTTAGTGTTCTTTTTCTTCTTTTTAGTACTTAATGAGTAGGGTTAACAAGAAGTAAGTAAGAGTTTAAAGGATTGATACAGTCTACTCCCACTTTTCATAGTTAGCACATCCAAACACCATCCATAATATATTGGTTGGTATTGATTCATTCCTTTGATGATGTACACCAGGATCTAGATCAGTTCGATAGTGATTTGGAATTTTAAAAAAATTCTGACACTGTATAGTTGTTTTCATTGTTTAGGATGAAATATTGTAAATTAAGGGATTGGGAGGGTTTTCATTGTAATTTATGGGAGGGTTTTCCTTGTTTCAGCTGCTGGAGCATTTTGTAGAGGAATATTTTGACCAGAATCCTATAAGTCAGCTTGGCATCATGGTCTCGAGCAACAAGAGAGCAGAGAAAGTTACTGAACTGGGAGGTAAGTATTTTGCTTGTTCTACCCTACATAGTGTTCGTATGGTCCTTAAAATTCCTCAGTTTTTTAGAACTCATTTTCAAGTCCTTTAATACCCTTTAAATTCAGACTTTTATAATGGATTCCTTGAATAATCGACTGTAGTGAAAAGTTTTTCTCACTACGTATATTATTTTGTGAACTCAAAAGGGAATCTTGCCATTTTTGGACATAATTTTTGATTGATTTTGATACTTCGCAAAACAGCGTATGCTGTGCCAGGGGAGGCAACAAGATGTCTTGTTTCTGAGCATGCATATTGGCTAGTGTTCGAGAGTGAAAGTGACTTTTCTGAAGCAAGATTCAAAATGCCTCAGGGATTATGCGTTTTCAACGCTATGTAATTAGACCAAAAAAACTGGAAAAGCTGGTGTATGGAACAAACATGCTGCATTTCGAAGCTGAAGGAGTGTAGTACTGTCGCGATACAAGCGCCTACTCTAGCATCCTCGATATTCTGCTATAGGCCAGACAATGCGTCATAGACAGTACGTCATAGACAGTGACGATAATAATATTGTTTTCGGAATGACGCAGTATGCGACATTGTTTTTATTTAGTGTAGTTCAATTTTAGATTATTGTTACCATAGACAATTTGTGTACTATCCTTTCGATTGGCTGGATGTGGGAAATATCGTTAAGAAAAACCATTCGAGCGACCATCTTGGAGGGCAAGGAACATATGTTTACGCCAGACCACTATTTCGGATGACTGAGGTCATAAAGTTGGTTCAAAAAGCTCGTCTCACCCTAAACAACACGTGTCGTAGACACCACAAACGAATCCTGAGCTGGTAAGTTACGATTCGATGTGTGAAGCTGGGGAATGGGTAGTCTTGTGCTTGTGTCCATTGCGCCATGCGAATCATTCATCGTCCTTCATCAAGGTGATTCGTTATTATTCTTCAATGTATGCAAATTGTATGATAATAGTTATTTTAACATGTTGTTCTCGTTTCATATAAATTCTTCAGCGCGTGAAGTTTATATGGTGATAGTTAATTTAACATGTTTAGCTTAGTTCATAAAGAATGTTGGTGCATTCTTAAACATTGGAACAGTGTGGATGAACAGCGAGGAAAGAACATTATTATGTTTTGAGAATAAGATACAATAACCCGTGAATATGCAGGGTTCTTATTCAAACAACGTCAACGGCGTTCCTCGCTGGTCATTCAACAGGATACAGATTGTGTATTTAGTCCCTGTTAATTTGTCTGTGCGCAGGGAAAGGATTTTTGTTTTTGCTTCCTTCTTCATAATATTTTCGACTGTCGGATTCCTGATATGATCGTTTAACCTACTTCCACCCTCAACGCTTATTCTTCTGATGACATGGAGCTCGTCATATCCCTGACGTCCATGTGAAGCCAGCTGGACGATAATCCTTTTGGTCAAACGTGAGGACAGAATTAAGTTAAACAAAAGAGACAATTCTTCTTCTCCATCAGGGAATCCACGTCAGATAAGTGACAATTTTAATCAACAGTGAAATTCTTTAGAACCATGATTTCACGGGTTTTTGTATCACATCATATGAAATAAATATCATCAACCATCAACCAGTGGTATTTTTTTTTAGTTGTAAAAAAGCAAACAGGACGAATGAATAGCCAGTAATTTCTTTTATTCTTTATTTTCTATTTCTCAACATTATTTTCTTGTTTCTTATCGATTTTAGGCATAGTAAAAAGAGGAAATTGATTCTATTCATATAAAATTCTTTTAATATATTCATTCACCCTTTAACATCAATATATATATTAATATAAAATATATATATAACGCGACAAGTACTGAGATTAATCTTCCAGTCTAGTGCACTGAGAAGCAAGGCAAAATGATAAAAATCAAACCAAGAAAAAATCAGGAGCATTGACAAGCAGGTCAAGAAGAAATGCAGAAAATAAAGACAGTTTGTGAATACAAGAAGCGTTTGCTTGGTGTTCGCATGTAAACTGTGCATCTACTGGTGTCTTTCTGCAAAACAGAAAGTGTTTGTGTTGGCTGTGTTGTGTTGGCGCTATTTCAGCCTACAGTCAGCTTTGGTGGGTTATTATGATTAATATTTGAGTAGTCTCTTGTTAAGTCACTGAGGAGTAAAATTGGTACCTTGAAAAGGTTGTGCTGTGGTAAAAACTATCATCTGTGGTGCCCCTACGACCTCCGAGTGATAGGATAGGATAGGACTAGCACTGCCATTGCCATTTCTTCCTGCCAGCCTGAGCCTGCCTCCAACACACTTCCACAAAGCCAGGAACTGTAAACAAACGTGTCTTACATGCTTAAATGAAGTCCAATCATCATCAAATTGTGTGTGAGAAAAAAGGATGTCCAGTTCAGCTTTACTATTTATAACTTTATTACCCGATTCTTTTAATATTTATGTAATAAGGAATGCCACGCCCTCTTACACCTGCTCGAGTCTGAGATAATCGTCTAACACCCCTGCCACATTGAATTTGCTGACTCGCTACCACCACAGGCTCTGATACTGGCACTGTTTCAGCACTGCTTTCTTCATCACTGTCACCGCTATTTTCGCTTTCATGAGGCGAAAAGACTTGTCAGAATCCCCTGTCAAAAGGATCGTCAAGATCCAGCGTCCGGAGAATCTCATCTCTTGACTTCGATACATTTTAAAATCTAAATTTACCGCAAAATCTTCGCTGATTGAACACGACTGGATGTGGCGATAATTCTTTTGTAAAGGGGAACAACTCAATTTATGGCAAGCTTCAAAACGTGGAAGTAAACACAAGTCTTCTACCTTGTATCATTGAAAGGACTCAAGACGCGACCAGTCAGTGAGCAATGCTATGCTACCATGACTCCAGTCGCGGCCCGATGTGTTAAGTATAGGTATCTTTGTGTTAGTTTAAGCTATGGATTGCTGTTAGTTGAATGTTGTCAGTGTGTATGTATGGTTTTGATTGTCCTTGAAATTTATTATAGTTTCCTGGAAAAGTCCTTGCAAAGACCTTGAATTTTGTGAGCAAATCAGCCAAATGTGTGTATGAACCCTGTCTACATTTATTACAGGTTGGGAGAGTGTGTGTGTTTGGGTGGGGGGAGTATCAAGCTCAGGGCAAAAGTTTGCATATGTTGGACATTCTTTCAATTGTAAGCAAAACATATTCAAATTATGGGACACAATTTGTATGCATGCCTGTGTGCAACTGAAAACAGAAGAGGGAAAAGTTGTTATTCAGCCTTTTACCAGCCCAACAGCTGTTCAATGCGCTGGCCATAAACAGGATGTAACTCAGCAAGGCATCAGTTTGCTGCTTTATGAGCACAGTCCAATTCCCTAGACAACCGAGCAATCCTGGGGATATTTATGTAACTAGCACTCATCTTATAGGACATGAGCCTCGGGATCAAGTCCATGTGCGTGATGGTATGCATGCGTGCACAGTCTAGACCACCTTGGTATACACATCACACAGGCCGCACTTAATTTGAGGCGTGTTTGCACGCTGCCTGATTCCTAAATATAGCCTCCTTTGACCTCGGACAGCCAGTGAGCTGGGCTGTTGGTTCCAACTTGCTTCAACGGCATCGTGATAACAGAGAAGACGATGTGCATTTCTCTCATGATTTTTGCTTTGTCTAACAGCATTTCTAAACTTTTCTTGATTTAGTTTGTGTGGTTAGTTATCTAGATAATCAATCTCTATGTTGTGGTTTTTTGGTGATTCTTAATTAATACGTTAAATTTTTTAAAATATTATGTTCAACAAGACGGTGGTTGGAGGGGGTGGTAGTGATCAGGCAGTCTATTTTCATCCTAACCTGCAGTCTAAGTTGCAGTGTATATACGGTGTCAAAAGGGTTAAATAAAAATGCTTGCACAACTTCTGGTATTTGAATTATGTACCAAGACACCAATGAATCTTTTAGTGTACATTTTATGACTTTCTGGAGAACGACAGAGAGAGAGAGACAGTTTTGTTACCTGGGTAACCAGTGTATTTTTAGTAATTTGCTTCAAATATCTTAGAACGTGGTTGTTGTAGTTTAATTTGCTTTGGTAATGTGGCTGTTGCCAGGATAGCTGTGTGATCCTGGCTTTCTTGATGATCTGAAAGTCAGCACCTATACCCCCTCTCTCTATATCTATCCTACACCCTGCTTACTTGCACATACATTTACATACATTATAAATACGTTTCCCTGGTGGTAGGGAATCCCCGGAGACACATCACGTTGTTGCAGGGTTTGGCCAGCAAGCCATGTCAAGGAGAGCTTTCTTTACAAAACTCTCTTGAACTGGCATTACAGACACTCAGGTGAGCTCTTGCTGTTCCAGTTGCAATAGTTATGAGGAATATTTTTGTTGGTTGGTCCATTGTGTGTTGGTGAAACTGTCAGATTTCTCGGTTAATGGAGTGTGATATGTTGAGCATGCATGTGTCAGTGGTTACTGTTCTTGGGAAGGCAAGTAGCATTTGACAATGGAAAATGTTTGCCGTCTTATTTATTTTACTTGAGTTAATTTGAGGAATTTTGAGATTTACAATAGATGAGTGACTATTTCACAACAGTTTTTTTTTTTAAATGACCAGTTTCCTTTGTTTATACCACGCATAAGATCTTTTAAAAGTAGCCTTTTGATTATATTTTCTGGTCGTCATTTCTTTGCTTTTTATTTTATTTTATATCCATGTATGTTGATGTACAAACATCAGCCCTAAAGTATTGAAGTCATCAAAAGCCTGTATGACAAGGCTACCAGTACAGTCCTCCACAACAGCATCATCGGAAACTGGTTCAGAACAACAATCGGTGTGTGTCAGGGATGCCTACTCTCTCCAACACTTTTCAATATCTTCATAGAGCGCATCATAGGGGGTAGTGCAATCTCCAACCTTCGTTTTGCGGATGACATTGATGGATTGGCTGGAGAGGAACAAGAACTTAAACAGCTGGTACAGAGGCTTGACACCACCTGCAGAACCTATGGAATGGATATAAGTGCAGAGAAGACCAACATGATGACCAGCAACACGGACATCAAAGTCCAAGGCCAATCCCTCAACACAGTGCATAGCTTCAAATATTTAGGAGCCATTGTATCAGACAATGGGTCTCGACTGGAAGTCTTCTCCAGGATCGCACAAACAACTGCTGCCCTGGCAAGGTTGAAGCCAATTTGGAAAGACAGGACCATCAGCCTACATTCCAAGGTAAAGCTGCTGCGCTCCCTTGTCATCTCCATCTTCCTATACGCTTGCAAAACATGGATCCTCACAGCAGATCTACAACGAAGAATACAAAGCATGGAGATGAAGTGCTACATGAGACTTCTGGGTATTTCCTGTACCCAGCACATCACCAATGATGAAGTCCGACAGACCATCACACAAGCCTTTGGACAACACGATGACCTGCTCACAGTGGTGAAAAAACGGAAACTCCGATGGTATGGCCACGTCACCAGATCATCAGGTCTTGCAAAGACCATCCTGCAAGGCACAGTGCAAGGAGGCAGAAGAACATGGAGACCGAAAAAGAGGTGGCAGGACAACCTTCGAGAATGGAATGGTTTGACACTGAGCGAAACACCATCAGGGTTGCTGATGACAGGGAATGATGGAGTACGCTGGTTAAACGACCATCTGTGGTGCCCCAACGACCTCTGAATTATGGGATAGGATAGGATAGGATAGGTATGTTGATGATAATGATGACTGCCATGACTTGTATAGTGCCATATCCAGTATGTTCCATTTACCTTTACTGATCTTGTTTTCATATTGTTCAGACACATGCCTGGTCACGCCAGCCGAGAAGTGTTGATGATTGTTGGAAGTCTTACCACCTGTGACCCTGGAGATATTCATGCTACTATAAAGGTAAAGGAAATGTTTTATCTTGAAAGTTCAATGCATTTTGGATGCATTTGAAGTTTGTTTATATGTAAATACTAGTTATTTTAAAGTGAGAGAAGTGTTTATCTTGAAAGTACAGTAAACATGGAAAAATAGTGCCATGATTGTTCTTTTGCCTATGTTAAAAAAAAAAAAAAAAGTTATATTTAAGTTATAGATATATCAATGTCAGTTGTAGGTACTATGCTGCTTGAATATATCAAATCCTCAGTGTGGAAGGGTACTCAGTGTTTATGTGTTTGGATACAAGTTTTGTTTGTGATATATACATATGGAAGCATTTTATTACAGAGATTTTAATGTAGACCTCAGTGGTTTTGGTAACAAATTATTTTTCGTTGAAATATATATGATGAAAGAAGAAAGAAAATGGATGTTTTAACATACAGTGTAAATTCAACTACCATACTTTGTGAAAAAGTTTTATTATGCGTTTTGTTCCTATGAATTTCAGACATTAAAAGAGCACAATGTGCGCTGTTCCATCATTGGGCTGTCCGCGGAAATCAGAGTGTGTAAGAAACTCTGTCAGGCAACAAATGGTAAATCAGAGACCAATCATTTGGATAATAATGCTAAATTTTTTGTTGGTGTTGTAAGATCACCAATATGAATTATTTGTTGCCATTATACTGTCATTTAAGTCTGTTCTGCACATGTACCACAGACTTTAAAAAAACAACAACTAAACAGTAAAGAAACAGCTTCTTTTGTATTTTACATTTACATTTCAGTTTTCATCCTCACACTTGAAAACTAAAATTTCAAGTTTGCTTTGGTTGCTTTCAAACTCCAAATATTCCCTCAAAATTATGATAGCTTTACATGCTCCAAAACAGTAATTAGTTGTTTATGGGCAAACAGTAGTTGTCAAATTTGATTCATTACAAAGTTATAAAACCATGAAATTTGGAAATGTTACCTCCAAAAGAGATGTACAGCAAAGGTTAATGTTATTATTGCCCTTCTTCTTCTTCTTTCTCCTCCTGCTTATCATTGACCACTACTATTATAGTTCTCTAATGTTTGTTACAGGTAAGTATAATGTTATTCTGGATGAGTCACACTTCAAGGATCTTCTCAATCAGCAAGTCTGCCCACCACCGGCCACAGTGAGTGAATGATTACAGTCTTATTTTATTGTTTTGTGCATCTAGTTATTTATTACCCCATTGTGTATGCTCTGGTGAACACTAATGTAGCTGCTATGGTTGCTTTTAGTACCTGGTTTGATGTGAATGTTGTAATCTCCAATATTGGTGACTTTTGCACAAGTATAATAATTAATTACTTATTTTATAAAGTGCAAGATTCAAACTGACAGTTTGCTCTAAGCATTCACACACAGGAGCACTCAAGTTAAACAAGAAAAAAAAATAGAGTATAAAAAACAGATAAATATAGCATAGATACTTAAACAGTAAAAGAAAAAAAAATCGTTTATCATCAAAACAGTTAAATGTACAATAATTTTTAAAAAATGCAATTAAATGAAGACATGTTTCACTGTATTGTACACAGACATTTCACATTTTCACACACTCTTGCCAAATAATTATTTTCATCCCAGACATTTGAAATAGGTTTTAAATCAAAGTTCAACTTTATTTCAACACAAAACAATGAAAAAAATTATAGGTTTACATTTTTTTCAATATAAAATATGCCTCATAACACGATATACCTAAATTTTCTGAAAAAGTATGAAAAATGTTTCAGTATTTTATTGTTCATTCAATAGTGCTCCTAATATCAAAACAGACATTGTTTATTAAAAAATATGGTACTAGTAATCAAACTAAGCCATAAGAGATAAGTTAACAGTCTTTATTTAAATGTATGTGAGCTATTGAGTACTGTTTCTGTTACTGACGTTTTTTTTTTTTAAATTATCTTAACTTTTTCTATACAAAACATAGAAAGTAAAACTGCAACACAATTCACTTTAACTAATAAAGCTATTATTATAGAAACAATATAGGCAACATGTAATGATTTTAGGTAAATTTTAACTTTCCAAAAACGGTTTTGACTACCCCAACCCCCAAAATCTGAAAAATGACGTCTTGGCCAAAAAAATATATTCTAACATGTTAACCACACAAACTAATGGTAAAAAGATTTTAAAGTCAAATGCATAAAATTTACAAGACAAAAAGAAGATAATAATGTTAAATAACTGGAGCAACATTAATATAATAATAATAATAATGTTCTTCATTTGTAAGACGCCTTAGCCTAAGGATCAGGGCACGCAAGGGGTTGGGGGAATGGGAAGACAAGACAGACAAAACTGGACAAAAGATACATAATGTACATATGTACAAAATACAGTTGAACAACTATGAAAAACACAAGCACACACACACCTGCCTACACTTTCTTGTATATGATTAATTGAAAAATTCCATAAAGAGGTATGTTTTCAACTGTGATTTAAAAGAGGAAATGGAGGAAGAATGTCTAATGTTGTATGGAAGGGAATTCCAGAGTTGAGGACCAAAGACAGGTAGAGAGCGGTAACCATGTGATTGTCCGTTGAAGCGGTTCTGTCTAAGAAGATGCGTCTCAGCAGAAGATCGCAGAGTTCGAGAAGGGGTGTAGATGGATAAAATATCAGAAATATAAGCAGGAGCTGTGCCTGTAAATACAGAGAAACAAAGGCAAGTTATCTTGTATTTTATGCGTTCAGGAACTGGTAGCCAATATAAATTATATATGTAATGTTTTTTATATTGTTCACTTGCCGCTGTTGGTTGTAGTGAAAACAAAAAATGTTAAAAAACAAAAACAAAAAAGAAACATTAAAATTACTCAACACTATGAAATAATTAAAAAGAAATCAAATATAAAAGAAATGGTCAGAAAATTATATACAAAAGATAGGGGTATTATAAAATAGGTTCTATATCATAACTTAAAATATGTACATAAAATTCAGCACATGTAATGTATACTTTCATCTTAACACAATCAAACACACATCAGCTTAGTGTCCTTGCATTTAAGTAAACTAAATAAATGTTAGACAACTCAAGAAAAATAGAAAAGTACAAACATGTCTGAGTAAAGACTAATGACTATAAAAATGACTTTGAAAATATTATTATACAAATGAATACAGTTACACTGCGTCTGTCGCGCATTCATCGTTTGTTACAAGCGTCTGACTTTTTTTTTCACCGTTGGTACTTTTGCAGGCGCTGGTTGATTATTATTATTTCCGATCTCGGTTAATTCAAATTAATACCCCCGTTGGGGTGCCGGGGGTTTCAGTATAAATAGTATCCCCACTTTCTGGAAATTTAGTGCTTTAAATTCCCACTGTCGCTGTCTTTCTCATTTGCTCTTTCTCATTCCTGCTCTGTTCTATCAATCTGCTATACTATCGTCTTCTTCGCTAGCCCAGTCTCCTACCTTTTTTCTTGAAAACTCTTCCGGGATAAGACTCCTTGTTTGTGTATGAGGTCTGTTGGATCAGCTTGGGAATATTGGACGCTTTCTGCCAGGTGGTCACTAGGGCTTCCTATGATGTTATTATTTAGCAATGTAGGCATTTTATATGTATGTGTTTTGTTGATAATTTATAATGATGTTTGTATTCTATTTTGTTTTTGTAAACGGGGGTTCGATAAGTTGGGGTGAAGCCTCAGCCGTCCCCTGCGTGGGATGTCTTTATTGTAAAGTGACTGGCTGTTGGAGAGCTTTCGGTTTTACCACTAGGGTTGTTTCAGCAGATCTTTTATGCGGATCAGGGGTTGTCCGGTCCTGATTTGGCTCGGAAGAGTCCGCTGGACCTAAAGCAATAATCATGTAATGTAATGTAATGTAATTCAAATTAATAATAAGTAAAGAAGGAAATGCGAAGTACTTTGCAAATGCGCTATTTAGGACACGAAGAACGGTAAATCTTCGTAAAACATCGCCAATAAATACTGAAAGAAAGTTTCGTGCTCTGAAGTAACGAACGGTGAGGTAACGAATGGTGAAGACAGACATAGTTGTTCATTAAATTTCGCAAAAAATCAAACACTTTCTTACCTGCAAGCACATGCTGCACATCGAAGTAGCTTAAAATATTGCTTAACCGGAACTTCCGGTTAACATATCGCTTTGAATGATGTGAAAATTAAGCAAAAAAACGAAAGTAACTATTGGTGAAAAGCCAGACAGAACTGAATCGGTGTTGACTCTTACGATGAAAAAAATCGTCCATCTGGTTCAGCGCACATTTTTCATCAATAAATTACTTCTATTACAAGTTATTTTGATAATATAACCCATTTATAGGCTCGAAATATGTAATTATATAAAACAATAAACCTCTCAAACGAAGCTTCGACGTGACGCTTTCCTCCGACAGACAATTTCCGGTTTGCGAAGAAATTTGTTTCAACTAACTTTTTCTATATTTAAACTTTATTTAAAACGTGTTGCAGAGTAGACTTTTATAATTTATGCATTAAACAAGCATTGCATCCATTCGAGGTTTATTTGTTTTAAACTCTTTTATATTTTTTTCTTATGCAAACACGAGGTACTGTAACACAAAAGGAAATAGAGTCTGTCTGAATTCATCCGTTTGTTACTGATAATTTATCAATATTTTATTAAAACATTTTTTTTCTAAAACATATTCTAATTAAAATGTATTGCCAACATGGTATATAAACGTACTAAATTGGACAAATAAGAAATATTTACATCAGTTCATAGAAAAAGTAGTTATTGTACACACTATTACAAAGTACTGGCGAACCGTGAAACATGTCTGAAACAAACAGCGTGCTAAAATAAAAATGATGTTTACAAATATGTAATATGAGATTTTTTTTCCTTGACATCATTGATTTCTTTGTAGTTTGGAATCTATTCTGATTGTTTTGAGTATGTTTTGTTAAATGGATTTTGTTATCTCAGCTATTGTTGTTGATTTTTGTGCAAGCATTTTGATTATGATGTGCCATCTGTCTTGAAAACTGCAATCTGAAATATGCTCTGTTTGCTTAGGTTTGCTTTGTTACGGATTTCATTACCTTTGATATTGTTATTGAATGTGTGCATGTGTTTTGGTTATATTTTGTATTTTCTCTTGAGGTATCTGAAAATTCTTCTGGATTGTTTTGATCATATTTTGTTTTAGATTTTGCCATCTCATTTACGGATGTTGACTTTTGGATAATTATGCTCTTGTTTGTTGATTGTGTTCTCGGGAAATCTGGAATCTGAAATCGGTTCTTGTTGGTTAAAGTATGTTTTGTTGTGATTTGTTTTTTTCTCATTTTAAGCTTTTCTTTTCTTTTTTTTTCCAGGCCAGTACAGAGTCTTCTCTCATAAAGATGGGTATGTATTCACTTTATTGTGTGTATTTACATTTTGTCAGGCTAACTATATCGTACTCCTACCCTACCCTCACCCCTCCCCGCACGCACACTGCGACCTTAGCTGCACCCCACTAGCAACCCCCAACCCGTAACACCCTCACTTCCCCAACCACCCCCTCCCTTTCTCCACAAAAGCCCCCATCACCACCTAATTCTCCCTCTTGCTTTCCGCCCTTCACTACTACGTTACCCTCCTCTCCCACCTTCTTTGCTTGCCGGGCCCTCTCACCCACCCTCCTCCCCTGTATCATAACAAAGCGTTGTGTAATTAGATTGAATTGCATTGTTAGTTATGATTCATAGTTGCTACTCCCCAATTAACCTCTTTTTTTCTTCTTTTCCCCACTCAATCGCTCCACCCCCCCCCCCCAATCCTTCTCCCCCTCAATCCCTCTGTGCACATAAACAGTTTTAATGTTAAAAATTTAAAATGTTATATAATTAATTATTTTGCATGTTTGTGTATGTCATTTTAACCAAGTCCATGTGCCCTAAATGTTTTTTTTTTTCTGGAATAAACTTGCCTTGCCCCAGGCCAGCTACACTTTATTGCCCCCTTCCCCCTTTACTGTTGACTTAGCAGCCTCAAAAGTAATTCGGTCTCCCTCTTAAATATGGATAGCAGTGTTAGCAATGTACCGCTTTCTGAGTCGAACAAAGATGCGTAATATGTGCCGTGTGGGTGTGTGTGGGTGTGTGTGTGTGTGTGTGTGTGAGAAAGACAGAGAGTCAGTCTAGTGATAAATAATACATATATCATTTATGTTATATATAATGTCATTTTTCGTGTAAGCGTGAGCGCGCGCGATTAAGTGTGCAAACACGAGCAACATAGGCCTACTATTTTACTACACACAAATTTGTCAATTCTAGTCATTCCGTGATGAGACATTGTGTTAATCTATAATTGATTTAACCACCCTAGTGTCGGAAGGTTGTTGATGCAGGTATATGTGTAAGTATGATTGTGTTTGTCATGCAGGATTGCTTGCTTTTAATTGTGTGCTTTTCTTCTGTATAAACATAAGCGAATTACATATATAGGCCTACACAACTGAGTACCCATGCGCACCAAGATTTCTTCGATGTAAAAGTTGAAGCGAAATAAAATGTCTTATGTTTTATGTTTTATGATGTAATTCATGTCTAATTTGCCGAGGTTGTTATGAGGGAATAGTCTGTTTTTGTGTGCCATTTTGTTAGTGGAAAGAGGCAGGAAAGGTAGAGTGTCGGAAAGAGAAAAATGCATGAGATAGAGGGAGAGAGATATTAACTGTAAATGTCTGTGTGTTTGGTGTTCCAAATTTCCTTGAGCCTTGTGTTAGAGTGGTTATGATAAATTCATGTTTTCATTGATTTAGCATTTATTGTACTTGAGCGGTAAATAGCGGTAGTTTGATTTTTAGGTTTTCCACATCACAGTATGTCAAGGGATGGTAAATCTGAGGAAAAAGCTTCCATGTGTATGTGGTGAGTATAAACGCAGTTTTCTCCTATCCCAACAAAGGTTTTGCTTCTTTTTTTTTCCATAGTATTTCCTCATATCCATTTTGACAAAGTGTTTTTTTCTCAACCACAATACCGTTAAGCCTCCTCAAGGAACTTTGATTTTCTGTTGTCTTTCAAATTGTTAGCAAATTACTTCGCTGATTGAGCTCATTGTGATAATTGCAATTTATGAACATTGCTTTCATGAAATAGTTCCAGTTGTGACTTATTTTTTAAATTTAATTTTCTTGTTTTGTTTGTCCCTTCTGTTGGTAGGACAAGACTATTTAAGCCACATATTGATATTAACTCTTACCCTGTATGATTACCTAACATTCATTAAAAAAAAAGAAATGGTTTTCTGTTCAGTTATAGGAAAACAATGCACAATGGTCTTCATAAAGTTAAAAATCCATGTGTGGAGTTGTCTTTGTCGAACGTGGCAATGAAGAGGAAGTCATTTGTTTCAAAGGGAAATAAATGTGATCAATAAAACCAAATGAATTGTATAGCGCAACTGCTGTCATAACAACTTGCTTAGAGGTTAAGTGGGCATTGTGTTATTCCTAGGTTGACAGAGTTTTATAATGGTTTGCCTGTGCCTTGGGCTGCTGTGTAGCCTGGATAACACTCTATGTAAAGGGACCTGTGTTTTGTTTTCAGCCAATTGAATTAGACAATGTATGAGTGCAAAGAATTGGCAACTTTTTGATGCAGGTAATGGTTTTGTCAGTGCCTTGAACTGTCCTGCAATCGAGACAGCTCACACTATTTAAAGGTCTTACATTTTGTTTTCAGCCATTTAGACAATGCAGGAGTTCAAGGGTTTGGCAGCAACGGGTACTTTTGTCCACAGTGCAAGAGCAAGTACTGTGAATTACCCATCGAATGCAAAGCTTGTGGTAAGTCTCAGCCAACAATTACATTTTTTAATTAAATTAGTTGTGCGTTTATGATTTTATTTATTTAAATTTTTATTTTTTATTTGTTTAAACAAAAAGAATGTTTTATTTAACTACCCATTAAATGCAAAGCTTTGGGTTAGTCTTAGCCAGAAATTTAATTTTTAAATTAAATTATTTGTTTATTCGTGATTTTATGTATTACTTTTATTTTACTTACTTTTTTTTTATAAATTAAAAAAAATGTTTATCAATGCAGTGTGCTATATGATTTATACATTGTGGGTAATAAAAATGGACTTGACAAATTAGCATGCAAGCATGGCGCATTGCTCTGAAGAAGTGTTGGGTCAGATTACGTTTTGGTGCATCATAAGCACACATTTATATGTAATAATTGTCACTGGTTTTACGCAGGTTTGACGTTAGTATCAGCGCCTCACTTGGCGAGGTCCTACCACCATTTGTTTCCACCTGACCCCTTCAAGGAACTCCTGACCTCCGACGTCACTTCAGACCAGCCTGTGTGAGTCTGCTCAGTTTATGCCATTATTTTATTTTGTTTATTTATATTTTTAAAATATTAATTTTATTTGTTTTGATTTTTGACTCGCATGCATGGCAGTCTATGTAGGCTACTCACCCCACAAAAAACATTTTCCACATTTTTGCAAATCTTGGTGAGATAAGTCCTAAATAGTCCCAAAAGGACATTAACAAAAAACATTTTGTTTGTCCGTCCATCCATCTGTCTGCCATCTATCTGTGCAAAACATGCAAGTGGATTAATATCTCAGAGCCTATTTCAACTATCACAACCAAACTTGATAAGGTGGGTCTACAGATCCATGAGAAATGATGAATGATCAGTGAATGAATGACTTCACTTTAAGGTCAAGGTCACAGGGTCAACAAAATAATGTTAGTCAAAAAGTGAAAAGTTTTCGAAAAATTTCACTTTTTTTTTTCCTAGGTTAGTAATATTGAATTTATGATTCTTTAAGGCATGATTGATATCTATGAGAGACTTACACTGTACAAATTGTGTCAACCTCACTCTTAAGATCACTGGAGCTTTCCAAAGTCGGTTAGTACAAGTACTTTGAAGTGACCTTGACCCTAAACTATGGGAGGTACAAAGTCCACACTTGTTGTTATTAGAGATGATTGATTGATCTTTCATATGTGCTCCATTTTTGTGTAGATCTTGAAGGTCAAGGTCATTATAGGCCTTGCCAAAACATACAGAAAAAAAGGTTATCGTAAAGTGGATTGACTGTTTATTTAACCCATAGTATATGACAACATTGGTTTATTTGATCAGACATGCATGAGAGGTCACGTGAAGGTCAATGTCATTCAAGATCAAGGTCACTAATGGTCGAGGTCATTTCAAGGTCACAGTTTTTGTTGTTTATTTTGCATAATAAACTTTTGCAGTAGTTTATTTGACAGCACATGAGTGTATTTGGAGCAAGAGGTCAAGGTCATCTCAAGGTCAAGAGCATAGAAAGATCAAAGTCAGTATTACTTTGCATTTGAATGCCACCGTTTCATTTTGTTTTTTGTGGACAGGACACTCATTTTTATGTTAAAAATTATAAGTTTCATAAGGAACAATTGAGTCATATGGGCTTTGCCCTTCTACATGTAAACATTTTTTAAATTTTATTTTTTTACCCATCTCATTCAATGAACTTTCTTTATGCCTTTACCACACACCAACTGATCTTGAGTTGGCAACTAAGTTTATTGATGTGTATGATATGTTTCTGTGTGTGTGTGTGCTTGTGCACATGTTCATGTATGTTAGCAATTAACTTGTATAGAAGTTTGTTTCTTCATCCTTCCTTATGTAGTATGTGGATCAAAGTTATGTGAATGAGGTCTTTGGTGTTAACTTAATAATAATGTGATTCTGTGGATTTGCGTAAACGATTTGATATTTGTAGAATTGGTTATGCCAGGATGCTGAAAGCAGAAATTTGTAAATGCCTTTTGGACTAGTGACCCAACAGTAGCTCCCAGAATGTTCAATAATCTGTTAACAACTTCACACAAAATAAAACTAAGATAGTGCATAATTCAGGGAAACTTGACAAATATATTTATGTAGTCAGGCATGAAAAGAGAAGGGACAAGTGAGTGAAAATGGTTGCTCAATGGGCCGCAGAGTTTGGTTTTATTTGCATTGGTGGTAGCACTAGTCCTGGAAACATCCCTGGTTATGTAACATTTGATAAAGAGGTCTTATGATGGTTAATAATACAGACACATTTATGGATTTAATCGGACAGTAAGTTGTATTGCAACTTTACACTGTAAAGAACTGTAAAAGTTTTTTGGTGTATTTCAGTGTGATGGGTTTAGGGTTTAGTAGTATAGTTTCTGTTGAATGTGTTTTATCAAAGGAAATGTACAGCTTTGAACAGTGAAGAGTTGGTTTAATTTTTTGCCTTATAATAAATAGTGTGATGGGTTAGTTACATTTTCCGTTGGTTACATTTTGTGCAGGTGCTGTTATGCATGTCAGATTGAAATACTTGATCCACAGGTGAGTATTTTTTTATTGTCTTTTAAAAACAATGTTATTCTTGATGCGTGTTGGATTATTTTTGTTTTGCTTTATATTTATTTTAGAGGATACCTTGTGTTATTCGCTACCTCAATAAAGTGATATTGGGGAATTAAACTTTGTGTTATCCCTTTTCCTTGAATGTGTTGTGATTTGCTTTTTGAAAATATGTATTTTTATGAAAAAGTGGTATATAATTTACCTTACTATTATTATTATTATTATTATTATTATTATTATTATTATTATTATTATTATTATTATTATTATTATTATTATTTCAGATGTACCAGTGTGAGAAATGTCAGGAGCTGTTTTGCCTGGACTGTGATCTCTTTGCTCACGAGACTTTGCACTCCTGTCCTGGGTGTGCCAGCCTGCGCAATGCGACACATACGCTCCAGATGCCCGTCTCCTAATGAACTGGATGCTTCAGATGTTTGTCTTGTAAAATATTATATATCTGTTGTGATATATATTTTAAGTATGAAACAATATCTCTTGTAAGATCTTACCATTGTAGAGTAAATAGATGCTTCAGATGCTGGTTTTATTGTGAACAATATTCCTCAGATGCCTATCTCTTGGTGAACCAGATACTCATTAGCTAGTAAGTGATTCTTCATAGACCCATTTCCCAGTAAATCAGACGTCTATCTTGGACAATGAGAAAGCCGGGTTTGTAGTGAAACAGGTGCAGCCGATGCTGGTTTCGAGTGAATCTGATATTTGTCCATGCATTGCTTTCCTGTGTCTATGCAGTGTGTGTGTGTGTGTGTGTGTGTGTGTGTAGGAAAGGGTTAAGGAAGGGTATACAATTCATTGTCACATTAAAAAACCAAAACAATCGATTTGCTTTTTATAATATATTTTGTTTGTCTGCCAGTCTGTTCATTTGATTTCCACATCTGTCAATCTGGCTATTTTGTTCCTTACTCACACTTCAAGCGATAAAAAATAAAAAAGCTCTTCATGAAGAGCCTATGGCATATTGACACTGACAGTGCATTAACAACCAACTTTAAATATGATTTGGTTCACGAGCTAAAAAGTATAATAAAATACAAATGATAGCTCGCTAATAATAATAATTAACCATTGTATATATTGTAACGCGAGGGTTTTGCGTTAAAATTAACTATTTATATATGTAACTATAAATAATCTAATGAGTGTGTGCGTGTGGCTGTCTTACGTTCAGTCTAAGGATGCATGTTCTGTCTCTGTGTACTCTAAATTTTCATCCACCACCACACATGTGCTTACAAACAAGGACAAAGACCACACAGTTATCTCTCTTTGCCCTTCTGTTTCGCTATTTCTCATTCATACATATACAATCACACTAAATCACACAATTCTTATGCATCATATGAACGAGATCACAACAAATACTCAGTCACTGGCTTATATGGAGGTCATTGTCTTTGTCTTGAGACGTCACTTGCCTCTACACCGTGTTATGACTTTTCTCACTGTCAATAATGACACACTGAAGACTCTGAAATTCCTGGTCTCTCAGTATTAAGTAATAATGATTTTACTCACAGTCATTCACTAGACATGGTATACACAGCCGACGCTAGGATCAAATAGCTACCCCTGGGAAACATTGTAGGTGATCTCGTAGCTCTGGTCTAGAGACTTTCTTCGTCCACCGTTGCTGCACGTCTGCATCAGTGATGATTGGTCGAAGGAAGTGGCAACTTTCCTGGTATGTGGCTGATGGAAATGACCCTGTGATGTCCGTCTACAAATCTGGATGTGGTGTCCATCAACACCGACAATCTCTCCTATTATCACAATTGAATTCTTTTCAAACACGGTACACACACTGTGTAGCCTACATCACAATTGGCAATGAGCCAACCTTTATAATCACAGCTCACTTTCAATTAATAACAGATTTACTACACATTCATTCTTACAATATAAATTATACAACTGAATTACATTTCTATTTCAGCCCCATATCTCCACATATGAAAGAATACAACATGGCATCATGATCATAAACTGTATCACCATATAATAATTGCATGAATAAATACGGTATTTACACCATTTACTGTACTTACTTCAAACAATCGATTCTTCTGCAACCCAATCACAATAATACATAAAAAAACAATACTTTCCATTTTCTCCAGAATAGCTTCACAGCTTATTATAAATAACTAATAATAATACTAATAAATACCTGTATTCAAGATACAGCTAGACTATTCCATAGAGAAATCCCGATTTCCTAGAACTCCAAGGAACACGTCTTTCTCCTTCAACTGGTATGCAATCTCTGAATAAAATCAGCTCACTCTAATAATTAAATTTTAAGCATGCAAACTCCGCACTTACACTAGTGACGTCGTAACGTCTATTTATACAAACGTATATCAAATGCGTTTGTTGCATGTATCGCCTTTCTTCACTAGAGCTCATTGCGCTATACAGAAGAAAAAAAGTATAAATAAATAAATAAATAAAGCAAAAACAAAATGTGAAATACCAAATCAGAACACAAACACACGCACTATGTTTTAAATATTTGATGAAGAAAAGTTCATGATTGAGATTTAAGGATAGACAATGTTGAAAATTTGTGTTTTCAGTCCAGAGCGAAAGGAAAGACATATATGATTTGAGTGCAGAGTTAAAGGAAGTGAATTCCAAACTGTAGGGGCTAAAAAAGTAGGAGAAGCATTCACCAAAAGCTGTTGTTTTCACATGGGCAATACAAAGCTGGCTAATAGAATAAATACCAACAACATGGAGTATTATGAAACAAGAATTAATGTAAATAAACAGCACAATGATATTCTTTTAAATTTTCAAAACTAATATTTTATTTAGAACACAATGTCCCAGGCAAAACACAAAACTTTGGTTTACAAAACCCAACATATCCTGTATATACAACACTGGATAAATTTGTTCTGATTTCTAGTTAATAAATCTAGATATAGGTGATTTATGGGATTTCTGATTTATGGTCTAGAAAAAGACAATTTAATGAAATTGTAAAAAAATAAAAACACAAAAAACGTATATGTTAATTCTGTTTGAATTAATATAAAAGTTATGTATGGCACATTTTGAGAGCTGCACAGTGAAATTGGTAACAGGCTCAGTAACAGACTGAATACAGAAAACTGAGAGGGTTAATTATTACTTCTGCTCCACAGGTTGACTTAAAAGAAAATAACCTTGAGCCAGATACAAAACAAGAAAACATGCATGATTTTTTTTAGAAAACATCATCCTGCTGCCTTGGAGGGAAAGGCCATTTTACCAGTCTTAAACATGTTCATGTGGGTGGATGGGGTACATCTTTTCATTCCCTTTACAACAGCAATGGGAAACTTGGCAATAATTATAATATACATTTAAATCCCTTTCTGACTCACATGCATAGCAATCACATATCCACCCCAATTTTTTTTCCTGATTTTTGCAAATCTGTGCAAAATGAGTCCTAAATAGACCAAAAATTACATTTAAAAAAAAAAGCCCATTCACCAATCTGTCCGCCGTTTTGTCAAGCTTGCAAGTGGATTCATATCTTAGAAAATATTTTAACTATCACAATCAAAATTGGTAAGATGATATATATCCATGAGACCTCCTAAATGATCAGTGAATAAATGATTTTACTTCAAGGTCAAGGTATCGGGGTCAAGAAATTTTAGTAAAAAAATTAAACATTTTAACCAAAATAATTAAAATTGAACTGATAATGATCAGTAAATGAATTTCAAGGTCAAGGTCAACAAATGTTGGTAAAAAACCATGAAAAATTTTCACAAAAATTCACTTTTTGACTCGCATGCATTGCACTCCCATATCCCTAAAAAAAAAAAAAGTCAAGATTTGTGCAAATCTGTGTGAGGTGAATCCTATATAGTCCAAACACGACATTAAAAAAATAATTGTTTTGTCTGTCCGCTGTCCACCATCTGGATGTTCAAATCTTGCAAGTGGATTATTATCTCAGAACCTATTTCAACTATCACCACCAAGGTTGATAAGCTGGTGTGTATCCGTGAGACCTCATAAAATGGAATGGCTGTATATTTAACCCGTAGTATGCAACAACATTGGTTTTATTTGATCATCTATGAGCAATCCGCCTGAAAATCTGTCAAAATCAAATTGTAATTATTACATAATAATTAAAAATTTCACTTCATAATAATAATTTCTATGTGATCATACTTAATTCTGACTAAGCCGGCGTACTAGAGCCAGCAGCCATGTTTAATTTTCAGTTTTGGCTCTAGCAATCTGTCTGGAAATGGGCCAAAACCGAAAAATGTAATTTTCACTTCATAAGTACAATTTTTACGTGTTAATTGGTAATATGTCATTGATATTTGTAATTATCACATGATATTTGTAATGATCAGGTTTTGGTGCTAGTAGGCTGTCATAATGTTAATTACACAGAGCACGTTTTAATTACTATTAGCACTGATACCTGTAAATGCACGTTTTGGCGCTAGTAAGCCGCCTTAGTCGGAATTAAGCATGATCACATAAAAATTATTATTATGTGATAATTACAATTTTCAGTTTTGACGCATTTCTAAGAGGATTGCTAGAGCCAAAATTTGCACGTTTTGGCGATAGTAAGCCGCCTTAGTCAGAATTAAGCATGATCACATAAAAATTATTATTATGTGATAATTACAATTTTCAGTTTTGACGCATTTCCAAGAGGATTGCTAGAGCCAAAATTGAAAATGAAACATGATCACGCGAAGATATTTATAATTTTTCAATGATAATTGTAATTATCCCTTGATTGCTAGAGCCAAAACTGAAAATTAAACATGATCACACGAAGATATTTATAATTTTTAAATGATAATTTTAATTATTCCTTGATTATTGTAATTATTCCATGATATTTGTAATTATCTCATGATATTTGTAATTTTCAGGTTTTGGCGCTAGTAGGCCGTCATACATTGCTGTCTACGCTTTGTAGCTTTTTTAGAACCAGCTTTTGTGACTGCGTTTTGGAATCTTTTAGCAGTGAATTTGTACCTTACATCATTTGAAATTAAACGAAAATTAAGAGTAAGTATGGAGTAGTGATGTTGAAAGTAACCAGAAGACTTCCACGGCTTACAGCGAGAAGGTATTGTGACGCCAAGCTTAAATTATTCACTTTATATATACAAGGACGTAGAGGATTTCCACACAAAAAATGTGTTTTCCACAGAAAGGAAAGCACATTTCGTGGAATCTTCGTCATCGTTAACTAAAGCACCGTTTCCATAAACACTTTTACTACCCACATATAGGCCTACTTGCCAGTCTAAAAATATAACATACACGATAGCCCCACTTGTCAGCGAAAAAGCCGTCCCCTTCCCCCCACTCTCCCTCTTCACAGAGAGCCTCGATAAGCCTTGAAAGATAATAGCATTTCTTGATATTATGGCATTACAGTTTACACTGTACTTCCTTATCACATTGAGGGACGCAATAGTGTCGTGGTTTGGGCATGCACACTTAATGGGCTTATCTCATAATATTGATCTATTAAACACAAATGTGTGTGCTACTCTGCACGCACGCCCACGCGCGCTCTTGTGTGTCTGTGTGTGCATGTGTGTGTGCATTGCTTTAATGTATGCAGTGATTGTGTATGTTCGCATGCGCGTGCGTGCATTTGAATAAGGGTATAAGGAAGATTGTTGTAAATGTTCTACTCGAGTTTTTCTACTTTAGTTAAGAGATAGATGTCACTATTTACTTTTATCATTATGATCTCTACGCCACTGCATTGTATAAAAGGAAAAATAGTATGACTGTTTTATCAAAGTATATACATTTTGTTGTATTTTTATTCTCCCCACTTTCAAGTGTCAGAGACACCTAAACATGTCTGATTGTGTTTCTCAATCAATTTTTGGTTTACAGTTGACTGCTCATCCTGTATAATTTGCTTTCTAAATATAGTTTGTTTTCTGTATGCAACTAGCTCGATCTATCTGCTCAACTCCGTTCCATGCAGGTCTGTCAGTCTATTTTATTTCAAAGTCAGGTCCAAAATTTCAGACAATTTCAATTTATTTCGCTTCATTATAGTTCTTGATCAACATTATGATAGTTTATTACATTTACCAAAGTGAAATAAATATAATTTTTGAAACACAGTTACACAAAAAAGGAGTATAATCCAACACGAATGAAAATTTATAATTAAAATGAAAATTACATTGTAAATAAAGAAGAGCAAAGGATATACCAATTTGAGAATAAAAGCAATGTCCCAATGTCCCGGGCAAAACTTACATATTTATTTTACCCACCCTAACTCCATTCAAACAGAACAACAAATAAGGCTCTCAAAGTTTACAACACTGTTGACTTTTAAGTTCACAAATTCGAATAAATATGATTTAAGGTACCTGAAGAAAAGGGCAATACAATTAAATTTTTTTCTTGGGATCCAGTCTCACCTCAAAGAACCAGTCTCACCTTATAAAGATTACAAGTTCTTTATCAGTTTATGCATAGCTAGAATACGAGTATGAAGGTTTATAGCATGACCCTATAGGCACTTGACTAGTAATCTTTATATGCTTTTGATGTACTGCAAAAGTCACTTTCTGTGTGTCTTCTTACTTCCGTGTGCTCCAGCTACTTTCTTCTGTTTGGTCGCGTGTGGAGCCCCAGCCGCTGCAGCAGCTCTTGCTAGATCAGGTCGAGTGACTGCGCCTATGTCTTCCAAATAGTGCAGAAAATCAGTCGCCGGTTCCTTCAGGCGCTGAGGTACATCAAACATCTTGTTATACCTCAGAGATTTAACGAAACATTCTTTCAATTCAAACGGTTTCTTACGATAGCTCTCTCGCACTGTAAGCAGATCCTGGATTTTGATTTCCCAGTACAAGTGCAGGAGAACAGGGTGTATATCTGGATCGTTGGCACTCTGTGGTCGCAGGCGGATACTGCGAATGACCTGCATTTCAAACCCTGCCAGATGTTCCAGGGGGGTCTCAGTGGTGTATTTGATTTTTAGGTCATCCAAAGCGATGTTACTCACGGTCTCCTGAAGCTGCTTTGCCTTCTGTTTGATGTCTGGGTTGATTGAGTACTGGATGCAAGCCCGAAGGAAGCCTAGCACAAAATTGTTTGGTTCAAAACTGTTTCCCTGAAAATTACAATTATTTTATTGTGTATTTGGGATCCTCGTAGACGCCTTTGTCATCCTCATTATTATAATCTTCCTCCTCTTCTTCCTCCTCCTCCTCCTCCTTCCCATCATCATCATTATCATTATTACCATCACCACCATCATCATCATTATCCATCATCACCAACTGCCATTTCTTGTATTTTCCACTTCTCCTCGACCAACTCATGTTTTCTTCTGTAGTGGAGACTGACCTATTCGCTCTCACCTTTTCCTCAAGCTGAAGCTGCAACTCTTGCAGTTTTTCTGTTGTCTGCTCACACTTCAGTGATGCCGCAATCCAGTGAAGATGCTTCAGCTTGTCATCAAGTCGCAAAATCGACAGGGCATCCAGCACGTTCTAGCCAAAATGTAAACAAATTTTCGTATCGGTCAATTATTGACTTAATCAATGAGAAATATTAACCATAGTACAGTCAGATCATTTCTTTAATCAATGATGAAGGTCAGTTCACCGATAGATTTAGTCTAAGCACTCAGTATAAAGTCATCATATATTTTTTTTATGATTAAAACAAAATTATGAGTCAGCCATGCAGGCGAAATTCAGGCTGCCTTATCAGCGAAAGCAGGGAAGCCACAAAAGCAGCGCCACCCTAGACAGGTTGAATAGGATCTACAGTGCTGCTGGGTGTAATGGTGCATCTGGAACTCACACGTCTAGACATGAGCGTCAAGATCTTTGTAGTCCGTGCGATGGAATGCATGCATGCAGATTATGCCTCGGTTTATACTCTCAACTGAAGTAGTAGGTGACCTGACCTGATAATCCTCACACTTGAGTGAAATATTTCGCCTCCCTCCCTTCCCCCTCCCTTACACTCCCCTCAGTGGATCGAACCCACACCCGTTTGTTCGGCACTAGTAACTTCGGCATTGGAGACTAGCGTTCTATCTCGAAGCTAACAGACCACCCTATATGTCACAGTAACAATGAAGGCACAATCACTCAGTGTTTAATGCCCAATTTGGCCAAAGTACGCTCGGCGTGTGATATGCATGTGCACAAAATGAAATCAGTGGCTCCTAGTCTTACCACGTCATCAACATCTGCCAGTTTCGTGTGCCTGGCTCCGGGGGTGGCGGCGTATTTGTTCAGAGTCTCCCGAGCCCAATCCTGCCGTTTTTTGTTCAGCTTGGAGTCCAGTTTCTCGTCATGTACGCTCTGCAGTTCCTCAATCACACGTTTAGCAAACGCTGATAGTAGGCCCTTTTCTTTCAAAGCTCTATAAAACGAAAATAATGATTGAGATGAAAAGAAACACAAAGGCAACTATCTTACATTAAAAAAAAAGGCAAATAGAGGTCTGGAGAGAGAGAGAGAGAGAGAGAGAGAGAGAGAGAGAGAGAGAGAGAGAGAGAGAGAGGTCGAAACCTTTAATAGGATAATAGCACTAGGTCCTATGGACCTGTTTTACAGCTAGTCCTTAATTTAAAAAAAAATAATTCCTATCCTATCCAATCCCGTAACTCGGAGGTCGTAAGGGCACCGCAGATGATCGTTTAACCAGCGTACTCCATCTTTCCCTGTCCTCAGCAACCCTGATTGTTTCGCTCAGTGTCAAACCAGTCCATTCTCGAATGTTGTCCTCCCACCTCTTTTTCAGTCTCCCTCTTCTTCTACCTCCTTGCAGTGTGCCTTGCAGGATGGTCTTTGCAAGACCTGATGATCTGGTGACGTGAAAAATCATTACAAACAAAATAATTAACATAAAATTGATTTGAAACTAACACAAACCTTAACAATGGTAAGAATTAAAGAAATTACTGAGAATATTAATGTACCTAAATACACATACTCCTTTCACCCCCCCCCCCTAATACCCCTTCCCTACTCCCATTCCCCCCCCCCTCCCCCAACACCACCATCACACACATACACAATCTAATTCACACATGAACAAATTAAACTGTCGCAAGATGGGGAAGAACAAAAGGTATACAATCATTTTTTTTTTTTTTTTTTACTTTTTTTTTTTCCATTTATTTTTAATCTTCAACATGTGTAATACATTATCTTAAAATTTTTCAATCTGAATAAATTTACATGTCAAATCATTTTTTGATGATATAACGGAACACACATACAAATATGCACAAATTTCAAACATTCTGCAGATAAATCAAGACCACACATTCACACATCTACACACATTTAAACTAAGAGGGAGAGAGAGAGAGAAAGAAAGAGAGAGAGAGAGAGAGAGAGAGAGAGAGAGAGAGAGAGAGAGAGAAAGAACGAGAAAGGGAGGTTTTGATAGCTGGGGTACCCTGCAGCTGCTTCACTTCACGCATGCAGCGTTGTGCGGCGTATGCAACGTCGTACATGATTTTACATTTGACATGTCCATTTCACAACGTAATAAACAGATACCTTTAAAGGCTTAAACTTACATACATATCTCAAATGTACAGCAGTACAAATGAAGAGAAAGAAAAAAGAATATATTATATCTTTTGAAAACATAATTAAAATATGCTGTCAAGAGTACTAAACATGATCAGGAGTTATATCTAATAGAGATTTGTACGGAAACCACTCAATATTGAGTCTATTAACATTCATTGTCAAAACAGAAGCGTACCTTTCAATGTCATAACGTACTTTTAAATACTGCTCAAAAACTTGAAATACAGGGATCGTGCCAGTTACTTTACATTTATAAATGAAATATTTCGCTAGTAATACTATCATATAAAAAACCACATCAGACCTAAAATGTTCATCATAACCAAACAAAACAATACATTCATTTAAATTTAAATCTACAACATTGTGACAACGATCATTAATAACAAACTGAAATTGAGTCCAAAATCTTTGAACTCTTTCACACTTCCAAAAAAGATGCTGAATGTTTTCTCGTTCAGTTCCACAGAAGGAGCACATTGCATCAGCAGCAATACCCATACTTGAGAGAACAATGTTTGTTGCTATTATTCTGTGCACTATGCGTATTTGAAACCATCTTAATTTTATATCACGAATCTTCTGAATTTTCTGAAAAGTTGAATTCCAATTTCTTTCTTTCTCTAGTTTGCCTTCCCATTTACTACAACAATTTGGCCGTGTCTTATCCGTGGTGAAAATATCATAGTACAACTGCTCCTCTGCAGACCGAGCTGAGAATTTTCCAGGTTTTATTTATTTCACAATGATTATTATTTTGTAACTCAAACGAAAACATATGCATATATTTTTTAACAGCTTCTATACATCCAGCATAGGTTACAAAGTTCGTGTTTATATTATATTTCTCTCGAAATTCATTGTAAGACAACAGTTGTCCCATTTCATTGATCAAATGACCTATGCAAAACACATCTTTAATGAACCATTGTTTATAGAAAATGGTTAGTTTACCAATCTGAATGTTGTGGTTATAAAAAATACGTTCTGACAACAGTTCCTCGGAACTCTGAATATTCACATGAGTAGCAAATAACCTATATGCAGAAAAAACATCTGTCCAGAAATCGTTACAATTTGCAGTGGAAATAGGCAGGCTTGCGCCTAATCTAGTAATGTTATTCACAAAAGGGACAAACAATAATATTCTTCCATTTAGGATTGCCACATTGAAGTTTTCGTATCCATGATAATTTTAAAGATTGTATATACTCTTTTATTTCAGGTATTCCTATACCTCCATTTACAATGTTTTTAACAGCACTTTTCCTACTAATTCTATCTCTCTTGCGGTTCCATACAAAATCAAAGACAGTTTTCTGCACTAAACTTATGACTTTGTCAGGAGGATTGGGAAGCAGCATCCATAAATGAACTAATTTTGACAAAATCAAAGATTTAAGAACTGCAATCCTTCCCAGTGGGGTTATCTGTCTCTTAGACCAAATTCTATATAGTATCTTTACCTCAAGAAACTTTTCGCTCATATTAATTTCTATACATTCTTTTAGATCATTTGTAAACCAGATACCTAATATTTTAAATTTACTGGGGTTCCAATTCATATTCAAATGCGGCATATACTGAGTCGGTGAGTTGCTTCTATCGCCTAGCCAAATAGCACTACTTTTTCCTGAGTTTAATAGAAGTCCAGAATGTTTCCCAAATTTCTCTATTGTAATGATCGATTCTTCAAAACCTAATCTATCGCCGTATAACATTAATTCTGTGTCATCAGCATACTGTGAGATTTTGTGCTCTATATTATTTATTGTAATGCCTTTGATCTTATCATTTTGTCGTATCATTATGGCTAATATTTCAACGCATAAAATGAAGATATAAGGCGAGATCGGATCCCCCTGTCTGCAACCACGCCCTATGTCAAACCATTGGGATACTTGACCATTAACACACACTGAAGCTTTTATTTCATTATAAAAAGTACTGATCCATCTACAAATGTCGTTACCGAAACCAAACGCTCTTAGGACTTTTTGCATAAATTTCCAATCCACAGAGTCAAATGCCTTCTCAAAGTCAAGACATAAGAGAAGCCCTGATATGTTGTTTTGATTCACGTAGCTAATAATATCATAAATTAAACGAATATTGTCCCCCAAGTATCTTCCTTTAATAAAGCCTGTTTGGTCTTCGTTAATCAGAGATGGCAATACTAACTTCAAACGGTTTGCTATACAGGTGGATCCGATCTTATATACCACATTCAATAACGATATTGGCCTCCAATTTTTTATATACTCTTTGTTTTTATCTCCTTTTGGGATGGTAATAATGATTCCTTCTTTTTGAGTGGAAGAAAGATAACCTTTTTTATAACTATCATTCAAATAACGAACAACAAACGACCTAATCTGCAACCAAAATACTTTAAAAAATTCAGCAGTAAATCCGTCTGTTCCAGGACTCTTAAAATTCTTCATGTTTTTTAAAGCCTTACTCGCTTCCTCTAGTGTTATTTCACCTTCAAGGTTTCTGCTCTCATCTTCTGTAAGAGTATTTAAATTTGGTACTAAATCTGATATTTCACATTCTTCTAACTGCTTTTCCTGGTATAGCTTCTGATAAAAACACACTACCTCATTTAAAATCTCACCATGCTCACTAATCTCGGACCCGTCATTCCCAATTAACTTTTTCATACTTTTGCTTACGAAGTTTCTTTTCTCTAACCCGCAAAAATATTTTGTTATTTTCTCCCCATCCGCTACCCATCTCGCCCGTGATCTAAGTAAAACCCCTTCCATTTTCTTATCTCTAAGTTTAATTAATTCCTCTTTACATTCGCCTAATTCTTTATTTTCATCCTCTGTCGGTAAAAATACCTTTTCTAATACATTAATCCGCTCTTCTAATTTTTTCTCCGTTTCTGTATTTTGTCGTTTTTTATAGGAAGCATAAGATATTGTCTCTGTTCGAATTTTCATTAGCAGTACGTCAAGAAATAGCTGGTCCGAGATCGTAAGTTGGATTTCATCTCTGGGAATAGTTGCTATGCTCTCTCTAATATATGGTGATGCAGCATACTCTTCTAACACGGAAATAATAGTGGAATTAACCTTATCAACGTAGGTTTTATCCTTAAGGAGAGAGGAGTTAAACTTCCAGAATAGGTTTCTTTTAGGAGATGAGGCAAAGTTTAAGGTAAGAGCAATAATTGAGTGATCTGTCTTATAGCCAGGAATAATATCAGTATCACATACAAAAGAGGACAGTGAGTCAGAAGTTAGGAAGAAATCAAGTCTACTTTGTTGTACAGGATTACTTCGTCGCCACGTATACCGTCTTTGTTCTAAATTTATTTCCCTCCAAATATCAACTAAGTCTAAATTATCTGCTATCTCTAGTACTCGTTCCTGTGCCTTTTCATTATTATGGTGCCTGTAATTATCATAATCTAAATCAAAATCCATCACCAAGTTCCAATCACCCCCAATTATTATCTCATCTACATTCATGTCTCTAATATTTCTCTCTAAATTACTATAAAATTCGGGATCATCATTGTTTGGGCCATAAATATTTACCAGTAATATATCTCTGTCTATTGTCTTAATCTGAACAAGAATGTAGTTACCTCCAACATCTTTATTTACATTTTTAATTTCAAATTCAAAATTATTATTAAAAAGAATCGCCACCCCTCTAGAATTTGTTGTATGAGATGCAAAAATAGCCTTATACCCCCATTCTGCTCTAATATAGTCTTCAAGTTTAGGATCAAAATGCGTATCTTGTAAAAAATAAATGCAAAAAGCTTTCTGTCTAAGATAGTGAAATATATCTCGTCTTTTCAGCTGATTGGCTAGGCCTCTACAGTTCATGGACATTATACTAATACAATTATCATCATTTGACGTCATAGGAAAAAACAAACGACAGCGTTAGACATAAAACACACACAAGCCATGGTTATTTTTGACAGCCAGGAAAACCCCACTAACAGAGAAGAAAACATCAGCAAGATTAAAAGTAATTAAGAAATGTACAGTTCTAAGTTTTGAACAGAAGCAATCAACTGAACCGAATCGAGCTCACAGGCCAAGGGAAATAACAATAATAGGCCAAGAAATACTTCGAGAAAAGAAAGCAGACCGAAAAAACAAACCCCAAAAAAAAAAAAAAAAAAAAAAAAAAAAAACAGCAAAACAAACTCCAAACCAACTTTACAAAAGGCAATGCAAAATCAGACAAATAGGCAAACCCTACTGTTTGTAGTAAGTGCGTAATCAAAAACATTAATAAACAAACAAAAAACACTCCAAAAGTAAACGACCTTGCTAACTGAACAAGGATAAAGGGAAAGGCTATCTTGCCATTTCCATTTCGTATGAAGAAGTCAACAACTTACAACACAATAGAACAATGTCAACAGACAATTTGCAACGAGTTATGTAGTTGTTACCATTTGAAAGGTATACAATCATCTTAAATATTAGGAGCAAGGGAAAATAAAAATTTGTGGAGTCTAATTTTAAACAATGTTAATGATTTACTTTCCTTTATCTCTTGTGGAAGAGAATTCCACATACTTAGACCAGAATGTGACAGAGATGTTTTAAATATGTCTAAGCGTGGTTGTGGCAATGTTAAATAACGTCTGAAAAAGTACTTTTAAGTAATCAGGAGCTCTATTGTTTAGTATTTTGTACATTAAAACGGCTTTATTGTAATGAATTAAGGTGTTTACTAAGGGGGAGCATACTAGCTATTTTTAATTTTGAATCAGTTGTGATGTAAGTGTTGGAGATATTTAATTTTGCAGCTCTGCGGTGAATAGAATTAAGGCAGACCTCCGACGATGTGGCCGCCACTGCATTTGTCTTCTCTTGCATCTGCTGTTGGCTATGGGAAAGAAGAGCAAGGTCATCAGCGAAGTCCAGGTCATCTAGCTGGCTCCACGGAGTCCACTGGATTCCGTTCCTACTTTCCCAGGTGGACGTCTTCATAATCCAATCTATGGCGATGAGGAAGAGGAAAGGCGACAACAAACACCCTTGTCGGACTCCGGTTTTCACCTGAAAGTTGTCTGTGAGCTGTCCTCCATGGATAACTCTGCAGGACATGCCGTCATAAGAGTTCATGATCAGACTGACCATCTTGGCTGGGATGCCGTAGTGTCGAAGGAGCTTCCAGAGGATATCTCGATCTACGCTGTCAAACGCCTTCTCATAGTCGACGAAGTTGATATACAACGGCGAGTTCCATTCCAGGGACTGCTCAACTATGATGCGGAGTGTTTTAATCTGGTCCGTGCAGGATCTTTTCTGTCGGAATCCTGCCTGCTCGTCTCGTAAATGTGTGTCAACAGGAAATTTAGTGCTTTAAATTCCCACTGTCGCTGTCTTCCTCATTTACTCTTTCCCATTCCTGCTCTGTCCTATCACTCTGCTATACTATCTTCTTCTTCGCTAGATCAATGACCTACATTTTTTCTTGAAAACTCTTCCTGGACAAGACTCCTTGTTTGTGTATGAGGTCTGTTGGATCAGCTTGGGAGTGTTGGACGCTTTCTGCTGAGTGGTCACTAGGGCTTCCTATGATGTTATTATTTAGGCATATTATATGTATGTTTTGTTGATAATTTATAATGATGTTTGTATTCTCTTTTGGTTTTGTAACCGGGGGTTCGAGTAGTTGGGGTAAAGCCTCAGCCGTCCCCTGCGTGGGATGTCTTTATTGTAAAGTGACTGGCCGGTGGAGGGCATTCAATTTTCCCACTAGGGTTGTTTCAGCAGATCTTTTATGCGGATCGGGGGTTGTCCGGTCCTGATTTGGCTCGGAAGAGTCCGCTGGACCTAAAGCAACAATCAATCAATCAATCAATCCTCTCCAATAGGACCCGGTTGAAGACCTTCCCAGGCACAGATAGAAGTGTGATGCCCCTGTAGTTGTTACAGTTGCTGAGGTCACCTTTCTTGGGAAGCTTGATCAGGTAACCTTCCTTCCAGTCTGCCGGAACATCTGCTTCCTTCCAGATCCTCTCAAAGAGTGGGTACAGCATCTCCACTGACGCTTCCAGGTCCACTTTTAGCGCCTCTGCTGGGATATCGTCTGTGTGACGTGGAGTTTTATTGTTGCTGGGCTCTGCACAATGGACTGTTATTACCCACTGTCTTCAGTCTATGGGGATCGCTAGTTATCTCCCGGTGACTTACCTTAATACATTTATTTCTTTAGCTCGGTCTGTGGTTAGGCTGGGGTACAAAGATAGATAGAAAAATTGTAAAAGATCACTGTCACACTAGCTTTCACACGGCTATGAAACATATGTAGTCCAGCTACTTGATAACAGTAAAAATCACACATTTATTTCTTCTACTCTATATACGATATTCGATGTACGAAACTAACTTAAAAGTTCAAATGTCAATGCGAATGGTTCGCTCGCTGATAGGTCAGGCAGCTACTTTCTCATCATAGGGCACTGGATACTTTCTGCCCTAATGGCCAGAGTTCTTGAAGAGTGGACTACTGTGGTCCTTTGTTACAGTTTTAGTGCACTGTTTCTAGGGCACTTAACTGAGTGGTTGAAGCGCTGCGTTGTGGTGGATTCTGTGACAAGCTGTGTTGTCGTGGAGTCTTCTCCCTGTGGTTAGACTGTGTTACGTTGAAACGCGAAGGATAGCATGTCTGAAACGCGCACGATAGATCTAATCGTTTCGATTTGCAAAGTATTCAATAATAGAGTTTATTTACCTTTGATTTGAGTTTGCGTTGTGGTTAGAAGAAGCTTTGTATAACGTTGATAATTTTCGTTAGTCGATATTATTGGAGAATTCTCTAGATTCGCGTGTTTACTGTCGATAGAAATTTCCTGATAAATGTCGAAGTAAGAGAACGTTCCTGGAATGTTTAGAAAGATGTATGACGTAAGTCAGTGATGACGAAGTTAGAAGCGATTGGTTAAATTGCGTCATACGAGATTGATCCAGGGTGTTCGGGAGTATGAAGAGACTATATAAGTGCCGCACTGTTTCAAAAAAAGGTGGTTGTTGTGAGAGTGTTGTTGATAGTGAGTTGGAAAGTAAAAAGTTGTGAGAGTTGTTGAGTTGAGTTGAGAATTGTATGCAGATATTGATGTGTGCTGAATAAAAGTGGAAAATTTCATACAAAGACTTTGCCTTGTTGCTGCTGAGTGAGCAGGCTGCGTGGATAAACGAATCAGTTACACCTATCAGGATTTCAAGAATCGGGGCTGAATCAGATACTGATAGAAAAACACCAACATCGAATCGAGTGTAACATTTTGGGGCCAAGCCGGGATCCACGTCATAGCCAATGGTTCAACTGCTACAACGAGCGAGTCAACGTTACGAAAGGCAGTCATCGAGAGTAGCCGCCAACAAGTTGCGTCGGGAGGGGCCAACATACTGGGACTACATCCCCGATAGATTCGGGTTGACTGCAAGGGCGTGTAGTCGCTGAGGAAGAGTTGCTTCGTGAGCGAACAACAGATCGGGACTACGTGGCTGCCGCAAGATTACGTCGAGGGACAGTCTTGGAGCTACATCGCCAGTATTAGAGAGAGCGACGAGCGGACGTCGCGTCTACTTCAGCACAGGAGCGTATACATCAACACCAGCGTGGTGCAGCGTCGCATACGACGAGGACAGCGGGGCCTGGGTCAGCGAAGGCGACTAGTGGCAAGCATCAGCGCTACTGCAGAAAGCGTGCTGTTCTAGAACAGTCTAGAAAGGTACAGCACAGTCAAGAACTTTCCAGAAAAGAACTTTCCAGAAAAGCATCAAGATGGCTGACTTCTGGCAGAAAGGGGTTGAACTAAATCTAAAAGGCAAACAGCTGACGGAGTACGTCAAATGCCAGGAGAGAATATTGCGTGAAGAAAGAGAAGAACAGCGACGGCGCGAAGAAAGAGAATTAGAAGAGAAGCGTCTAGAAAAAGAAGAGCAGCGTCGCCGTGAAGAGAGAGAATTAGAAAAGCAGCGTCGCCGTGAAGAACGAGAATTAGAAGAGCGGCGTCAAGAAAGAGAAGAACGACGTCGCCGAGAAGAAAGAGAACTCGAACTAAAGCGTCTTGAGTTCCAGCTAGAAATGACGCGCATCCAGCAACAGCAGAACGCGCCACAAGTTATCAGTGACAACAAAGCTCCAAAATTGCTAGCTTTCATCGACGGGAAGGACCAGATTGAAAGTTATCTGGCGAGATTCGAAAGGTTCGCTGAAAGCTCTAACTGGCAACCTCAAGACTGTGCAATTCGACTGAGTGCACTTCTGACGGGGCAAGCACTCGAAGTTTACACCAGACTGTCGAACAATGACGCCAAAAACTACGATGTCTTGAAAGAGGCCCTATTGCATTGCTACAGCTTCACAGAGAAGGGCTACCGTAAACGCTTCCGTGAATGCCGGCCTTTGTCAGACGAGACACCAAAGCAATTTGTGGAGCGCCTGTCGTCATACTTACACAAGTGGGTGGAACTATCAGGCAAAGGGAAGTCTTACGATAGTCTCCATGACCTGATCGTGAAGGAGCAATTCCTCAATGCCTGTCACAAGGACCTGGCGACTCACTTAGAATTACAGAAGCTGCAGACGCTTAATGATGTGACCGAGGTTGCTGAAAGATATCTCCTCGCTCGCGGAAAAACGCTGGGGCCAACCAAGGCGACGAAGCCATTTCAGAAAACTGCAAACCATGGGAACCAGATCCAGGGGAGTCAGACGAGCCAGAGACACACGGACTCCACGCCACCTCCCAGGGAAGGGCATTCAAGAGGCTGTTTCACTTGCAACGCTACGGACCACAGAGCAGCTAACTGTCCTCAAAACAAAAGTAGCGGACAGCGGAGCAATACGGACAATGCAGCGGCGGGCAACCGGCAGAGGCGGTTCTCCAATCTACGGCAAACCAGTAGATCTGACCATCAAGTGTGCGGCGGGAGCGTCATTCTTCCGAGTGAGACCAAGCGCACAGCTACTCCTGCGGACGTGCAAGAGTGCATGACTGATGGCCAACTTCTCCTTGCCAACGGAAAATCCATCCCCGTCGTTGCCAGCGCAGCTGTGACCGTCCAGAACATGCCTGTTTCCAAGGGACGCGTCGGAAATCATAAAGTGACTGTTCTAAGAGACACTGACTGCAGTGGGGTCATCGTCAGAGAAGACCTAATCGCTAAAGAACAGTTCACTGGCGATTCTAAATGGACACTCATGGCCGACAGCAAATGTGTGAAAGCGCCAGTTGCAAAAATTCAAGTCAACACACCTTTCTACATAGGCGAAGTCGAAGCGGTTTGCCTGAAGAAGCCGCTGTATGATTTGATGATCGGGAATATCGACGGCGCGAGACGACCCGACGACCCCGATCCAGAGTGGAGTCCTGCCTCAACCCAACGTGTCGAAGTTGTGGGGGAGGATCCATTGCCATTTCCCGATGGAGACCTTACAGAGCTGCTACGGGATAATGTGGCTACTCCGGCTCAGCCCTGCCGACCAGAGATCGTCGGTGCTGTTGCTGCCAGGTCCCAGGCCAAGAGAGACAAGACGTCTACGCCACTGAAGGTCGCCGACAACTCTAAAGCTGCCATCGTGGACAGAGATAAGCTGATCCAGCTCCAGGAAGCTGATAGTACTTTAAACAAGTACAGGAACCGCCAAGACCACGTGACCAAAGGCAGTGGTACGGTCTATTTTGAGGTGAAGGCCAAGATCCTGTATCGAATCTTACAGCACCCGAGGGTCAACGGAGGGAAACCACTACGTCAAGTATTGGTACCGTTACCCCTAAGGCGCAAGGTGATGGAAGTAGCGCATGACTCAATCATGGGAGGTCACCTGGGTATCAAGAAGACGTCGGATAGAATCCAGGCGGTGTTCTACTGGCCAGGACTTCATGCGGACGTCAGCCGTTTCTGCCGATCATGTGACATTTGCCAGAAGACCATACCTCGAGGAAGGGTCCCGAAAGTGCCTATGCAGAGGATGCCTCTGATCGACCGACCTTTAAAGAGGGTGGCCTTAGACTTAATCGGTGAAATAAGACCTCCGAGTGAAGAAGGTCATCGATGGGTACTGACTTTAGTGGACTATGCGACTCGGTACCCAGAAGCAGTCCCTCTAAAGAAGATTGACACTGAAACTGTAGCAGAGGCACTGGTGGACATGCTCAGTAGACTTGGAGTGCCTGAAGAAATTCTGACAGACCTTGGGACGCAGTTCGTCTCTGACTGCATGAAGGAGGTCAACAGACTGCTGAGCATCCTGCATTTGACTACGACACCCTACCATCCAATGTGCAACGGGCTCGTCGAAAAGTTCAATGCTACGCTGAAGTCCACCCTGAAGAAACTATGCAGCGAGCAGCCCAGACAATGGCATCGCTATATCAATGCCTTACTTTTCGCCTACAGAGAAGTACCGCAGGAGTCCACCGGCTTCTCTCCGTTCGAGCTGCTGTACGGAAGAACCATCCGAGGGCCGATGCACATCCTAAAAGAACTGTGGACGAAAGAAGTAGACACCCCAGAGGTGAAGAACAGCTACCAGTACGTGTTTGAGCTACGAGAGAAGCTGGAGCAGACTCTCGAGATAGCCAGAGAAAACCTGAGGAAGTCCCAGGACTGTGGAAAGCACTACTACGATCGTAGGGCTGTGAACAGGAAGTTCAAACCTGGCAACAAAGTGCTGGTGCTGCTACCTACCGATCATAATAAGTTGCTGATGCAGTGGAAAGGCCCGTACGAAGTGGAGACCGTGGTGGGGATCAACGACTATAAGGTGAAGGTCGGCCAGCATTCCAAGATATACCACGCCAACCTCCTTAAGCTGTACGTGGAAAGGCCATCAAAGACCGTGCAAGCAGCAACAGCAGCTGAGATCGACAACAGCTTTGACAGCGAGGAACTGTTGGAACTTGGAGACTTCCACAGCAAAGAAGGCATCGATGATGTTAAGCTAGGACCGAGCTTGACGGAAGGTCAAAAGTTGGAGCTCAAGGACCTTATGGGCGAATTTCCCCATAGCTTCAGTGATGTCCCAGGCTCTACGACTTTGGTCGAACATGAAGTCCACCTCACTTCAAATATTCCCGTTCGATCCAGACCCTTCCCGATCCCTTTCAAGGCCCGCGAATCCTTGAAGAAAGACATCGATGAGATGCTGAAGATGGGCATCATCAGGGAGTCCAGTTCCCCCTACGCGTCCCCTGTCGTGGTCGTGAAGAAGAAGGACGGGAGCAACAGAGTGTGCATCGACTACAGGAAGGTTAATAAGATCACCGTCTTCGACCCTGAGCCGATGCCTACCGCAGCAGACCTCTTCCGCCAATTATCGGGGAGTAGAATCTTTTCAAATATTGACCTCAGCAAGGGTTATTGGCAAGTCCCCGTGCGTTAACAGGACATACCAAAGACTGCTTTTATAACTCCTGATGGGACGTACGAGTGCCTTAGGATGCCCTTTGGCATGGTCAACAGCGGAGCTACCCTGAAGAGAGGAATGAGGAAGATGCTCAATGGGATGGACAACGTCGTGTGTTACTGGGACGACCTGCTAGTCCACACTCGCACCTGGGAAGAGCATCTGCAGACCTTGAGGGAGCTGTTTCACCGTCTCACAGAAGCCAACCTGACCATGAGACCCAGCAAGTGCGTTCTGGGAGCTGACAACGTCGACTTCATCGGACATTCGATAGAAGAAGGAGACAACGGAGGATGCACTGACTCCAGGAAAGACAATGAGATCACTGTCTTTGACCCTGGACCGATGACAACTGTAAAGGACGAGGGCGTCGTTTCCTTACATATGAAAAAACATTGACTCTATGTAGATAAAGTGTGAACATTGACAATATCCAGATAGACTTGCGGATGGAAGAACATTGACTCTGTGTGAATGAACTGAGCACAATGACAGTAGTCAGAAAGTCCAGAATTGAAACTTTGTGCATTACGTTTCAACGTTGTTGAAAGAAATTGGGTAAATTTCTTCTTGAGTGGGGGGTTATGTTACGTTGAAACGCGAAGGATAGCATGTCTGAAACGCGCACGATAGATCTAATCGTTTCGATTTGCAAAGTATTCAATAATAGAGTTTATTTACCTTTGATTTGAGTTTGCGTTGTGGTTAGAAGAAGCTTTGTATAACGTTGATAATTTTCGTTAGTCGATATTATTGGAGAATTCTCTAGATTCGCATGTTTACTGTCGATAGAAATTTCCCGATAAATGTCGAAGTAAGAGAACGTTCCTGGAATGTTTAGAAAGATGTATGACGTAAGTCAGTGATGACGAAGTTAGAAGCGATTGGTTAAATTGCGTCATACGAGATTGATCCAGGGTATTCGGGAGTATGAAGAGACTATATAAGTGCCGCACTGTTTCAAAAAAAGGTGGTTGTTGTGAGAGTGTTGTTGATAGTGAGTTGGAAAGTAAAAAGTTGTGAGAGTTGTTGAGTTGAGTTGAGAATTGTATGCAGATGTTGATGTGTGCTGAATAAAAGTGGAAAATTTCATACGAAGACTTTGCCTTGTTGCTGCTGAGTGAGCAGGCTGCGTGGATAAACGAATCAGTTACACCTATCAGGATTTCAAGCATCGGGGCTGAATCAGATACTGATAGAAAAACACCAACATCGAATCGAGTGTAACAGACTGGTGGGCTATCTTCGCGCAATGCTGGAGATGTCTCGGCAGCCAACGTTCAGCGACGACTTGTTTTTGTTGTTCGCCGAGTTGGGCTCACGATATAATGCCTGATCGTCTGTAACGTATGAGACGAATTTCTGCACAACCCTGTATAATAGGTGTGTGCAGAGCGTCTCACTGAAGGCCGAAGTAGCCCTCAGTGATTAGCTCCACATCTCTATATATAAGCGAGGAACATTCTGCTAAGTCCGTGGTCCACTGGAATCTCCACTCTAATTTCCTATACATACATAAATATAAAACATGGCTAACTATACACATAGAGAAATAATTAATACTGTATTATACACATTCTCTGGTACAGCCACTGGTCTGTAAGCATACAAATAGATTGAACAACAGTGGTTCTGTCAGGTATACAACATGGCGTCGGCCGGTCGTGCTCGCCTCAAGGTCGGATTCTCTACGTGGTCACGCAACGTCGGACTAACAATTCACTTCTAAGCATAGCAAATTTCACACACACAATTCAACAGTAATATAAATACATCACGATGAAACAAAAGTATGTTCATTTACCTTTTTGAAAATGTCAGGCCGTGGCTAACTTGTTTGAATTCGAATATTCAACAAGTACTACTTCCCTGGTCTATCAGTGGAGAGATTTCTGCTAGAGTGTAGCTGTGTACTGCCCTAAGCTTTCAACACGAATGACCTTCTACCTAGCCTTTGCATGACCAGGCAGAATTGGTTCTACCTACTCTAGCTGTATTCTGATTGGCTAAAAAAAATCGAGTGGCTGTAAATTCGACTCTCTATCGTAGGCTGCGATGATGTCACTACACGGCTGGGTTATCGTCAAGCTACAACTGCTATGCATGATCACTTCTGTCGTCTGCTATAGACTAACAGTAACCTTCTAAGTCTACACTGACTAAACAAGCAAAAGCTCAAATTGTGCAGGGTAAACTGGTCCTCTTGTTACAGGCTCCCTCAACTGAAAAAAGGCGATGACTACTGGATTCGACCTTTTTCTACTACAGAGCCTAGTTTAACACTGCACTATCCTAGGGTCCTATTTACAAACTATTTAAGTTGCTCTACCTGCGCTGCAATGCTATGCCAGGTAGCTATGGACACTAGTGACAGGGTTTTTACTGGACGGGGACGAATTCTGGTGCTGTGGCCCTTAGTTGTGTTGGGTGGGCGCCAGCTGATGTGTCCTCCACGAGATGACGACTGAGGTAGTCGGCTCCGTGGTTCTCTTTGCCGGGGATGTACTCGATTTGGAAAGAGTATGCCTGAAAGATGAGTGCCCATCTCATCAGGCGCGAATTCAAGGATTTGGAGGCTGCCAGGAACGATAGTGGTTGGTGGTCCACCTGAACTGTGAAGTGGGTCCCATACAGGTAGAGTTGAAACTTCTGTATGGCCCAGACTAGTCCAAGGCATTCTTTCTCCGACTTGGTGTAGTGTGTCTCGGCGGGTCTCAGTTTTCTGCTGGCGTAGGCGACAGGGAATAGCGTCTCTGTGTTCTTGGGGTCGCAGTACTGCTCCGAGGCCTAAGTCACTGGCGTCGGTGCGAAGAACGAAGGGCCGAGTCAAATCTGGTAGGTGGAGTACTGGCGCCGATGTCATTTTGTCCTTGAGGGTTTGGAATGCTTTCTCGCATTCGGCTGTCCATACGACTTTGTCCGGGGCGGTTTTCCGGGTTCCATTGGTCAGTGGCACGGCGATGCTGTTGTAGTTGGGGATGAACTTCTGGTAGAAGCCGCAGAGCCCCAGAAATGACTGCACTTCCTTTTTGGTCTTGGGCCTAGGAGCGTCGAGCAGACGTTTCACGGTCTTTTCTACAGGTCGCAGGCTTTCTTGACTTATGGTGTGTCCCAGGAATTCTAATTCCGTGAATCCAATCTGACACTTGGTGGGTCTTGCCGTCAATCCAGTGTCTCTGAGGCGGGCGAATAGTCGCTGTAGAAGAGTGACATGTTCCTCCCACGTATGTGTTGCGATGAGGATGTCGTCCATAAACGAGTGTAGGTGCTCGCTGCTCAGGGGTGCCAGGAGTTTCCGCATCATGGCGCTAAAGATGCTGGGTGCGTTGTGGAGTCCGAATGGACGTACATTGAACTCGAAGTGTCCTTCCAAGGTGCTAAACGCTAGGTACTTTCGGACTTCGCTCGCTGTAGCTTGGCAAATAGATCGGCCTGGTCCGGGAGTGGCTCTGGCTTGAACTGCGTTACGGCATTCAGAAGCCTGAAGTCGAAGCACAGTCGATGCTCTCCGTTGGGCTTTCGCAACAATACCGTGCCTGCGCTGTAGGGGGAAGTAGACGCTGAGATGATTCCGGCTGCCAGTAAGGTGTATATCTCTTCCTTGATGGCTCGCTGCTGTGACAGTGGCATCGGGTAGAGCTTCTGGCGGACGGGGGTTGGGTCGGTCACCGTTAGGGTTACTTCGACGAGGTCTGTCCTCCCTGGTCGGTCTGTGAGCACAGTCTGATGTTGTCGAATGACCTGTAGTACTTGCTGTTGCTGTTTGGCGGCTAGGTCTCCGTTGAGTATCACGTCCTTGTGGGTTTCTTTGGCATGCAGGGGATACTCTACTGCATTCGTCTCCATGCTTTCTCCTTCTCCCGCGATAGCGATGGCTAGCAAATTGTGAGTGCTGGGGGTCGCTGGTTGAGGAGATTGATGTGGTGGTTTCGGGCTCTTCCGTTTACCTCTACTTGGTAGACTGTCTTGGATTTCTTGGCAGTCACCCGGTACGGTCCTCTCCAAGCGATGTCCAGCTTGTTGGTTCCACTTGGGAGTAAGAGTAGTACTTGATCGCCTACTTGCAGTTCTCGGTCCTTCGCGTGGCGGTTGTAGTACTTCCCCTGACAGGCTCTTGCCTTCTTCAGTGCTTCACCAGCTTTCTTCCACGTGGCTTTGAGTGTTTCCTGCAAGTCTGCGACGTACTTGGTGGCACCTCTGGGTGTGTCGTCTATCTTGGCTTCCGTCCAACTTCTGCGTAGGGCTTCTAGCGGTCCCGCTAGTGATCTGCCGAAAAGCAATGTTGACGGGGTGTAACCTGTGGCTGCATGGGACGTTTCTCGGTATGCGAACAGTGCCGCATTCACGTAGGTGTCCCACGCTTCCGGGTTGTCGTCTCGACTTTACTGAGGATGGTGAGAAGGGTTCCATTCAGTCTTTCTACTTGTCCGTTGCTGGCTGGGTGGTACGGTGGTGTACGAATGTGATGAACTTGTATCAACTCGAACACTTCTTGCATCAGGCGGCCGGTGAACTGAGATCCGTTGTCCGTTCTAATGCTGTCAGGGATTCCCACTCTGGTAAAGATGGCGATGAGTGCATCTGCAATCTTCCTGGTGTCGATCGCTGGCAACGGGACTGCTTCGCACCACATCGAACAGGCATCGACGGGTGTAAGTAGAAATCTGTTCCGCTTCTTTGTCATGGGCAGTGGTCCTACTATGTCTACAGAGACTTGCTGGAATGGCACGCCGACTACTACTGATGGTCCTAAGGTAACTGGTACGGTGTGACGGCGCGGGGAATATCGTTGACACTGGTGACAAGATTTCACGTAGCGCTTGACATCCTCCGTGATTCCTGGCCAATAGTAGTGTGCGCTGATTCTCTGTACTGTGGCTCCAATTCCCATGTGTCCGCTGAGTGGCATGCTGTGGCCTAATTCTAGTACTTGGGCTCGAAGGGTGGCTGGTAGTGCTAATTGAGTGTGATCTCCATCTCCTTGTCCACACTAGCTTTCACACGGCTATGAAACATAATGTAGTCCAGCCACTTGATAACAGTAAAAATCACACATTTATTTCTTCTACTATATACACGATATTCGATGTACGAAACTAACTTAAAAGTTCAAATGTCAATGCGAATGGTTCGCTCGCTGATAGGTCAGGCAGCTACTTTCTCATCATAGGGCACTGGATACTTTCTGCCCTAATGGCCAGAGTTCTTGAAGAGTGGACTACTGTGGTCCTTTGTTACAGTTTTAGTGCACTGTTTCTAGGGCACTTAACTGAGTGGTTGAAGCACTGCATTGTGGTGGATTCTGTGACAAGCTGTGTTGTCGTGGAGTCTTCTCCCTGTGGTTAGACTGGTGGGCTATCTTCGCGCAATGCTGGAGATGCCTCGGCAGCCAACGTTCAGCGACGACTTGTTTTTGTTGTTCACCGAGTTGGGCTCACGATATAATGCCTGATCATCTGTAACATATGAGACGAAATTTTGCACAACCCTGTATAATAGGTGTGTGCAGAGCATCTCACTGAAGGCCGAAGTAGCCCTCAGTGATTAGCTCCACATCTCTACATATAAGCGACGAACATTCTGTTAAGTCCGTGGTCCACTGGAATCTCCACTCTAATTTCCTATACATACATATAAAACATGGCTAACTATACACATAGAGAAATAATTAATATTATACACATTCTCTGGTACAGCCACTGGTCTGCAAGCATACATATAGGTTAAACAACAGTGGTTCTGTCAGGTATACAACATGGCGTCGGCCGGTCGTGCTTGCCTCGTGGTCGGATTCTCTTCGTGGTCACGCAACGTCGGACTAACAATTCACTTCTAAGCATAGCAAATTTCACACACACAATTCAACAGTAATATAAATACATAACGATGAAACAAAAGTATGTTCATTTACCTTTTTGAAAATGTCAGGCCGTGGCTAACTTATTTGAATTCGAATATTCAACAAGTACTACTTCCCTGGTCTATCAGTGGAGAGATTTCTGCTAGAGTGTAGCTGTGTACTGCCCTAAGCTTTCAACAAGAATGACCTTCTACCTAGCCTTTGCATGACCAGGCAGAACTGGTTCTACCTACTCTAGCTGTATTCTGATTGGCTAAAAAAATCGAGTGGCTGTAAAATCGGCTCTCTATCGTATGCTGCGATGATGTCACTACACGGCTGGGTTATCGTCAAGCTACAACTGCTACGCATGATCACTTCTGTGGTCTGCTATAGACTAACAGTAACCTTTCAAGTCTGCACTGACTAAACAAGCAAAAGCTCAAATTGTGCGGGGTAAACTGGTCCTCTTGTTACAGTCTGGTCCAGCGGCCTTTCCGTTCTTTATCAGGGTGATGGCCTTCTTGATATCTTCTCTGGTCAGTTTCTTACAGTTGATTGGAAGATCCACATTGTCTGGTTCAATGACTGGGGAATTCGTTGGTGCGCGCTGGTATATTCAGAAGTTCCTCTAAGTGTTCAGCCCATCTGGTCAACTGCTGCTGTTCTAGGCTGTTCAGGGTGTTTCCCTGCTTGTCCTTAACAGGTCTTTTTGGCTTGCTGAACTTTCCGGAGAGTCGCTTGGTGGTGTTGTACAATTGTTTCATATTGCCGCTGTACGCTGTCTGTTCCGCTTCAGCTGCGAGTCTATCCACGTAGGCCTTCTTGTCTTTTTTGATGCTTCTTTTCACTTCTCTATGGGCTCCTCTTGGGCCTTGGCCTTAATTGCTCTGGTTCTGCTGTTGTTGACTGTTGCCTTCTTTTTCTTTCTTTCTTCTATCTTGACCAAGGTCTCTGCTGTGATTCACTCTTTCTGTTGATGTTTCTTTGGCTCCACTACTTCTTGGCATGACGATCTTAGTGTCTCTTTCACTTTCTGCCACCTGTTGAGTACACTGTCTTCTTCTTCTTCAAATAATTCCTGAAGCACTTCGAACCTGTTCCTCAGCGCCAGACTAAACTGTTCCTTTGTCTTTGGGTCTTTCAGAAGGCTGGCGTGGTACTTCATTCTTCTGCCTGACAAATTTAACTGGGTCCTCTTCAGCTTCAGCTTCAGTTTCGCCACCACCAAGTGATGGTCGGACGCCACGTCTGCTCCTCTTCTCACTCTGACGTCTTGCAGGGATCTTCGGAATTTCTTGCTAATGCAGATTTGGTCGATCTGGTTCTCTGTCGCCTTGTCCGGAGATACCCATGTACTCTTGTGGATGCGCTTGTGAGGAAAGATGCTGCCTCCGATGACCAGGTTGTTGAATGCACACAGGTCCGCAAATCTCTCTCCATTCTCATTCATTACTCCTAAGGCGTGGGTGCCCATGACTGGTTCGTATCCGTGTTGTCAGACCCAATTTTGGCGTTGACATCTCCCATGAGGATAGTGACGTCCTTGTCTGGGTAGGTCTCGAGGATCTTCTGTAGTCTGCTGTAGAAATGGTCTTTAACATCCTCATCACTGTCGTTCGGGAGAGCATAGCACTGGACAAGGTTCACCTTGATCTTCCTTGGTACGGAATGATGCTGTGATGATCCTGGAGCCATGGGCCTCCCATCCAATCAGTGCCCTCTGTGCCTGATTGGACAACATGAAGCCTACTCCCTGCGTGTGGGGTGCATCGTTTTCTTCGTGCCCGGAGTATAGCAATTGCTCTCCTGTCATCAGTCGCCTCTGTCCAGCTTGGATCCACCGTGTCGCGCTGATGCCTAACACGGTCAGGTCATTATTCATCATCTCAGCTGCTACCTGTGCCGTCTTTCCCGATTCGTACATGGTCCGGACATTACATGTGCCGATGGTGGTTCTCCTAGTTGACAGAAGGATAGTCGGCTCTGTGGCTTCCTCTCGGCTTTCACCACAACGCGTCATAGGTCTTCGTGATGAAGTACCTTCCTCTCCCAGGATAAAATTTTCTCTTTCTTCTGTTGTTAACGTTTATGTAGCGTAGTCTTTTTTACGGGGTGGGGGTGCTAACCCCACGCCCAACCCTCCTCCTTTTGCAGCCGGGCATGGGACCGTCCTTGGAGGAGTTAATAGCGGTTAAGCTTTCCATAATTTGTCCAGCTACTTGACACTATCCTATCCTGTCCCGTAACTCGGAGGTCGTAGGGGCACCACAGATGATCGTTTATCCAGCATACTCCATCTTTCTCTGTCCTCAGCAGCCCTGATGGCTTCGCTCAGTGTCAAACCAGTCCATTCTCGAATGTTGTCCTCCCACCTCTTTTTCTGTCTCCCTCTTCTTCTACCTCCTTGCACTGTGCCTTGCAGAATGGTCTTTGCAAGGCCTGATGATCTGGTGACGTGGCCATACCATCGGAGTTTCCGTTTCTTCACCAATGTGAGCAGGTCATCATTTTGTCCAATGGCTTGTGTGATGGTTTGTCGGACTTCGTCACCCTTTGGTTTGTATTGTCACACACCCTTTGGTTTGTATTGTCCAACGTACCTATGGTATAGGGCATATCGCCATACACTAAAGTATTCAGGCTGCGTTGAAAATGTCTTTTGTATTGGGTCAAGTGTATATGTGATACGCTCAAGCGTGTTGTCATCACTTTCACAAGTTAGTACGTTCAAAGTTTTCTTAGACCTCGTTGGTGGGGCCATTTTATCCCAGTGGCCGTAGCCAAAGCTTATTAGTTTATTTTATTACATGGTTTATATTGCAGTTACAATACAGCGCACACAAATTATACGAATCGTGTCAAACACGTATGGAAACACGTGTCTGTCAGGCCAACAAGACACTGTGGACCTTTTTACGTCATTATTTCAAGATGATGAAAACAACGTGCGTCATAATTCAGAACATGTTTGAAGTCAGAATTTGGAATCAAATGTCAAAACCATGGATTCTTCAGTATGGTCAAAACCCAGCGAACAAGATTATAAGCTCATAAAATCCATAAAAACACTGCTTGTAAAACTGATATAATTGTTCCATAAATGAAGAAAATTTTACTGTTTTGCGCGTTCGTCACTTGTGCGATTTTGGGATTACAATGGCAGCCAGAATGGACAACGGTGCCAGAAAATTTTCAGACGATCAAAACAATAACTGATAGAAAATTCAGGTGAAGCACTCACAATTCTGTTGACCACACATCTTCATTAATGCACAAGCAAATAGATAAGTTTAAATATCAAGTAACGAAATGAGTCGATCAAACAGTCAGTCTGCTCTGCATTGTTTACAAGGCACAGGCGCAATGAGAGAGAGAGAGAGAGAGAGAGAGAGAGAGAGAGAGAGAGAGAGAGAGAGAGAGAGAGAGAGAGAGAGAGAGAGAGAGAGAGGTGGGAGTGGAGATGGGTAGTGTAGGAATAATAAGAAAGAGAAAGGGGGAAGAGGGAGGGAGAAAGTCGGTGAAAACTACAAACGAGAAATATTATTGGGGATGGGTAATGGTGATGTTGACGAAGGCGTTGTTTTACCTGCGTCATGAAGTGACGGTGACAAAGAGAGAGCGGCGAGAGAGGAAATTTAAGTAGGCTTATGAGCATGATACTTGATGGGGATGACGTTAGTTAAGCGTTGGTAGCTACTTTCTCGGTGCTAATCGTATTGTTCCTCCCTTAGGAAAGAGACGGAGAAAAGTGATGATGATGATGAACCACCTCACCTTCTCTGTGCTTTGTACACTTCCGGAACAAGAACAATGACGTCATTAGCTGCATAACCCTTCATCTCATCCGTCAGAGGTCGCTTCGCCCAGTACTCTCCTCTCGTCTTGTTGATCATGAACTGCAGTCACAAATTAACGTTACGTTTATTAAGTAAAATATTTCAATGGTGACGAGAGATTTTTTTACAATTACAAACTTCATTGTTATACGTTGTTGTATCGCTATTTTAATTTTTTTTTAAATTGTATTATTAATTTTAAATGCTGAAACAATAGCTGTATAAATATAAAATCCGGCCTATCGGTTCAGAATCGAAATCCGGCATTAACAAATTTCAAGTTGTAAATTACGGTGAATAACCGATTGAAGTCCTTTATAACAATAAGACAATCATCAAGGACCGCTGTTTGCAAACAGACCCCTAGATTGGTGACTACGGTATTTGCTTTACCTGCACAGACCATTTGTCCTCTGTCAGGTGCGCCTTTTCTGGGCAGTAGATATTAACGACCTCCTGCAGCTTTTGCCTTGCTGGGAACATTCGTCCTTGAGCCCCATCCATATCCATGTGCGCTAACTGAGTGTCGTGAACGGACTTCAGGTCAACCCCGTGCTGCCAGTACAGCGCCATGGCGTCGTTACGGGCCGAATGCAGCACCTTTAGACATCAAATTATAAGTCTTAAAGTGTGTCTGACGTCACGATCAAAGTGCGAAAAAAAAAAGGGGGGCCACTTCGGTACTCTTGATCAAGCAATAACGGTACATTGTCTAACAAGCATCCCCGTTGGGGTGGCGGGGGTTTCAGTATAAATAGTATCCCCACTTTCTGGAAATTTAGTGCTTTAAATTCCCACTGTCGCTGTCTTTCTCATTTGCTCTTTTTCATTCCTGCTCTGTTCTATCAATCTGCTATACTATCTTCTTCTTCGCTTGACCAGTCACCTACCTTTTTTCTTGAAAACTCTTCCGGGACAAGACTCCTTATTTGTGTATGAGGTCTGTTGGATCAGCTTGGGGATATTGGACGCTTTCTGCCAGGTGGTCACTAGGGCTTCCTATGATGTTATTATTTAGCAATGTAGGAATTTTATATGTGTTTTGTTGATAATATATAACGATGTTTGTATTCTATTTTGTTTTTGTAAACGGGGGTTCGATAAATTAGAGTACAGCCTCAGCACCCTCTGCGTGGGTTGTCTTTATTGTAAAGTGACTGGCTGGTGGAGAGCTTTCAGTTTTACCACGGATCTGGGGTTGTCCGGTCCTGATTTGGCTCGGAAGAGTCCGCTGGACCTAAAGCAATAATGATGTAATGTAATGTCTAACAAGCGCAAACACCATTTAGACGTCATCATCGCGTCGGCTGTTTCCGGAGCGATTTCCGTTAATCTTAAGGTCAGGAAGGCGAATCAGTATTATTCACCGCAAAGATTGCATTAATAGACTTTTCTTTAATTTTACATTTTATTGTACAAGTTTTCAAATTGTATTCATAAACACTTTAAATTAAATATTTAACTCACACGGTCATTTAACGTCAACCAGTTGCGGTCGATGAGTGCGGGTTCACGAAGTAGTATAAAACACGGCGAAATTATCATACTACTGATCATGTTCTTCAGTCATAACGGTAACGTTGAGTTCGGGGTCGTAACCTGTTGCCTCCATTCTTTTATGTTCCCTCTTGTTAAATATTCCTCTGGAACAATCTCCCATTTTGAAGTAAAAGTCAATCTGTGGAGGCTTTGAAGTGAGCCCCGAAGACTCGTGTGTTTCCCTAAAGCCAGCAATAAACTCTCGGTGAAACTGAATATTTAATAAATAATTTATTATTCGTTATTTCAAGCCTCTGATGGTTGCTCTATTTTCTCTTTCTCTGCCAGCGCACTGAGCATGTTTTCATGAAATGTTGGCGCTCTACAAGACTACATCATCATCCTTAACAACAACAACGACCTTCCGTTTATAGACAATAAAGTCTCAGAAGTTGAGGACGCTAAACACATAAGATTATTATCACCTTAAGAAAGGTAAAAAAAAAAAAAAAAAAAAAAGATCAGGTCAAAAAGGTCGAATTTGTTGAGAAGAAATTATCAAAACTACATTCTGCATACTGTACCTTCACAACAGATTCCGTCTCTAGCAGACCTTTCAGGCCGCCATCTGTGAAGAGTCGACGCTCGTTCATGACGTCAAAGAGGTAAACTTGGCCACCGGGTGTTGCCACTTGAACGAGGGTGATGGGACCTGTTCTGCTCATGTGCACGCCCTGACAGTCGACAGCGACATAGGGTTCTTTCTCCAGTTGCGCTATGGCAACGCGACACTCGGGAAGTTTCTCTATAATTTCTATTTGAGCCATCTTCTTCTTCTGTTACTTCTTCTTTATGGGATCTTGATGTAGGATTTTTGTCACTCATAAAGTAGGCTAGCTCTTGTGGCTTGTAGACCGGTTAAAAACGGAAAACACTTTTAGAAGCTCTAGTCGAAAGCGGGTGAAAGTGAAAGTGAATGTGAATCGGGACTACTTATTGTTGTGACGTCAGCAATTTATGTGACGCTTTAACTTCCCGTGGTGGAAGGTCACGAAGTCTGCCTACCACAAGGAATAAAACTTCGTGGAAAACCTGATTTCCACGAACTAATGTTAGTGAGTACATTTTGGTTATTAAATCGTTTGTAAAATGTCCAAAAATGATTTGAATTTGTATATGGTACATTACTCAACCATTTTAGAAGGAATAATGGGGATCTAAACTCGGTCTCAGACTTAAAACGTATTTTCAAACGAGCTACTGAAAAGAGTGCCCAAACCCTCATGCCGTCATGGTTGTCTAGAATCTATCTATTCTGTATCAGCAATCAGCAGTCCAAAAACTGTTTTATGTGACAAAAATGAAACTCGAAGCTAGAATGTAAAATATCTTCAATGTTAGAGCACTAAACCATCTTTAAAGTTCAACGTAATCGTTACATTCGTGTCAAATCATGATTTGTTAGAAGAAGCCTTACGTAGGCATAATAATCACAACGAAACTAGGTGCTGGAATCGAAAGCGCACAGAAACACGTTCGTTTCGTTTCGTAACGCGGTGTAAGAATCTCCCGGCGTGCCTCTCGTTGGACGAAACGAACACACAATCACTTTCACTTTTACCCGTTTTCCTCAACTCTCGTATGGAACATAGGCCTACTTCCTCAGTCAGCACAAGTGAAAACCGCAGCAAGGCAGGTCACAGAGACAACCGAGGACAGTAGTTTTTAGATGTTTAACAGACTGACAGAACTGCATCAATACTCCGCGGTTTGAAGCGAGCAGGTAGTGACGCCAAGCTTATATTATTCATTCACCTTATATACATAAGAACAAGGGTGTTGTTTGTCACAAAAGTATTGTTCTCCACAGAAGTAAAACCACAGTTTGTGGAAATTTGATCAGATTGTTTTCGTTCACCTTATGATCTAAAGTTTCTAGAAGGTCCTAATAGGCTTACAAACTAGATATTATTTGTGCGTTGTCTAAAAATAACGCGTACTCGTCAAAGTCGATAGTCTATCCTATCCTATCCTATCACGTAACTCGGAGGTCGAAGGGGCACCACAGATGATCGTTTAACCAGCGTACTCCATCTTTCCCTGTCCTCAGCAACCCTGATTGTTTCGCTCAGTGTCAAACCAGTCCATTCTCGAATGTTGTCCTCCCACCTCTTTTTTGGTCTCCCTCTTCTTCTACCTCCTTGCACTGTGCCTTGCAGGATGGTGTTTGCAAGAACTGATGATCTGGTGACGTGGCCATACCATCGGAGTTTCCGTTTTTTCACCACTGTGAGCAGGTCATCGTGTTGTCCATTGGCTTGTGTGATGGTCTGTCGGACTTCGTCGTTGGTGTTGTGCTGGATATTGGAAATGCCCAGAAGTCTTCTGTAGCACCTCATCTCCATGCTTTGTGTTCTTCGTTGGAGATCTGCTGTGATAACAAAAACATCCGAAAAGGCGTGCGCACGGCAAAGGAGAACTGGATAAATGCCAGGAAATAGAGAGCAGTCTGAACAAGAACAACAGCTAGAAGGCCTACAGACTGTGAAGCGGCTGACAAGTGTTAAACAGCCCAAAGTCTCCACGATCCAAAGCAAGTCTGGCATGTGCCTTACGGAAGAACAAGAAGTCTTGGACAGAGTACTGCTCTGACTTTACAACCACAAACCAAACGGAGACCCATCAGTTCTAGCATTTCCAGGAAACGGAGAAGAAGAAGAAATCCTCCCAATTCGCCAAGAAGAAGTTGAGGCAGCAGTGCAATCGCTGAAGAAGGGGAAGTCAGCGGGAATACACAACATACCCGCGGAACTGCTTCAAGCAGGAGGAGAAGCGATGATTGACGCACTCACCATTATCTGTAACAAGATCTGGCAGAGTGGGAGTGGCCTACTCCATGAACCCAGTCGCTTGTCATCACTGTTCCCAAAAAAGGTAACCTTCAGGAATGTGAAAATTACCGCACCATCAGCCTCATCAGCCATCCCAGCAAGGTCCTCCTGAAAATAATACTCAACAGGTTGAAACCCCAAGCTGAACAAATCATAGCTGAAGAGCAAGCAGACTTCAAAAAGGCACTTTACCGAGTCTGGCATGCAGCTCTGTGGGCAACCATGAGAGTGTACAATCATTCCTAAAATTATTGAAGTCATCAAAAACCTGTATGACAAGGCTACCAATGCAGTCCTCCACAACAGCGCCATCGGGAACTGGTTCAGAACAACAATTGGTGTGCGTCAGGGATGCCTACTCTCTCCAACATCTTCCTAGAGCGCATCATGTCAGATGCCCTTGCAGATCACGAAGGCACAGTCAGCATAGGGGGTAGAGCAACCTCTAACTTTCGTTTTGCGGATGACATTGATGGACTGGCTGGAGAGGAACAAGAACTTGAACAGCTGGTACAGAGGCTTGACACCACCTCCAGAGTCTATGGAATGGAAATAAGTGCAGAGAAGACCAAAAGGATGATCAATAACACCAATGGAATCAACACGGACATCAAAGTCCAAGGCCAATCCCTCAACACAGTGCATAGCTTCAAATATTTAGGAGCCATTGTATCAGACAATGGGTCCCGACAGGAAGTCCTCTCCAGGATCGCACAAACAACTGCTGCCCTGGTGAGGTTGAAGCCAATTTGGAAAGACAGGACCATCAGTCTACATTCCAAGGTAAGGCTGCTGCGCTCCCTTGTCATCTCCATCTTCCTATATGCTTGCGAAACATGGACCCTCACCGCAGATCTCCAACAAAGAAGAAGAAAGTCGATAGTGAGGAAAGGTAATCCAAAAGATCACAGTTTGTTCTCCTTATATATAGCTTTATAGGTGTACCGACCATACTTCATTGTCCCTTTAGGAGTTGCCGATGTACCCCCGTTGTGGTGCCGGGGGTTTCAGTATAAATAGTATCCCCACTTTCTGGAAATTTAGTGCTTTAAATTCCCACTGTCACTGTCTTTCTCATTTGCTCTTTCTCAGTCCTGCTCTGTTCTATCAATCTGCTATACTATCTTCTTCTTCGCTAGACCAGTCACCTACCTTTTTACTTGAAAACTCTTCCGGGACAAGACTCCTCATTTGTGTATGAGGTCTGTTGGATCAGCTTGGGAATATTGGACGCTTTCTGCCAGGTGGTCACTAGGGCTTCCTATGATGTTATTATTTAGCAATGTAGGCATTTTATATGTATGTGTTTTGTTGATAATTTATAATGATGTTTGTATTCTATTTTGTTTTTGTAAACGGGGGTTCGATAAATTAGAGTACAGCCTCAGCGTCCCCTGCGTGGGATGTCTTTATTGTAAAGTGACTGGCTGGTGGAGAGCTTTCAATTTCACCACTAAGGTTGTTTCAGCAGATCTTTTATGCGGATCAGGGGTTGTCCGGTCTGATTTGGCTCGGAAGAGTCCGCTGGACCTAAAGCAATAATAATGTAATATTATGTAGTTGCCGATGTTCATTTACGATCTTTTATGTTACTTCGAGTGAGCGATTTTTCCCGAAATGTGGCCTGTGTTTGAAACAGTATAGGTAGGACTGTGTTCGAAGCACTTTGTGGTGAAGAGTGTTTTGTGTGGTGGTGAAACGTGTGTTTTATGTGGTGGTGAAGAGTGTGTTTTGTGAGGTGGTGAAAAGTGTGTTTTGTGTGGATGTGAAGAGTGTTTTTATGTGATGGTGAAGAGTGTGTTTTATGTGGTGATGAAGTGTGTTTTATGTGGTGGTGAAGAGTTTTGTGTGGAGGTGAAGAGTGTTTTTATGTGGTGGTGTAGAGTGTGTTTTGTGTGGTGGTGAATTGTTTTGTGTGGTGGGAAGAGTGTGCTTGTGTGGTGGTGAAGAGTGTGTTTTATGTGGTGGTGAAGAGTGTTTTATGTGGTGGTGTGTGTAGGTGTGCCTGCATGTGTATGCGGGTGTGTAAGGTGTATAATGTGTGTTTTTGTGAAGATGTACTATGTGCATGTACCTAAACTAAATGTTTGGGCAACGAAATGTCAAAACTTATAACGCCTAAGTATCTAACTGACAGATTAAAACGAAATTACTTGTGAATCCTGCAATGCTACAGGACATTTCCCGTCGTGGCTTGTATATTGTCAAATAATTATTAGCAATATCCCAAATGACAATGAGTCATTTAAAAAAAAGTAGCAGTCCTACCTCAAAACAGCCTTAATAATTATGTTGTATCTTTGTTTGTGTTAATGTCTTTTTCACCGAAATGATAAGATTCAAACCTACATCAAGAAAAAAAACCTTTATTCATGGCACAGCATATGGTATTATATTATTTATTACTGTACAATTATCCACACCCTAAAACAATCATTATTCGTTTCATAACATAAACATAATATTATAATATTATCACTTAAAGTAAACATATATTTCAAAGCACCAATTGTTATTTTTATAATAAGAACGTATGACTCAAAGCAACAATTGTTATTTTTATAATTAGAACGTATAACTCAAAGCACCAATTGTTATTTGTATAATAAGAACGTATGACTCAAAGCAACAAACAAAACAACTACTCCAACTAGATCTCTGTAGATAACGATAATAAAATCACAGTAAGTTAATATCACATCGTCGAGCTTTTTCACTAAATGGTCACAAGCGCTGTGCAAAATATATATCGAACAGATACGATCACCACAGCAGCTTAATTTCACTTAACAATTGCTGTCGTTTAATGGTAGCATGCATAGGCTAAGGGTAATTATATTAATGTGCGACAGTTTTATCCTCATTGTCATTATCATTGCTGTTGATATTATTATTATGATGTTTATTTCTTGTTGATTGTAATTGTACAACACAATGTAATTTCTTCTTATTTTATCTTATCATCCCATAGCACTGACTTTAAACATTCTGACGCTAAAAAGGCCTCATGCATATCCTAGACTGGTAAACGTCAAATACAAAACACGCACCCCTGCAAGCTTTGGGTCCTATTCCCTCTCGTCCTGGGTAGCGCTGCCTTTTATGGCGGCTACATTTTCGCTGAGAAGGCAATCCGTATTTCAACCGCATGGATGACAAATGTTTAAGAAAATCGTACTTCAATACTCATTAGGATAATGTAACAGTTTTAAACACAATTTCCATTGAAATGAAAGCGTTCAAAACTAATACTTTAGTTAGCAAAGCAAACAAACAAAAAGTTCAAAAAAAGAAAGAAATTTAACTAAACTATATAGATTGTATATACATATTAGGTTGTAAAAATAATTAAAGCTGTGATACTGCACAGGCTACAATAAAACAGAGCAAATGTTTAAGCTACCTCAAAAACATATTGTGTCACGTAATTAGGTTAAATGTTACATCAGAGTCCACAAACACACCATCACAAATCTAAGCAAATAAAATCGTTAAAGCAGTATTTTGTGCAAATATTGCAGCAGAATCCATTAAACACCATTGCAATTGTACCAATCAATGGTTTATACGATAAATTAGTAAATTAGCAAATCAGTTAGTTAATTAGTTAATCAACATTATGTTCGTCACCCAGTAGGAGATAATCGTTATGAAAATGAACTTCAATTTACATTGAAGCGAGGCGACTGATGTCAATGATGAGGGGTGGCCTCGTGGCGCAGCGGGGTAATCGCCGGTTTCCTAGGCCGAAGGTCGCGGGTTCCATTCCCGCAAGGGGCGAACTTATGGGACTTAGGTACAAGACTATTGAGGTCACCGAGGGTTTTCTCCTGGTACTCCGGTTTCCTCCCTCCCTTCAATACTGGTATTGGATGCAGTAAATCAACAAAATTTTTAAAAAGTTAAAATTCGATTTCCTTTCGTCTTCTAATAGCGATCTTCCTGCCTTTACATCGTATGTTTGAGTGAAAGATGTGTTTATGTGCGAGAGAGTGGGTGGTGGAACATGTGAGCGTTTATGTTGGTACAGATCGCTGCGCTTTGAGCCTAATTTGTGATTTGGGAAAAAGCTCGTATCCATTATTATCGTTATTATTTTAAGGCTACTGGGTTTGCCCAGATGCAAATGAAACAAAAAACCAGTGCTTTTCCCACTTCCAATATTTTGACTATCAATAGCCCACCTATTATTATTGCTTCTTCTTCCCTCTTTTCTAAATATTATCATTTCAGTCACCTATTGGAGTTTTGTCGAAAAATATTGTTTTTTTTCTGTTGTGTTTTGTCTCCCTCATGAAATGTTTAGCTCGAAAATTTCAAAGAGGTAAGTTTTGTCAGTTAATGGAAAAAACCTTGGTGCGAATGTTGAAAGGATCTTGTGACATTGAACTGGGAAGTCTGAGTTGGCAGCGCTACCAGTAGGTTTCAAAAGGCAATAGACAAAGAAGTATCCTCTCGTTCATGAATGCAGTGTAACCGAACAATATATTTCACAAACTATTCAGAATATTCTGGATAACAATATTGTTTATAAGACAACAAAAATCTTTAATTTACGGTACTAATGGACGTTTTCTGTCAAAAGACAGAATCACACCAGCATTATATATATATATATATATATATATATATATATATATATATATATATATATATATATATATATATATATATATATATATATATATATATATATATATATATATATATATATATATATATATATATATAATTATATCCTGTTGGACTTTTCCTTGTGAAAGACAATATCACAACATATTATATTATATATGGGATATAATTAAAATAATTGCACATGGATGACTTTGTAACCTTATCGGACATCATGTTGTATAAGTTAGCAGTAGTTTACAATTTGGATTGTAGATTTATTTAGATTCGTTTATTTAATTTGTAAACAAATGTTCGTCATCGCCAGCCCCGACTGCTCAATATTCTTCCCTTATCTCTCTCTCCCCCCCCCCCCCCCTTTTCTCTTCCAACACCAAGTCTAAAATCACTGAAGTGACAAGTGGTTAAATTCAAAGAAACAAACGAACAAAGTCAAAAGAAATATTATTGATCAAAGCGGAAAAGCGGAAACGTTTAAGCTGGGTATACACAAACGAAAGCAAAATTAGTATCAAAATAAACATGATTTCACTTCATACCTTCGTGGTAATAAAAGCGTAAGTGGATCACATAAATAGGTTAAGACTTAAAGACTGAGACGCGTTATTTTTCTGTAAGCAATACAGTTGCACAAAGATATAGTAAATGTAAAATGAAGAATACGCTTACAAGATTGACAAGACAAGCTTATTAACGAAGACAAGACATGTCCTATATTTTCAGTAACAGTCGTCATCCTCATCCACATCATCATACTGAAAGAAGCTGTGGTGTACGAAGGCCTGTCTAGGCGGTCTTGCCTGCAGCACCTGTAACAACGACGAACCTTTCTGTTTGAGTTCTTGAGGCACCGCCACGACGGAGGCGCTGTAGTAATACTTGAGTTGCTTGATAAAGCTGTGAAGTAGAAAGAATTCAAAGATTACATAATAGTGACGCAACATAATAATAATAATAATAATAATAATAATAATAATAATAATAATAATAATAATAATAATAATAATAATAATAATATCTTATTTATTTATGTATGTATTATATTCTTCTTTAGAATGTCAACAATGTTGGCCACCCATACGGGCGATATTCGGGTTGTTTTTTCAGTAAAACGTATCGGCCGCAGAAAAGCGCCATACAGGACAAGGAGGAATAGGACGTTGCGCTGGCTGGGTGTGTTTATGTTATTGGACACTCACCAGTCTACGACATGAGCGTCAGGATCTTTAAAGTCCGTGCGATGGAACGCATGCGTGCACATGCAGATTATACTCTCATCCGAAGGTATAGGGGCCCTGAATATCAGGTTTGTGTTAATATTATTAGTACACAATGCTGGCATCGATTCTTACCGCTGCCGTCATGTTTAGGCGACATGCGCTCTCCATCCCCATTTCTCTCTCCCTTCTCGCTCCCTCCGCTTCTCCCTCCCTCCCCCCACTCTCTCTCTCTCCGTTTATTCGTTAACTGTTTTAGCCGTCTTATCCCAACTCTGTTAGCGAATGTCGCATATAACGATTGTCGCGATCTTGAAGGCTAGCTTACGCATCAGAGGGTTTGAAGCCAGCCCTGTCCTTCCTGTGCCTGGCGATGGCGTCTTCCACTTCTTCCAGTTTCAACTTCCAGTGTAGTTTGAGAAGGACGGGGTGTATGGAAGGATCGACAGCACTTCTAGGCCTCAGATGTCTGGTCACGATCAGCTTCTCGTGTTGGTCCAGATGACTGGCAGGGGTATCCACTGTGTACCTAGTCACAGACAACGTGTTTACGTTACTAGGTTTCACACCACATTCAGCGCCACAGATCCCTTTAATATTCACAGTGAATGTTGCCCCACTGGTTAAAAAAACAAAAACAGATTGAACCCAAAAAAATAGCCGCTTTGAAAAATATTAAAACAGCTATAAAAATAGTTTGATTTTTTTTGTGCCATCTTTTTCTTTCTGTTCGCATATCTATGTTTAGTTGTTTTTCGTTTTACCTTCAAAATGTCAACCTCCGTTAAACTATGCTGTGGATTGAAACACTGTGGACGCCGTTTGCCAGTGTTCTGGTACTGTTGGGTTCGCTTTGACCTGCATGGTTTAGCACCACGTCTCGCCCAGCGCTGTAAGTGCGTTCTATAAGAACAATTTCTTTCCTGTTTTCATACTCACTTGCGCTTGACGTCATCGAGGACAATGTTGGTGATCTTGTCGTCCATGTCCTTGGCTCGTCTCTTGAGGGCGGGGTTGTGATCCAGATTAATGGCGAATCCGTGAATGCGTCTGCAAATCACGTCGTTCACCTCAAAGTCGTCGCCCTGAATTAGCAGGATGGAAAACACGATTTTGTAGGGGAAACAATAACAAAGCAAGGGATCGCGAGAAGAGTTTGAGACTGCGGTGTTAAACGGTGCACATTAAGCAGCGAGCTTTTGGGGTCTGAATGAGATCCGTTTTCGGACAGCGCCTTGAGCAGCTCTTGATCTGATAAAACTTTATATAAGAACAATTCAGCAACCTCTGCAGATAACTGGATAATTATCGACTTGGCACCTCATGTGTAACGGGAAAGAGGGATGGAGGGAATATGAGTTCTGTCTGGGTTCTATGATTGACGTTTCGGTATCCCTGCGTGTGCACAAAACCAGACACACTGAAACCAAGATGCCCGCATCGGTGACAAATGTACCCCACATCCCCTAAAACTAGCTAACTAAATAAATGTTTTAAAAAAATGATGAAGATATAGAAACATTGATAGCTATTGCCCCTGAAGTAAATAAAGGGGTTGGGTTTTGAGTAAATACATAATCTTCCTAAACAGGTTTACGAATTTATTATTTACCTTCAGTTCGAGCTCTTGCTGGAATTCGTCCAGTTTGGTCTCGATCTGCTGGGTCTTGAGTTGTTTGATGAAAGGCGGTAGGCCTAATGACACGATGTCCTGCATCCACACCAACATCAATGCGTCTTGCACGTTCTGCAACACCAGCAGACCATCTGAATTCATAAGTAGACAAAACTCCACCCATTCTAATACTCAGAAGTCTCCTCTCTGAAAATCCTTTCGGGAAGAGGGGGGACTATAAACTGATACACATACACATACATTCTAATACTGACGACGTGGAAGGGGCGTCCTCCCTTTTGAGGCCCAAAATGTCCCAAGGTGGCGACTTTTTCGCAGGGATAATTTCACTACAACCCTTGCTTGGCCTCTATATTATACGAGAATTGCGTTTCCACTACATCCATGAAACACCGCCATCACCACCTCCACCATCAACACCAATCCCAACCAACACCATTATCACTATTATTGTTGTTGTTATTATTATTATTATTATTATTATTATTATTATTATTATTATTATTATTATTATTATTAACATTATTATTATTATTATTATTATTATTATTATTATTATTATTATTATTATTATTATTATTATTATTATTATTATTAACATTTTTAAATGGCTACTCTTTACATTTCTAAGCGTGTACAATAAATATACAATAACACACACAATTGTAACAATGACAATGATTAAGATTCAAGCAGATAAAAAGTAACAGACGTAGAAGGCAATGACAGTAGACAGAAAATTACTGACGCATACAATTAGGAGAAAAAAACAAACCTATGCGAGGGCAAGGCATTGGAAACAATGAACAAATATGTAACAATAAAGAGATGAGACATGCTGTGATGGATGATACTCGCAACAACCAACATGTACCTCTGTATGACGGCCTACTAGCGCCAAAACCTGATAATTACAAATATCATGGGATAATTACAATTATCAAGGTATAATTATAATTATTATTGCAAAATTACAAATATCTTCGCGTCAACAAGTTTAAGTTTTCAGTTTAGTCTCTAGCATTCCGTCTGGAAAGGCATCAAAACCGAAAATCGTAATTATCTCATAATAATTACAATTTTCACTTGATAATTAAAATTTTTATGACTATCCTATCCTATCCCGTAACTCGTAGGCCGTTGGGACACCACAGATGAGTGTTTAACCAGCGTACTCCATCTTTCTATGTCCACAGCAACCCTCATGGCTTCGCTCAGTGTCAAGCCAGTCCATTCTCGAATGTTGTTCTCCCACCTCTTTTTCTGTCTCCCTCTTCTTCTGCCTCCTTGTACCGTGTCTTGCAGGATGGTCTTTGCAAGGCATGATGTGGTGACGTAGCCATACCATCGGAGTTTCTGTTTCTTCACCATTGTGAGCATGTCATCGTGTTGTCCAATGGCTTGTGTGATGGTATGTCGGACTTCGTCGTTAATGATTGCTGGGTATAGGAAATTCTCAGAAGTCTTCAGTAGCACCTCATCTCCATGCTTTGTATTCTTCGTTGTAGGTTTGCCGTAAGGGTCCAAGTTTCGCAAGCGTATAGGGAGATGGAGATGACAAGGGAGCGCAGCAGCCTTACCTTGGAATGTAGACTGATGGTCTTGTCTTTCCAAACGGGCTTCAACCTTGTCATGGCAGCAGTTGTTTTTGCGATCCTGCAGAGGACTTCCTGTCGGGAACCATTGTCTGATACAATGGCTCTTAAATATTTGAAGCTATGCACTGTGTTCAGGGATTGACCTTGGACTTTGAAGTCCGTGTTGATGCCTTTAATGTTGTTGGTCATAATTTTGGTCTTCTATGCACTTACATTATTTCCATTCCTAAGGCTCTGGAAGCGGCTCCACATGAAGAGAGTAAACTCAGCAAAGTGCACCAGACTGAAGTTTGACCTAGCAAGAGCCGGAGGTGGCAGAAACATTCCAAGTCACAATTGGAGGGAAATTTGCACCACTGCTCAACTCAGCTGTGATGGATGCCGCCACTGAGATCCTTTGCAAGCACCGCACAAAGAAGAAACCGTGGATAACACCTGAATATTTAGACCTGAATGATAAACGAAGAGAAATGAAAAATAAAAATAACACCTCACAGGGAGCTGATGCCTACCAAAAAATCAACAGTGACATCCGAAAAGGCATGCGCACAGCAAAGGAGAACTTGAGCAATGCCAGGAAATAGAGAACAGTCTGAACAAGAACAACAAGAAGGCCTACCAGACTGTGAAGCGGCTGACAAGTGTTAAACAGCCCAAGGTCTTTACGATCCAAAGCAAGTCTGGCATATGCCTTACAGAAGAACAAGAAGTCTTGGATAGATGGACAGAGTATTGTTCTGATGTTTACAACCACACATCAGATGGAGACCGATCTGTTCTTGCATGTCCCCAGAACCGAGAAGAAGAAAAAATCCTCCCAATTCTTCGAGAAGAAGTTGAGGCAGCAGTGCAATCACTGAAGAAGGGGAAGTCAGCGAGAGTGGACAACATACTCGCGGAATTGCTTCAAGCAGGAGGAGAAGCGATGATTGACGTCCTCACCATGATCTATAACAAGATCTGGCAGAGTGGGGAGTGGCCTACACCACTCGCTTGTCAACACTCTTTCCAAAAAGGGTAACTTTCAGGAGTGTAAAAATTACTGCACCATCAGTCTCATAAGCAGTCCCAACAGAATCATCCGGAAAATAATACTCAACAGGTTGAAACCCCAAGCTGAACAAATCATAGCTGAAGAACAAGCAGGATTCAGGGCAAGGTAAGTTCCACTGAACAGATTTTCAACCTCAGAATAATCTGCGAAAATTACCTACAGCACCAACAACATTTATATCATGTGTTTGTAGACTTGAAGAAAGCGTTTGACCGAGTCTGATATGCAGCTCTGTGGGCAACCATGAGAGTGTATACAACATCAGCCCTAACATTACTGAAGTCATCAAAAGCCTGTATGACAGGGATTCCAGTGCAGTCCTCCACAACAGCGCCATCTGGAACTGGTTCAGAACAACAATCGTTGTGCGTCAAAGATGCCTACTCTCTCCAACACTCTTCAACATCTTCCTGGCCCAAGTTCTCCAGCAAGAGTGGTTGGCCATCCCAGGAAACATCCTCCATAACCTGATAGGTCCATGAGACAACGATGCCAAGACTGCATTGATGCAAACGGTGGCCACACCCGATACTGACTCTATAGATTTTTGATTTCTAAAGTTTTGATTTTGTAAATGAGGGGTATGTCCAGTTAAATTGAATTTACTCGAATTTTAAGCGACTGATGTCTCACATCTTTTTTGTTATTGATGCAGAAATGATTGCAATAAAATATGATGAACTAATAAATTGAATTCGTGTTTCCGATTTAAAGAGAGACCCATATGTCCAAGTGGCCCTTTTATTATTTTGAGTAGTATATTTTACCATTGTTGACAAGTTGTAATCAATGAAAGTGTCAAAATCATTATTTCTTTTCAATTTCATGTTGTTTATTATATTTAATTGTTTTGTAATTGTAAAGGTAGATGAACATGTTTGAATTTGGCGAAGGTTTCATATACTGTGTATCCATTTTGGTGAATAGCACATATTTGTATATGTAATTTATTTACGTATTATTATTATTATTATTATTATTATTATTATTATTATTATTATTATTATTATTATTATTATTAAAAATATTTTCCTTTTCTTCTTCACGGTATTTCAGAAATTGTGACAGTTGTTTAATACTTCATCTATCTGTTTTTATTGTGGTACACCACCTCCCCCCACCCCCCACCCTACCCTTGATTAAAGAATGATATACAACAACAAAAAAGAACTTGGTAAATGTGGCTATTTCTTAGGGTTTAGAACCAAGATTTTCACTACCACCACCGCTACCACTACCGTTTGGCATGTCCTCGGCTACTTAAAAAATAGTAGTACCACCCACATTGAAAAAAAAAACACCTCTATCGACACCACCACCAACACCAGCAGAAAACACCGTCACCAACACCACCATGTTCACAACAGCGACAAGACGCTTAACCAACCATACTCACAGCATCGTCGATGTCTTGGTAATTTTTACGACTGGCTCCTGGGGTCTCAACGAAAGTTTTGAGCGTTCTGGTCACCAAGTCCTTTTCTTCTTTCTGCAGCTTGTCGTCTAGCGGTTGTTCGCGAGTTCGGCGAAGTTCCTCCTCCACGCGTTTGGCGTAGGATTCGCGTAGCCCTTTCCGCTCTATCAATCTGAAAAGAGAACAGCGTAATACAGCTGATTATAAATTGCAGATTTAGCCTATCTGTTGAAAGAGCAGCGTTCGCCGAAAATCCTGATGAACATACATACGTGCGCGCACTTAAGCACCTGTACACATACCTACACACATATTTTCTTATTTCACGCATTGTACTACATTATAATATATCACAAAATTAATGTAATTGAAACAATTTCAGTAAAAAGATAGCCTTACGCTTTTTGCTCCTGATACACTTCCGGTACGAGAACGATGACGTCATTGACCGCGTAGCGTTTCATCTCGTCCGTAAGAGGGCGTTTTGCCCAGTATTCTCCTTCCGATTTGTTGCACTTGGTCTAAAGAGAAGAAACATGTGAAATGGTAGGCCCACGTTAAGTTCCTTTCTCAGTCTAACTTCCATTTACTTTAGTCAGAATGGCACCGAGCTCGTGTTCTAGAAGTGGAGGGGTTCAATCCAAGTCATTCAAGTCAAAAATCGCTATTCCTAAACAAAGAAAAATATTTTGTTTTCCATCCGTACACGGGCAGGTATAAGCAAAATATGTACAAAGATCCCAGTTCCAAACATTGGTAGAATTGAACACTATACCATTTAAAATTCAATTAATAGTTCAGTAACAAATTATTTCAGAGGGCGGCACAGATAAAGACATGCCTGTACAGAATCCTTGCCCTCTGTGAGCAGTGGTTCCTTGTCGGGGCAATACGTCTGAACGATCTGTCGCAGATGTTGCGGCAAGGGAAAGAGCCGTCCATCAGCCCTGTCCATCTCCATCTGCGCCTGCTGAGTGTCATGAGCCGACGTTAGAACCACATCGTGCTGCCAATACAACGCCTCTGCCTCGCTCCGCGCCCCATGCAACACCTTCGGAAAAATCGAAGTCAAAGTCAAGTCAAGCTCCGGTCAAGTCAAAGAGAGTCCCGTCAAGGTCGAGCAACAAGTTAAGTTAAGGTGAGCAAAAAAGCCATAGTCTACTGGTAAATTAGTTCAGAATCGAGATCAGGTGTAAGTCAAAATAGCACAAGGTAAACACACACACACACACACACACACACACACACACACACACACACACACACACAAACAACGGTCCTCGTAATTACAGGATTTACTTAAGACTAGGAATGGGGTGAATGTATCACACATGCCGAAACTTATTTCGAATGTTCTTTTGCTCAGGAGGTCGAAACAAAATAATTTAAAAAAAACTACAACTACAACTAACGGGTGCAGAGTTCCTGCATACACGCACACATACACACACGTAAATACACACACACATTACATGACGTTACATGATTATTGCTTTAGGTTCAGCGGACACACACGCACACACACACAAACACACAAACACACTGCATTTCAGACAATAAAGAAGAAGGACAAAAATGGAGAAGTTTAAAAAGACAGGAAGAGGAGGATTATAAAGATAATATTTCTGGATTTTAAAGATACTGACGGTATCTCCTAGGCGGGTGCGTATCAGTTACATAAATACGATGATCGATGCGTAAACGGTGTGCTTAAGAATGTAACCTGGCTTTGCCTTCAGCAGCTCTTAAGTTGTAAGAGCGCTATATAAGAACGATAAAATACAAGAAATGAACTTAAACGGTGACGTCGTCATGACTACATCACTCGATTTGCATAAGTTTGATTTTACGTTAGAGGCATAGGGAAAGTAAGTATATACCAAACTTGAACCAAATCCCTCCAGTAGTTTGGGAGAAACTAGAAAATAGGATTAGAAAAAGGCAAGAAATTATAACGTCACCATGATGACGTCACCATGATGACGTCACCATGATGACGTCACCCAATATACCACAGTTTCGTTTAAGGCTCAAGGCATCTGTACACTCTAGACTAATTACATACGAAATTTATTTTTAAAAAAAAAGTAAAGGTAAAAAACAAACAATTAAAAGGTGGCTTAAATATTAATTCCATCACTCGATTTGCATACATTTGGTTTTACGTTGGAGGTATAGGTAAAGTCTAACTATAATATCAAACTTGAACCAAATCCCTCAAGTAGTTTGGGAGAAAATAGCATTAGAAAAAGCAACAAATGATGATGTCACCATGATGACGTCACACGATGACGTCACTCAATATACCATCGTTTCGTTTAATGTTCAAAGCATGTGTACAACCTAATTACAATAGGTAAAAACTATAGCTCTCGAGCTGAGTTTAAAGCTCGGGAACTAAAAATGAGCATCTACACGCTTTTTTGTAGAGTTCATCTACACATCTGCATATCTTTTTTTTGCGTGCCCCAAAATGTTGCGAAAAGGACAGTCCTCGGATCATGTATGAACGTAACCATCAAAATCAAAATCTTATACAAATTTTGAATTCCAAAACATTTTCTTAAATTATGTAGTAGCCAACTTTGTTGATTGGTGCGTTAATTCACGATTGATTAGCCGGTCGTGTTATTCATTCATTCATGGTAATCATTATGTCGACATCTGTCGAGCGGCGTAGGCCTACCTTCAAAATTGCTTTGTTCTCCAAAAGCCTTTTCAGACCGCCATCTTTGAAGATCCGGGGCTCTTGCATGACGTCAAAGAGGAAGACACGGTCGCTCGCAGTTGCCACTTGTATTAGAGTGATAGGTCCTGTTCTGCTCACGTGCACGCCCTCACAGTGGACTGCGACGTAGTCCTCTCTCTCCAACTGCGCTATGGCATCGCGACAGGCAGGCACACTGTCTACGACCTCCACTCGAGACATTGTTGTGTGTAGGCTATGTAGTGCGAACCTCTTCTTTTCCTGGCAGCTTTACATAAATAGAAAGACAAAATCAAAACGCCTGTAGGTAGAAGGCAAGGAGACAAGGATTTGGCTTGAAATTTCAGTATTAAAGGGAGAGACGTCGGTTGGAGATGTCTCTTTTCTCAGGGCATTGCCAATCTTTTCTCCCCCACCCCTTAAAGTTACTATGCTTTACAGATTCAATGCCACGTATCCTTTTTACTCTAAGCTGTGCCCCACTAAAATACAAATAATAATTTTTAAAAAAAAAGTAAAACTGAAATCCTTGATAGTCTTATTTTAATTACAGTGAACATACTGTTTTATCACGTTTGCACCTGAAAAATCAAGACCTTCAACTAGGACAAGAAACACAATAAATTCGCACGGTCTTGAAAGATCCTGACGCTTATGTCCTAGACGGGTTAGAGCCTGTGTAACGTGCCGTAACAGCCTCCCATTACCAGTTTTACTCCTGAGAGTAGTTTCAGTCCAGACCCAGATTAACTCTATGGGTTTAGTCTTTTCATGGCTCAGAATGGCTCCCCTCCCCCCCTTCTGTTCCAAATCAATTCCCGGGAGTTATTCGGGGAATGAAGATTACATAGGGACGATCACGGTCATGAACTGGACTGACTCTCTATGTGTGCCAGAACATCTTCCAGGGAGTTACTTTGGCATTGGACAATTTTGTACCAGAAAAACTAAAAGGAGTTAAACTGGACCAGTTCCAAAACAACCTCCTTTTCAATGGAGAGTAAATCTGTTACACTCCCTAAGCACTCTACGGAAGTTATTCTGGAACAGCTGGGGGTCAGATTGGACCAGGTCCAGACTGGCCCCCCATCTGGTTAGCAATGGTTATAGCTTATAGGTTAGCAAGAGCAGCGTCAATACAGAACAACCCCTTAACAAACATATTTATACAACACTATAGGGGAATTAAATTGGAACAGTTCCAGAACAGGCACTTCAAAAATAAACTTTTAACCATTAAAGCCTTTGACCCGGGGAGTTATACTGGGACATAAACATAACTATTAACTACCCGAGAGTTAAACTGGGACAGGTCAGCCACCAAGCACACTTAAAGTTCCACACTAACTATATAAAATGAGAATTAAACTGAAATATGTCCAGAACAGCCGCTCCCCACAACACACAAAAACAAAACTATCAACCTTCAGGGAGTTAAAACCTAACTTAACTATTAACCACTACGCCCTTCACCAGGGGAGTTAAACTTGGACAGGTCCAGAACAGCTCCTCCCAACACACTCATAAAATACAGAGTTAAACTGGATCATGGAACAGGTCCAGAACAGCCCCCAAGCACACTTACAAAACACACAATTTAAATTAACCTGGGACAGGTCAAGAACAATACCCATAAACATAACTATTAACCACTACAGGGATGTTAAACTAGGACAGATCCAAAACAGCTGTGTCGTGCCGAAAGTACCCCCCCACCTCCCCATTACCAGTTTTACTTCTGGGAGTAGGTTTAGTCCAGGTCCCGACTAATCTATGGGAGTTAGTCTTGTCATGGCTCCAAAAAAGCCCATAAACAAACATATTTATAAAACATTAAAGGGAAAATAAACTGGAACCAGTCCAAAACAGCCACTACAAAAATAAACTTTTAACCACTACAGCCCTTGACCGAGGGAGTTATTCTGGGAAAGATCTAGAACAGCCCCCAAGAACACTTATAAAACACAAAAGGGGAGTTAAACTGGAACAAGTCCAGAACAGTCCTCCCTCCCCATTTTAAACATAACTATTAACCTTACTACAGGAGAGTTAAACTGGGACAAGTCCAGAACAGTCCTCCCTCCCCATTTTAAACATAACTATTAACCTTACTACAGGAGAGTTAAACTGGAACAAGTCCAGAACAGTCCTTCCTCCCCATTTTAAACATAACTATTAACCTTACTACAGGAGAGTTAAACTGGGACAGGTCCAGATTAGTCTCCAAGTACACTTAAAGCCCCACATTAAATACACAAAAGGGGAGTTAAACAGAGACAGGCCCAGAACAGACCCTCCCCCACAACACACAAAACACTAAATGTGAGTTAACCTGTTACAGGTCCAGAACAGACCCTTTAAACAAAACTATCAACCTACATGGAGTTAAACCCCAATTTAACTACTAACCACTATGCCCTTCACCAGGGGAGATATACTGGGACAGGTCCAGAACAGCCCCCACCCTCACCCTTGCCAACACACTTATAAAAATCCCAAGGGGAGTTTAGCTGGAATAGTTCTAGAACATCTCCACCCTGAAAACACTCGTAAAACACAGAAGGGGAGTTACACTGGAACAGGTCCAGAACACCCCCCCACCCTCCCTCCCCATCACTGTCAAAAAATAGAGACGAACACAGAAGGGGAGTTAAACTGAAAAAGGCCCCTTCTCCCCTACACACTCATCAAGCACAGAAGGGAGTTAAAGTGGATCATGGAACAGGTCCAGAACAGCCCCAAGCACATTTATAATACACACAAGAGTAGTTAAACTGGGACAGATCCAGAACAGTACCCCTAAACATAACTATTAACCACTACAGGGGAGATAAAATGGGACCACTACAACCTTCGCCAGGAGAGTTAAATTGGGACAGGTCCATAACAGCCACCACCCTCCCCTTCCAACAAAAAAATTCATAAAAAACCGAAGTGGAGTTTAACTTTAAAAGGTGCAGAATGGACCCCCTTCTATTCGAAATCAGCCCCCAACAGCATAACCGGTTCGCTTCTACTCCAAAAAAATAAATAAATAATAACACATGTCATTTGGGAGTTGAAACAGAACAGTTCCAGGACAATCCGCTCCCAACACAACATGAGAATTATACTAGTACAAAACAGCCCATGTGGGAGTTTAACTGGGAAGGGGACAGAACAGCTCCCACCCCAACACACCTAAAAAGCACTACTGTGGAGTAAAGCTAGAACAAGTCCAGAACATACAACAACCACGTATAAAACATTGCGTTAAACTGGGATAGGTCCACAGGCCCTATAAAACACGAAAGGGGATCCATTGCCATTTCCCGATGGAGACTTTACAGAGCTGCTACGGGACAATGTGGTTACTCCGGCTCAGGCCTGCCGACCAGAGATCGTCGGTGCTGTTACTACCAGGGCCCAGGCCAAGAAAGACAAGACGTCTACGCCACTGAAGGTCGCCGACAACTCCAAAGCTGCCATCGTGGAAAGAGATAAGCTGATCCAGCTCCAGGAAGCTGATAGTACTTTAAACAAGTACAGGGACCGCCGAGACTACCTGACCAAAGGCAGTGGTACGGTCTATTTCGAGGAGAAGGCCAAGATCCTGTACAGAATCTTCCAGCACCCGAGGGTCAACGAAGGGAAACCACTACGTCAAGTCTTGGTACCGTTATCCCTAAGGCGCCAAGTGATGGAAGTAGCTCACGATTCCATTATGGGAGGTAACCTGGGCATCAAGAAGACGTCAGACAGAATCCAGGCGGTGTTCTACTGGCCAGGACTTCATGCGGACGTCAGCCGTTTCTGCCGATAATGTGACATTTGCCAGAAGACCATACCTCGAGGAAGGGTCCCTAAAGTGCCTATGCAAAGGATGCCCCTGCTCGACCGACCTTTCAAGAGGGTGGCCTTAGACTTAATCGGCGAAATAAGACCTCCGAGTGAAGAAGGTCATCGATGGGTACTGACCTTAGTGGACTATGCGACGCGGTACCCAGAAGCAGTGCCTCTGAAGAAGATTGACACGGAGACTGTAGCAGAGGCACTAGTGGACATGTTCAGCAGACTTGGGGTGCCTGAAGAAATCCTGACAGACCTCGGGACGCAGTTTGTCTCTGACTGCATGAAGGAGGTCAACAGACTGCTGAGCATCCGGCATTTGACTACGACGCCTTACCATCCGATGTGCAACGGGCTTGTCGAAAAGTTCAATGCTACACTGAAGTCCACCCTGAAGAAACTATGCAGCGAGCGGCCCAGACAATGGCATCGCTACATCAACGCCTTACTTTTCGCCTACAGAGAAGTACCGCAGGAGTCCACCGGCTTTTCTCCGTTCGAGCTGCTGTACGGAAGAACCATCCGAGGGCCGATGCACATCCTGAAAGAACTGTGGTCAAAAGATGGAGTTCAAGGACCTTATGGGCGATTTCCCCCGTAACTTCAGCGATGTCCCAGGCTCTACAACTTTGGTCGAACATAAAGTCCACCTTACTTCAGATATCCCTGTTCGATCCAAACCCTTTCCGATCCCTTTCAAGGCCCGCGAATCCTTGAAGAAAGACATCGATGAGATGCTGAAGATGGGCATCATCAGGGAGTCCAGTTCCCCCTATGCGTCCCCTGTCGTGGTCGTGAAGAAGAAGGACGGGAGCAACAGAGTATGCATCGACTACAGGAAGGTTAATAAGATCACCGTCTTCGACCCCGAGCCGATGCCTACTGCAGCAGACCTCTTCCGCCAATTATCGGGGAGTAAAATCTTCTCAAAGATTGACCTCAGCAAGGGTTATTGGCAAGTCCCCGTGCGTCAACAGGACATATCAAAGACTGCTTTTATAACTCCTGATCAGTGATGGGACGTACGAGTGCCTAAGCATGCCTTTTGGCATGGTCAACAGCGGAGCTACCCTGAAGAGAGGAATGAGGAAGAAGCTCAAAGGGGTGGACAACGTCCTGTGTTACTGGAACGACCTGCTAGTCCACACCCTCACCTGGGAAGAGCATCTGCAGACCTTGAGGGAGCTGTTTCACCGCCTAACAGAAGCCAACTTGACCGTGAGACCCAGCAAGTGCATTCTGGGAGCTGACAACGTCGACTTCATCGGACGTTCGATGGAAGAAAGAAGCAATAGATGCACTGACTCCAGGAAAGCCCACAAGTTCACTGTCTTTGACCCTGGGCCGATGACAACCGTAACGGACGAGGGCGTCGTTTCCTTGCGGATAAAAGAACATTGACTGTGTGGATGAACTGAGAACATTGACAATATCCCGACAGACTGAAATAAGTTTTAATTCTGGACTTTGTGCATCGCGTCTCAACGTTGTTCAAAGAAATTAAGTAAATTTCTTCTTGAGTGGGGGGTTATGTTACGTTGAAACGCGCACGATAGTTCGTGTGTGACGCGCACGATAGATCAGATCGTTTTATTTTGCAAAGCATGCATTAATAGAGTGTATTTACCTTTGATTTGATTTTGCGTTGTTTTTAGAAGAAGCTTTGTATAACGTTGATAATTTTAATTGGTCGATATTATTTGAGAATTTTCTAGATTTGGTTGTTTACGATCGATCGAAGCGTGTGGATAAATCTAATGGTAACCACGAGACGCTTCCATCCCAAATAAGGTTGTATGACGTGAGACAGTGATGACGAAGTTAATTTTGATTGGTTGTGGTGCGTTACGCTGGATTGTCCTAAATTGTTCTGGAGTATAGAGAGACTATATAAGTGCCGCACTGTTTCAATAAGATTCGGTGGTTCACCCGTTCCCTATACGCTTAATGTGTCCGGGAACGTAAATTTTACTATTAAAAAAACACAAAAAAATTAGATTCCCCCCCCCTTCCCAGTCCTCTATTCGCTTATGTGACGCGGGACTTTAATCTACCTACCATACCATACCAAAAGGTGTTGAAAAGTGAAAAGTTGAGAGTGGAAAAAACGATTGTATGCAGTTGTTGATGTTCGCTGAATAAAGTTGGAAAACTACAAACGACGACTCCAGCCTTGTTGATGATTAAACGGGTTGCGTGGATAAACGAATCTGAGTTACACCTATCAGGAGGATTCAAGCATTGGGGCTGAATCAACTACTGATAAAAATCAACATCGAGTGTAACAAAGACAAAAAAACAAACAAAGAAACGGAAACTCCGATGGTATGGCCACGTCACCAGATCATCAGGCCTTGCAAAGACCATCCTGCAAGGCACAGTGCAAGGAGGTAGAAGAAGAGGTAGACCGAAAAAGAGGTGGGAAGACAACATTCGAGAATGGACTGATTTGACACTGAGCGAAGCCATCAGGGTTGCTGAGGAAAGAGAAAGATGGAGTAAGCTGGTTAAACGATCATCTCCTCCGAGTTACGGGATAGGCTAGTATATGATAGGACCTGTAACAGAAAATACAGATTTTGCAGGTAATTCTCTAAGATACAGGAAACCAGTGGAGAGAATGTAGAAGTGGTGCGACATAATCAGATTTTTTTGAGAAACCAGACGAGCAGCTGAGTTCTGAACACGTTGAAGCAGATGAACAGAGGAGGAAGGAATCCAGCCAGAAAAGAGTTATAGTAGTTTAAGCGTGATAGAATATAGAGTGTTAAAGAGAGAACATGAATTTGGCTGTAGCGTCAGTGATCAGATGCCTATAGCCTATTCCACGGAGCTAAAAGCTGCATGTTTGACAGGTTTTGCGGATTAATTCTGCCATGAAGAGGGTGTTGTCAAGGATGACACCAAGGTTTTTGACAGAATGTGATATTGGAATAGTGGTTTGTCCAAGACTGACCGTGTCTACCAAATTAACACTTTTAAAAATGCTTATTTTTTCAGCTATGTGTGTTTTGAAATACATTTGAATGGCTCGTCATCTTATTTGTTGTCGCCAGTCAGTACCATCTGTTTTTGTCTTCATAATACTCTGATGAAAACAAAATAACATAATAAATGTTTGTTGTCTCCATAGATTTCCCAATAGAGATCATTGTGTTGATTAGGAAAGGGAATTACGTTTGACCAACAAAGCGACCTCTTGTTGTTTGTTGTTGGTGGTGGTGTTTTACCTTAAGACTTTATTGGCTGAGTGTAGTACACTGTGCCAGTATTATGGAGGCAAAAAAGAAGAAGAAAAAGGGAGAGAAAAAGAAATAGATAAGAATAACAACAGACGCAGACCTGTGCACACTCAAAATGCTCATCAGTAGCAAACAAACCAAATTTCAGTAGTTTTTAAAAATTTTCAGTAGCAAGCTGTAACGACAGTTCAAGACATAATTCTGCTCACAAAGCACACACACATCAACACTGTTACACTTTTTTTTTGTTTAACAAAACCTTTATTAGCAGAGTATCAAAATATACAAATTAGGACAATATTTTATTTAACAAAATGTATGGCTGGACAGATTAATAATGATTTTAACTTGGTTACATACTTTTTAACTGCAGTAATACAACTGGAAAAAGTCGAAAAATTTGAATAAATAATGTATTTTGGTATATATTCATTATATAATAGAAATCTACCATTGTCATTTAATAGGTGTCCGGGTTGTCTTTTGAATAACTTGATTTCCAGCACTGTTGTGCCGTTCTCTTCTTTTTTGATGACAGAGCTGGGTCAGATGAATCCTCTTCACTATCTCTTCTCACTCTTTTTTTTATCTTTCAAAGCTGGCTCCATAATTTTTTTTTAATCACAAGTATGAAGTTGCAACCACACAAATGCTGAACGAACTAGAAACAAACGCGCGCTTCCGGTTCGAAAAACGTCTTTTAAGCACAACTAGTCAAAAACATCTTAAAACAGAAAAAAAGTAAAAAAAATATTTTGTTAAAGTAAAAAAATCGGAATTTCGGAATTTTAATAAGTAATCCGTAGCTCCGTATTCTGCTCATGAAAATAGGAGAAAATACGGAAAATCCGTAGATGTGCACAGGTCTGCAGACGAAGAAGACGAAGAAAACGGCGACGACCACGAAAGAGATGATGAAGAAGAGGATACAAACCAGAAGAAGGAGACTACTACGACTACTAAGACGACGACGACCACGAAGAAGGAGAAGAAGAAGAAGAGAATAAAACCCTGACGAAGAAGCAGAATATTATGACGACGACGACGATGACGACGAAGAAGAAGAAGAAGAAGAAGAAGAAGAAGAAGAAAAAGACTACTACTGCTACTAATTCTATTACTATTACTACTGTTGCTGCTACTACTACTACTACTGCTGCTGCTACGATTACTACTACTACCACTTTTACTACTACTACTACTACTACTACTACTACTACTACTACTACTACTACTACTACTACGATACAAAGAAGCAGAAGAAAAAAAACTGACGGCGAAGAAAAAGATGGGAAGAAGAAGAAGAAGAAGAAGAAGAAGAAGAATAGAGAAAGAAGTACATGTTTTGCTGTTGATTAACATCTTGACCACACATAAAATAAATGTAAAGAAAAGGAAAAAAATATGTGTACCATATTTTCTTAAAAATCTGAATGTGAACTTGCATAAAAATCTAAAAGACTACGTTTAAAAAAGCGGACGAGAATGATAGAACCTGCGAAAAACTCCAGTCTTGTTCCCAAAAATACCTTGTTTAGAAATAGTTGTTTGAAACTGGTAGAATTATCTATTCAAGTGCAACCTTTAAGAGAGTACGCAAAGAAGTTAAGGTTGGTTGTAGTAGAATCTACGGCCCAGTCAACAGGACATAATGCAACAGCTTTTCTGCATACTCCTGAAACACCTGTAGTGTAAGTAACAGTTTAGTTTATTGACAGGTACATTAACTTGCTGTTTGTATTTAGATTATAGTCACACGACACTTTCGCATATAGGTGACTACTGGACCGATTTATACTGACACAAGCGGGCCAGTTGTTGGTAAAGGGGAAAATAATATGATCACACGTTGACCAATCCGGGATGCAAACTTGTTTTTTCCAACCTAGTTCCAGTCATTCGCCCAAAAAGGCAATCACCGAAGTCGAACGAAGCTCTCCGATGTGTTACGAAATGATGCTTGCATGACTACGACTAGCTGACATTAAAAATGATCGCTGTTGCTTCTAATTCTGTTCGATTTACACAGATTAGCATTTCGCAACGGTATACTTTGTTATTATCGACCATATTTAATAGTTGCGTTCCTTGATTTGCATTTTGTTAGTTCTCATTTCCTGCCTAGAACCAAGTAGACTATACATAGGCTTAATTTACTTTAGACCTGTATTGTTTGTTTTATACGTAAATAAATGTATAAACTATATCTATTCTAATTAATAATATTTATACCTATACTTTATAATATTTGAATCTTTAAATTTCCGGAGAAGGACGAGTAGGCTAAGCGAATTTTTTTTAATAACTCAAGATCAGAGTTCAAGTAATAGTTAGTTATTCATTGCTTACAGGGTCCAGCGGACTTCAAAGAGCCGAATCAGGACCACAAAATCAAGACAACTCGAGATCAGAGTTAATAGTTAATTAGTTATTCATTGCTTACAGGGTCCAGCGGACTGCAAAGAGCCGAATCAGGACCACAAAATCAAGACCACAACTTCGCTAGTAGCAGCAGCAGTAGTAGTAGTAGTAGTAGTAGTAGTAGTAGTAGTAGTAGTAGTAGTAGTAGTATAGTTATTTAGTTAAATCTTTAATTTATTTATTTGTTTTGTTTGTTTGTTATTATTATTATTATTATTTATTTTTTTATTATTTTTTTTAAAAATATTTTTAAATTATTATTATTATTATTATTATTATTATTATTATTATTATTATTATTATTATTATTATTATTATTCCTACCTTTAAAAAAAAAGAAGAAAAGAATAGGCAAACTTGTTTTTTCCAACCTAGTTCCAGTCATTTATTTTTTTATTATTTTTTTTAAAAATATTTTTAAATTATTATTATTATTATTATTATTATTATTATTATTATTATTATTATTATTATTATTCCTACCTTTAAAAAAAAAGAAAGAAAAGAATAGTGTGCTGCTGTGCGTGCTCAATGGTGTAAATGTGGTCAGTGACGTTTTGTTTGTTTTTGTTGAACTTGGGTGTAACCCGAAATATTCAGATGGATTTTTTTTTCTTATAGATTTACCAAAGTTTTCAGATGATTTATGGAAATTTCCGCCTGCCACGCAACATTTTTTTAAGACGTGTTTCTCATTAAAATACATATCATTGAAATACATATAACAAATTTACTGTATCAGTTAAAAAGAATAATATTAGTTAAATAAATAATTGCTTTGGTGCTTGCAATAAAAATGTCACTGTTTTTTGAGACCATTATAAACTTGCTTTGCCTTGTTGTGCTGAAGGGACATCAACGTATCCATAGCGCTTTGAAGTTTTGTCATGGTTTTATTGTTGATATAGATGTGAAATCGTTGTATGTGTGCATTATGTGTTATGTATTACTTTTACTTTTTATTACTAATTGTGTCAGTATATTAATCATCATAAAAATAATAATAATACTAACTGCTTCAAAATGCGAATCTCGACTTGACTTACAGCTTGAAGCTGTGCAGATCGAAATAGAATTAGATCTAGGAATAACGAAGCTTAACATCCTATTGCGTTAGCGTTAAGGACGAATCACCACGTCGCCACCCTGAATACAATGATCATCATCATCATATCAAAACTTAATCGGCTATTTTTTCTTTCGTCTTTGTAAACTCGTGGGCCTACTACATACGTACGTAGTATAGTATGTTATTGAGGCCTACGAAAGACGAGACTTCCCAGCTTGTGGTTTCACGTAGTCCTGCCAGCATTCGTTTGTAAAACATCGGATAGCTTCGCTCGACTCGGAGAGCTTCGTTCGACTTCGGTAATTGCCTTTTTCGGCGAATGACTGGAACTAGGTTGGAAAAAACAAGTTCGCATCCGGGATTCGAACCAGCGACCTTTCGGTTACTAGCAAGACGCTCTTACCAACTGAGCTACCCGGCCCCTATGAATTAACTTGCTTTCTCCAACGAATTAATGGCCTCGGAACGTTTTTAAAAAATCAATGGTAGTTGTGGCAGATGCTGTGAGACTATATCTTTACTCTCTGGTTTTCATTTTTATCATTTTAGATAAAGAAACTGCGTAATGGTACTCCAAATATTACAAGAAATAAAACTGTTCTTTGTTATAGATGCCAATAGATTTTCTTTAGATTTTTAATAATGTTGAGTTTACCCTATTATTTTCTTTATACAATGTACAGCATTTACAAAAATAATTGCTGGATATTATGTGCTCATTGTGACAAATGTTTAAGTATTCAGAATTATCCTCTTATAAAAACATGAATGCAACGATTTATGCAATCTGCCGTAATGATATATGCATTCTGCCGTTATTCATTTTTTGAAGCAGCTCCGAATTTCTTTTTTTTTTCTTTTCTTTTACCCTCCCCTGTATCGTAACAAAGCGTTGTGTAATCACCTCAGGCCAGCTACGCTTTATCGCCCCCTCCCCCCCCCCTTTACTGTTGACTTAGCAGCCTCAAAGTAGTTCGTTCCCCCTCTTAAATATTGGTAGCAGTGTTAGCAATGTACCGCTTTCTGAGTCGGACAATGATGCGTTATTATGTGCCATGTGTGTGTGTGTGTGCGTGTGTGTGTGAGGTTGTAAAACGACAAAAATGAGACACACAATTTACTTTTTCAGTCAAATATGGGGTAATTTGCTCGTTCCTCATTTATCTCGCGTGACCCATTTGTTTCTAAGTACGCGGGAGTGCTCTTTTAGTGCATGGGAGTGCAGTTGTAGTGCATAAGAGTGTTTTAAGTACACAGGAGTGCACTATCCGGGACGGAGAAAATCCAGTGAATTTTTGGAAAAGTTTGAAGCAAAATTCGACCTATTTCGTCGCCTATAAGAGACGAAATAGGTCAACTTTCTAGAGAAGGGTTAGGGTAAGGGCTAGTTGCAGCGCTGCAACTAACCCTTGCCCTAACCCTTTTCCATCAAAAAATGACTAAAAAGTGTCCCCCCGATTCCTACATTCTAAAATTACCCCATTTCTGACCTATACAAGAATGTGTGTGTGTGTGTATGTTTGTGAGAGAGAAAGAGAGAGAGTCGGTCTAGTGACAAATAATACATATATCATTTATGTTATATATTATGCTGTAATGTCATTTTTCGTGGAAGTGTGAAAACACGAGCAAAATAGGCCTACTAGTTTACTAATACAAATTTGTCAATTCTAGTCATTCCGTGATGAGACATTGTGTTAATCTATAATTGATTTAACCACCCTAGTGTCGGAAGGTTGTTGATGCAGGTATATGTGTATGTATGATTGTGTTTGTCATGCAGGATTGCTTGTTTTTAATTGTGTGCTTTTTCTTCTGTATAAATATAAGCGAATTACATACATATACACCACTGAGTACCCCATGCGCACCAAGATTTCTTTGATGTAAAAGTTGAAGCGAAATAAAATGTCTTAAACTTATATTTTCTTTACTTGCATTTAGCAGGAGAAGAGTAATGGCGGTAGAAAGAGTGTTAAACAAGACAGGGGCAATCATCCAACCCTGGTGTACTCTACAACTAACTGAAGAAAGCAAATTACACTGACATTTGAGAAAGACGTCTTCATTAGAATTCTGTCTTGACTTTTAATTAACATTAGTGCAAGTCTATTCCACTCATAAATGGGTTATCCCTACGTAAATTCCAGATACAAGCGCTGCGGTCAAATACAGTAAGAATGTCTTTGAGAGGCTTTCATTAGGTCTCTGCTTACAGTTTGTAACACAATTTATTTCTTTATTATTTAAAAAATCGTTGTCATAGAGCACTTTTCCAGCTCAATAGCTGCTCAAGGTGCCGGCCGATGCAGGATCTAACTCAAGCCTACCGAGGCGCCCACTTGCTGACTTTGGACTGTAACCGTAAAGCTTTTGAAAAAGTTAAGAGAAGTGTTTTATGTGATACTATTGAACACGGTGGTTTGAATATGATCGATGCTAGACAAAGGCAGTTGACGTTCCTTTTGCAGTGGGTGATGCGTTTGTGCAGATCTCAGCCACATGACAGATGGTCTTTGACACCAAACCTGCTATTTTCTCATTTTGGACCTAACTATACATGCTTTTATTCAAATGTCAAGAGTAATAAATTTAGAGGCTTAGAAAAAATAACATCTCTTTTTTGGCGGTGTGTGTTAAAGACGTGGTTAGATAACAATAGGCACGCTGCTGATAGTGTCTCAACAATACTATGGAACAATAATAACATCCAATATTATGCAGGAAATGTTCTGTATTTTGAAGAATGGATTAATAGTGGTTGTGTATCTGTGATTGATGTTGTTGATGCCAATAGTTTTCTCCCTTTTGAGCACATATATGTTTGAGACTTGGAAACTCTCCCAGTAGGATTATTGAATATACAGCGGTTCGGGCTGCTGTAACCAGTTTTTTTTAAAAGGTTTCCAAATTATAATGATTATGCAGGCACTCGCTTTTTACCCGCCTTTGGTGGTAAAATATTGACCAAAGCGAAAGACTTTAGGAAAGAGCTTGTTGCAGAAAAAAGAACTTGTCCTTGTGCGGTTGCCTTTTGGAAAGGAAAATTTGACATTAATATTAATGACTACTGGTCAGTTGCTGTTAATGCTTCAAAAGAGGTTAGACTCCGGGTCCTTCATTATAAAATTTTACAAAATATTTACCCTACTAATATTATGTTGTCTAAAATGAAGTTAGGGACAATAACAAGTGCTCTTATTGTAATGATACTGTAGATTTTATAGAACATTTTTTCTTTTATTGTCCAGTCATAAGGCAATTCTGGCTAGAAATTGAAAATTACATTGAATTTCATTATAAGGTTAATATAAAACTTAGTGTTTCAGATGCACTCTTTGGGATTTTGAATGGGGATAATATAAACAAAAATGTACTTGAAAAAATTAATCATATAATTCTAATAGCAAAAATGTGTCAGTCTCAGTCTTTTTTCTTACCTAAGGTTATTTTTGAAAAACAAATGTTGGCAAGAGTTTTGTAACATGGTTTAATCATATTGCTGTTTTTTTGTTTTATTTTTGTCTTAATTGTTTTAATTTTTTTGCTTTGTTTTATTTTACTTTATTTAATTTACAGACATAACATGTATCCAAATAAAGAAACATTGAAAAAAAAAAAGAACCAATGAAGAAAACCTAAAATAACCTGATTCAAAAAAAAAAAAAAGAAAAAAAGGGGGAAATTTGGTCTGCATGCAACTGAGGTTAAAAAAAAACCCCAACAGATTCAATGCCACGTATCCTTTTTACTCTAAGCTGTGCCCCACTAAAATACAAATAATAATTAAAAAATAACAGTAAAACTGAAATCTTTGATAGTCTTATTTTAATTCCAGTGAATATACTGTGTTATCATGTTTACACCTGAAAAATAAAAACCTTCAACTAGGACAAGATACACAATAAATTATCACGGACTTTAAAGACCATCAACTAGGACAAGATATACAATAAATTCGCACGGACTTTAAAGATCCTGACGCTTATGTCCTAGACGGGTGAGAGCCTGTGTAACGTGCCGTAACAGCCTCCCATTACCAGTTTTACTCCTGGGAGTAGTTTCAGTCCAGACCCAGATTAACTCTACGGGAGTTCGTCTTTTCATGGCTCAGAATGACTCCCCTCCCCCCTTCTGTTCCAAATCAATTCCCGGGAGTTATTCGGGGAATGAAGATTACATAGGGACGATTACGGTCATGAACTGGACTGACTCTCTATGTGTGCCAGAACATCTTCCAGGGAGTTACTATGGCATTGAACAATTTTGTACCAGAAAAACTAAAAGGAGTTAAACTGCACCAGTTCCAAAACAACCTCCTTTTCAATGGAGAGTAAATCTGTCACACTCCCTAAGCACTCTACGGGAGTTATTCTGGAACAGCTGGGGGTCAGATTGGATCAGGTCCAGACTGGCCCCTCCATCTGGTTAGCAATGCTTATAACTTATATGTTAGCAAGAGCAGCGTCAATACAGGAAATGCCCAGAACAGCCCCTTAACAAACATATTTATAAAACACTATAGGAGAGTTAAATTGGAACAGGTCCAGAACAGCCACTGCAAAAATAAACTTTTAACCATTAAAGCCTTTGACCCGGGGAGTTATACTGGAACATAAACATAACTATTAACTACAGGAGAGTTAAACTGGGACAGGTCCAGATTAGTCTCCAAGTACACTTAAAGCCCCACACTAAATACACAAAAGGGGAGTTAAACTGAGACAGGCCCAGAACAGTCCCTCCCCCACAACACACAAAACACTAAATGTGAGTTAACCTGTTACAGGTCCAGAACAGACCCTTTAAACAAAACTATCAACCTACATGGAGTTAAACTCCAATTTAACTACTAACCACTATGCCCTTCACCAGGGGAGATATACTGGGACAGGTCCAGAACAGACCCTTTAAACAAAACTATCAACCTACATGGAGTTAAACTCCAATTTAACTATTAACCACTACGCCCTTCACCAGGGGAGATATACTGGGACAGGTCCAGAACAGCCCCCACCCTCACCAACACACTTATAAAAATCCCAAGGGGAGTTCAGCTGGAATAGGTCTAGAACATCCCCACCCTCAAAACACTCGTAAAACACAGAAGGGGAGTTACACTGGAACAGGTCCAGAACAACCCCCACCCTCCCTCCCCATCACTGTAAAAAAATACAGAACACAAACTGGGACAGATCCAGAACAGTACACCCAAACATAACTATTAACCACTACAGGGGAGATAAAATGGGACCACTACAACCTTCGCCAGGAGAGTTAAATTGGGACAGGTCCAGAACAGCCACCACCCTCCCCTTCCAACAAAAAACTCATAAAAAACCGAAGTGGAGTTTTAAAGAACCGCCACCTAAAATCTTATTCAAACTGTTGAAACCCCAGCATTCCATTCGCAAATAATTGATTAGGCTTGCCTTCAATCACGATCGACGCCTTTGTTATATTCGGGTTTACAAGCGCCTCATTGTTACAGTTAAAATTATCTTCTTGTGCAAACAGCATCAGTACACCTTTAAAACTTTAACAGGAGGTGCAGAATGGATCCCCTTCTATTCGAAATCAGCCCCCAAAGCATAACCGGTTCGCTTCGGTAACGGCAATAAAAAATAACACACGTCATTTAGGAGTTGAAACAGAACAGTTCCAGGACAATCTCCTCCCAACACAACATGAGAATTAAACTAGTACAAAACAGCCCATGTGGGAGTTTAACTGGGAAGGGGAAAGAACAGCTCCCACCCCAACACACCTATGAAGCACAACAGTGGAGTAAAACTAGAACAAGTCCAGAACATACAACAACCACGTATAAAACATTGAGTTAAGCTGGGATAGGTCCACAGGCCCTATAAAAAAAGGAAAGGGGAGTTAAACTGGGACAGGTCATGGTCAGCCCCAAGCTCAATAAATACACAAAAGCTAAACAGGGCAGTTGAACTTGGAATATTCCAGAACAACCCGTGACATACTTTAGAAAACGGAACACGGGAATTTAACTGGGAAAGGGCCAGAACAGCCCTTCTCCCCTCCCTCCTCGCATAACACACTATAGGGGAGTTGAAGAGACAACACTAAAGGGGAGTTTTAACTAGGACAGGGACAGAATAGTCTTTTCCCTCCCCTCCCCCCACCCACGCACCGTTAAAATATTACAGGGGAGTTAAACTGGGACAGATTCAGTAAAGGCCCATACACACAACTATAAACCACTACAGGGGAGTTAAAAGGGGCAGGTACCGAACAGCCTCCTCCCCTACCTCTATGAAAACTAATGGGAGTTAAACTGGGAAAGGTTTAGAAATTAAATCAACTGTATCAGTCCTTAAAGAAACGCCACCTAAAATCTTCTTCAAACTGTTGAAACCCCAGCATTTCATTCGCAAATAATTGATCAGGCTTGCCTTCAATCACGATCGACGCCTTTGTTATATTCGGGTTTACAAGCGCCTCACTGTTACGGTTAAAATGATCTTCTTGTGCAAACAGCATCAGTACACCTTTCAAACTGGGAGCTGGCGAATTCATGTTAATATTCCATGATGCGTCTTGTACATTTTTATTAAACTGTCTATAACCCATGATCCCGTCATAATAAATTGCTAATTTGTCGCATTGATTTCTGAGCATCCTACTGAGTTCAGAGTGCGTGACTAATTCACATTCAAGGGCAATATCTGACACAGTATAGCTTGCGGTTTTGTCACAACTAATTATTACTTGCGAGTAATCATTGAAAATAATTTCATAATACAACTGGTCGTTAAACGATCCTTGATGGAATGGCAAATGACTACGTAACAGTTCAAAGTCTAGTGGAAAATAAAACCTGTTTTTGTATACCCAGCTAATACATTTTCCTTTCGTACATCATCAGAAGCATCTCCAACTTTGATTCAAAGTTTTGACACATTCAGGGTTTGAATTCCCTGACCAATTAAATCTCCTCTTTCATTTTTACTCAACCATAAATCTGTGTAACAAAACAAAACACCAGAGTCGTCGATACTCTGGATTTCCCGACCATCAAGTTTAATAACCATTCGTTTAACTATAGCTCTACTGAGATTGTTAACTAAAGTTCGGTTGGGTCGGTGGTAGAATTCAAACTAATTTTAAAAGACAATGTAGGCCTTCCTGGAGCAATAACATGATTTGGACCGACATTAGGAAATCTAAATCAATAATTGATTAAGATCTCTACTACTTGGATTGTTCTTAATAATTACAGTACTCCTATCTCCTTTAATGCCTAAAGGTATTCTCAGTCTACATGTAGGGTCTAACAAGCTACCGTAGTTCTGCATTTTTAAGTAACTAAAAAATTTTTAAAAAAAATGGTGAAAGAGGCGAACTTCCTGATGAAGTGTTTAAACCTAATGCTGAAGAGAGAGCACAGGCATGCTGAGCGCTCTTGGAAAGTGTTGCAGCTAACAGTACATAAACAGATCTATGATGTTGCAAGGCAGAAGGTCAGCGCAAAGACAGCTTTTTATTCCTCTCTTGTTTCGAGCTCTTCAATGTGCAGACAGCTGTTTCACAACATGTCGTCACTTTTGGGTAAAGTAAAACTGGTGTCTCTCCCTGTTGTGTCTGATATAAAACTGCTCCCGGACATTTTTGCTGATTTCTTCTGCAAAAAAATTCTCGCAATTCGTGAAAGTTTTCCTTCTCCAGACCAGTCTGTTGTTTTGCATTCTCCAACTTTTTCTGGCATTCCGTTGGTTAAATTCAGTCCTGTTTCAGAGGATTTCATAAAAAAAAAACAACTATCCTTCAAACTCCTCCCAAGTCATGTGAACTTGACCCCATGCCCACCAAATTTCTCTTTGAGCACCTTGACCTTTTACTTCCCACTATTACCTACATTATGAACAAATCTATTTCATCTGGTATTGTTCCCCCTGAGTTCAAGAATGCTATCGTCAAGCCTTTATTGAAGAAATCCAACCTCGATCGTAATCATTACTAATGATCTGAAGAATTACAGACCTATATCCAATCTTTCTTTTCTCTCTTAACTACTTGAACGTCTCATCCTTCAGCAACTTCTCTCCCATATATCTGCTCACAGTCTTCTCACTTCTCATCAGTCTGCTTACCGTCCTGGGCACAGCCCAGAGACCGTTCTTCTTCGGATTCTAAATGATCTTCTGATTTCTTTAGACAAATACAAAATTTCAGTTCTTCTTCTCTTGGATCTTTCGGCCGCTTTTGATACTATCGATCATGAAATTCTTTTATCACGTCTTAATAACGATTTTGGAATCCAGAACAGCGTTGTCTTTTCGACCTTTATAGGTACCGCTCTTTTTAACTGGTTTTGGTCCTATCTCTCAGAAAGAAAACAAGCTGTTCTCGTAAATGGTATTAAATCTACTGCACAACCGCTTGATTTTGGCGTTCCTCAAGGCTCTGTGCTTGGCCCTGTCCTGTTCATTCTGTACACCTCTTTTCTCTCACGTCTCATAAATCACATTCTGTCCGCCACGAAATGTATGCTGATGACACCCAACTTAATCCCTCTGACTCTCCTTCTAACTACAATCATTTAGTTTGGACCCTTCAAGATTGTGTTCCTGAGGTAAAATCGTGGATGTCAAACAACCGTCTCAAGCTAAATGATAACAAAACTGAGGCTCTCCGTGTTTCTGCGTCATCTGCAGACCCCTTTTCTCTTCCCTCAACTATCACTGTTGGAACTACTTCTATTTCTTTTTCTGACACTGTTCGCGACCTTGGTTTTTTTCTCGATCAGGATCTCTCCATGCAGCAACACATTGTAAAAACTTGTCAGATTGGATACATTGAACTTAGACGCATAAGCTCCATTCGAAAGTATTTCATACAAGAAGCAACAGAAGCACTAGTTAGCGCATGCATTCTGTCTAGATTGGATTATTGTAATTCACTCCTTGTGGGTTGCACACAGAAAGTCCTTAGACCTCTTCAGCAAGTCCAAAACTCTGCGGCTAAACTCATATTCAAAGCACGGAAATCACAGCATTGCACGCCTCTCTTTCAAGAACTACACTAGCTCCCATTTAAACAACGAATTAAATATAAAACCTCATGTCTTTGCTACCACATCATCTCTGGAACTGCTCCTAGCTATCTTTCTGAACTTTTGACTGTCTATGTTCCTTCTCGGTCTCTCCGCTCGTCTGCATAGGAAAGGATGTTCCGTGTACAAGAATACCACAGGGTGATACACGGTGGTCGAGCATTCGGTTTTTTCTCCGTTCAGACCTGGAACTCGCTACCTCGGTCCGTCCGTCACAGTCCTTCACTAGCGTCTTTTAAAATGAACTTAAAGACGCATCTTTTAAGAAAGGCCTTTTCCTAGGCGCCATGAGTGAGTGTTGTTTGTTATTTTTGGTGTTGGGATGTGTATGTGGTTGTGTGTTATTGACCAATGTACGCATGTTGTGTTTACATTTGTTTGTGTTAAGCGCTTTGTGATTTTGGAAAGTGCTGTATAAATTGCCTGTTATTATTTATTATTATTATTAATGAATATGAAGACCTTGACACAACTACCAACACCTTTCAGCTCGTTTAATCCATTATTTTTGTACCATATGTTCAGAATTTCGGTATTTTCTATTTGGTTCTTGTATACTGTTTATTTAGTATAGTAGCTTACGTTCGTTTGGACACTTTATTGTTCTTTTTTTATCGGCAAATTCTGGGCAGCCTCCTCTGGGGAAGGCGTAGTTGCAGCCTGTGGCACGCCCAACCTAACATAATATTAGTTGCATTTTGAAATCTTTCGTTGTGGAAGGGGAAGTCAGCGGAAGTGGATAACATACCCGCAGAATTGCTTCAAGCTGGAGGAGAAGCGATGATTGACGCCCTCCCCATTATCTGCAACAAGATTTGGCAAAGTGGGGAGTGGCCTACATCATGGACCCAGTCGCTTGTCATCACTCTTCCCAAAAAGGGTAACCTTCAGGAGTGTGAAAATTACCGCACCATCAGCCTCATCAGCCATCCCAGGAAGGTCCTCCTGAAAATAATAATCAACAGGTTGAAACCCCAATGTGAACAAATTATAGATGAAGAACAAGCAGGATTCAGGTAGAGCGAAGAACCACTTAACAGATTCTCAACTTCAAAATAATCTGCGAGAAATACTTACAGCACCAACAACATCAATATCAGTGTTTGTAGACTTCAAGAAAGCATTTGACCGAGTCTGGCATGCAGCTCAGTTGACAAACATGAGAGTGTACAACGTCAGCCCTAAAATTATTGAAGTCATCAAAAGCCTGTATGACAAGGCTACCAGTGCAGTCCTCCTCAACAGCGCCATCAGGAACTGGTTTAGAACAACAATTGGTGTGCATCAAGGATACCTACTCTCTCCAACACTCTTCAACATCTTTCTAGAGCCCATCATGTCAGATGCCCTTGCAGATCACGAATGCACAATCAGCATAGGTGGTAGAGCAATCTCCAACCTCCGTTTTGCAGGTGACATTGATGGATTGGCTGGAGATGAACAAGAACTTGAACAGCTGGTACATAGGCTTGACACCACCTCCAGAGCCTATGGAATGGAAATAAGTGCAGAGAAGCCCAAAATGATGACCAACAACACCAATGGCATCAACATGTCCAAGGCCAATCCCTCAACACAGTGTGGAGAGGGGGGGGGCTATTCTGGCTCTGTCCCAGTTTAACTCTCTTTCGTCCCAGTTTAACTTTGTTTAAATGTTTTATAGGTATGTGGGGTAGGCTATACTAAACCTGTCCCAGTTTAACTCCCCTGTAATGTTTCATAGAGGTGTGTGTGTGTGTGTGTGTGTGTGTGAGGGAGGGGGGGGGGTTGAGCAGCTCTTGAGTTAGAAAAGCGATACAAATAAATAAATAAATAAAATGAACAAAAGAAAAAAAGTGCATATAATTTTGTGGATCCACTGTTGATTCCTGTACTATGGAGCTTATCTTGTCAACTGTAGAAATTGATCGGTTCTGCCGGATTGGGGTTGTGGGGTGTGGGTGATGGGGGAAGGGAAGGCAGGAATGTGGGAGGTGGTGGAAAGAGGGGGGCCGAGGTGCATGTTGGAGCGGGGGAGATGAACACCAACTAAGGAGTGTCCACGTATAGTCGTCTTATGTAAAAAAAAAACACAACAAAAACAACAAAAAAAAACAAATAAACAAACAAAAACTTTTTTTTTTCACTTGATGGATTTGCAAATCTGAAACCCCGATCCGTAAGCACATGAGGTGCCAATCTTATTTACGGAGCACTCGTTCCTTGAAGCGTTCTAATGCTATCCATATTAACAATGAAGGAGGTGATAATGACTGTTAAAGGATCAACGAAGTAATCGAAATTCGATTAGAACTTTGTGGTAGGTAAAGGGTGCATATAATAATGATGATCCACTGTTGATACTTGTACAGTGAACACTTCTTAGCATAATTTCTGCTAGTTATTCAATGGTGATCAGTATGTGCATAAGCCGTTCTTCACAAGTCTTTTCTATCCCTCAGTGGCATCCTGCTCCAACTAATATATTTAGTTCTAACTATAGCGCTTCAAGCTTTGATGTAGCAATGCCATCATAGACCTTCAAAGGACAAAGAGTAAACAGCCTAGACTCGATGCACTGTAAAGTTTTCTGTGATTGATCCTTGCTCTTCCACCGTAATCATTTTACATGAGCATAGGTCTACCATTTCCTATACCCAGCACATCACCAACGACGAAGTCCGACAGACCATCTCACAAGCCATTGGACAACATGATGACCTGCTCACAGTGGTGAAGAAACGGAAACTCCGATGGTATGGCCACCTCACCAGAGCACCAGGCCTTGCAATGACTATCCTTCAGGGCACGGTGCAAGGATCAGAATAAGAAGGAGACAGAAAAAGAGGTGAGAGGACAACATTCGAGAATGGACTGGCTTGACACTGAGCGAAGTCATAAGGATTGCAGTGGACAGAGAAAGATGGAGTATGCTGGTGCCCCAACGACCTTCGAGTTATGGGATAGGACAGGGTACGTCTACTATAATAATTTAATTTATCTTAATATAATGTAACTTAATTTAATTAAGTTATTGCTTACAATGACTGCAGAACATTTGATATTACACTGTCAATGTTTGAACAACGTATGCGCTGAAAATGGGATCTCTCTCTCTCTCTCTCTCTCTCTCTCTCTCTCTCTCTCTCTCTCTCTCTCTCTCTCTCACTCTCTCTCTCTCTCTCATCCTAATAAGTACGACTTTGAGCAATTATTTTTGTCCAGCGATATTTGGCTTGATATGACGCTTATTAAAGCGTTGTCTTGCTTCCTGGTTTATACAAAGAAAATCAAGAAAAATGAAAATAACCGAAGTCCGTAATGCGGTTCAAATGTGTATATAATATCATATGTTCTTCCCTGTATTATTATCGTTGTTGTAATTATTATTATTATTATTATTATTATTATTATTATTATTATTATTATTATTATTATTGGAACTTTTTTTTTGTTTGTTTTTAAAATTGTTTATATGACTCTTTTATTTTATTGTTTAATTAATTATTTTCCTTTTTCTTCCTGTATATTGTATCAGTTTATTATTGTGTGTGTGTTTTCTAAATCGCGCGACGTGTCTAGGCGTTTGTTCATTATTCATGTAGTATGTAAATACGTTATATGTACTTGCGAAAGGGGTGTGGCCTAAAGCAATAAACCAATCAATCAATCAATCAATCAATCAATCAATCAATCAATCAATCTCTCACTCTCAAATTGCAGATGGCAAGAATGGTGTATTCATGTACAAAACAGTGACAGGTATACATTGTATTGTTTATTGGGGGCAGTAATCATTGTGTACAAACTTATTTGGAAATAAGTCTTGACAGGCAGATATAGCATTCAGTATTATTATTATTATTATTATTATTATTATTATTATTATTATTATTATTATTATGATGATGATGATGAAGGGCCGATGCCTAAATGAATAAAGAAGCAATCTCTTAAATTTATAATAAATTATCTCAAAATGAGTTACACCGTGCAGCAGTCATTAAAGTGCAAGGAAAAATAGTTATATCAAGACAGCATAATGATATAAAGAACATGTTAGCTGATAATTGAATTGACGCAAACCATCGCATCTCATATTGGTAAGCGCTTGTATTTGGTTACGCCAGTACCTAGGCCTGTGGCGTGACGCGTCTTTGTTGTGGTTATCTATCAAGACAACCACAAGGGAGACGATCACTGGCACAGGCGCTCGCGTATCCAGATAAAAGCGCCTGTGATTATAACGTGTACTCAGATAGGAAACTTGTTATAATTATACGTATTATACGCGATGCATTTTGGAAGTTGTGATGATGGTGTTTTGAACGTAAAGCTGCATTGTTTAATCTCTACATTTTGTTTTAATTTAAAATCATTTAATTTGTGAACAGCTTATCAATAAATCAAATTGAATTGAATTCAATTCAATTCAAGACTCGTATTCGCCTTATTATAAAGTTGTGATAAGTTATATGCAGAAGAGAGTGTATACCACTTTTGGCCATCGATTAAAACCTTCTGTGAACTACGATTTTGCCAGATAACGGGATTAAAAATTATATATATATATATATATATATATATATATATATATATATATATATATATATATATATATATATATATATATATATATATATATATATATATATATATATATATACATATATATATATATATATATATATATATATATATATATATATATATATATATATATATATATATATATATATATATATATATATATATATATATAAGAGAGACGTGTAACAGGCGCTTCCGTGTCCAGATACGACTATGGCACACACTAAGCTTGTCACTAAGATTGGATTTTAGGTTAAGGACTTATACTCGTATTATATATATTATTATAGATAATACATAGAAGGCCTATCATCATAGATAATACAAAGAAGGAAGACGCGTCATAGGCGCTCGCTTGTCCAGATACCAGCACCTGTGATTTGTGCGTGGTATGTCCTGTTGGGTTTTTGTTTCTATATTTCGCAGTGACTATGCAAGAAAAGATCGGGTAATTTGAAACGGAATGTAAAATTAAACATACCATTTCGGGCGAAAATAAAACACCAGGTTTTGTGTGGTAAATGTTCGTGGTGTGTGTATGTCTGTCTATCTCTTTTTCGGTCTGTCTGTCTACTTAGTACCCCCGTTGGGGTGCCGGGGGTTTCAGTATAAATAGTATCCCCACTTTCTGGAAATTTAGTGCTTTATATTCCCACTGTCGCTGTCTTTCTCATTTGCTCTTTCTCATTCCTGCTCTGTTCTATCAATCTGCTATACTATCGTCTTCTTCGCTATACCAGTCTCCTACCTTTTTTCTTCAAAACTCTTCCGGGACAAGACTCCTTGTTCGTTTATGAGGTCTGTTGGATCAGCTTGGGAATGTTGGACGCTTTCTGCCAGGTGGTCACTAGGGCTTCCTATGATGTTATTATTTAGCAATGTAGGCATTTTATATGTATGTGTTTTGTTGATAATTTATAATGATGTTTGTATTCTATTTTGTTTTTGTAAACGGGGGTTCGATTAGTTGGGGTAAAGCCTCAGCCGTCCCCTGCGTGGGATGTCTTTATTGTAAAGTGACTGGCTGGTGGAGGGCATTCAGTTTTCCCACTATGGTTGTTTCGGCAGATCCTTTATGCGGATTGGGGGTTGTCCGGTCCTGATTTGGCTCGGAAGAGTCCGCTGGACCTAAAGCAACAATTATGTAATGTAATGTAATGTAATGTAATGTAATGTAATGTAATGTAATGTCTACTTAGTGATGCCAGATACCCCTTGGGGTCATGAGCAATCTTGCCGCTGTAGATTGTTCTAACCTATAAAGGGAAAAGTGAAAGCCCCAGTTGAAAACCTGTCTTTCCTTTATAGGCATGACCGATTCACTGCGGCAACAGTACCCCGTTGGAGTGCCGGGGGTTTCAGTATAAATAGTATCCCCACTTTCTGGAAATTTAGTGCTTTAAATTCCCACTGTCGCTGTCTTCCTCATTTGCTCTTTCCCATTCCTGCTCTGTCCTATCACTCTGCTATACTATCTTCTTCTTTGCTAGATCAATGACCTACCTTTTTTCTTGAAAACTCTTCCTGGACAAGACTTCTTGTTTGTGTATGAGGTCTGTTGGATCAGCTTGGGAGTATTGGATGCTTTCTGCCGGGTGGTCCCTAGGGCTTCCTATGATGTTATTATTTAGCAATATAGGCATTTTATATGTATGTGTTTTGTTGATAATTTATAATGATGTTTGTATTCTATTTTGTTTTTGTAAACGGGGGTTCGATTAGTTGGGGTAAAGCCTGAGCCGTCCCCTGCGTGGGATGTCTTTATTGTAAAGTGACTGGCCGGTGGAGGGCATTCAGTTTTCTCACTAGGGTTGTTTCAGCAGATCTTTTATGCGGATCGGGGGTTGTCCGGTCCTGATTTGGCTCGGAAGAGTCCGCTGGACCTAAAGCAACAATCAATCAATCGATGCCAGATTTTGTGTGGTAAATGTTCGTGGTGTGTGTATGTCTGTCTGTCTGTCTCTTTTTCTGTCTGTCTGTCTGTCGGTCTACTTAGTCATTCGTGTACGTGTGTCATTTATCAGTAAGCTTATCCAGTTGTTAAAAAAAGTGTCTTTGATCAATGCTTGCCTTTAACAAATAACCTTTATCTTATACAGTGAATCTTTGATTTCAACAAACCCCCGGGACCACAGCAAAATTTAATATGACCGATATTTGAATAGATTATAGGGCCTATTAACAGATATTTTTTTCCAACAAAGGCAAATAACGCCTGGGACCACGGCAAGACTTGAACATAATCGATAGTTGAACATAAGAATATATATCTTTTGAATATAAAAACGGCATTTGAATTTTACCGGAATTTGAATACACATCAACTTAGAAGGATCAGCACGCTCGCCTACTTTAAGGTCTGAAAGGTTTGTCAACGTGATCGAAGACTTGCATAAAATCTACACGATTTTTATGCAAGCTTGCGCACAATTGTCAATTTGCATTATAAGTTCATCGTTATCTTCTGTTGTACTAGAGAAGAGTTTTTTCCCCTTCTCTCTTGTTGATTTGTAAAGGGGGAGATAAGGGCCGGGGGAGAGGGTGATGGGGAGGCAGGAGTGTGTGATAGTGGAGGGTAAGTGGAGTAGACTATATATACTTATATATATTTCGATTTTTTTTTGAAAGTCATTATCTATCTATCTATCTATCTATCTATCTATCTATCTATCTATCTATCTATCTATCTATCTATCTATCTATCTATCTATCTATCTATCTATCTATCTATCTATCTATCTATCTATCTATCTATCTATCTATCTATCTATCTATCTATCTATCTATCTATCTATCTATCTATCTATCTATCTATCTATCTCTCTCTCTCTCTCTATCTCTCTATCTCTCTATCTCTCTATCTATCTCTCTATCTATCTCTCTATCTATCTATCTCTCTCTCTCTCTCTCTATCTATCTATCTATCTATCTATCTATCTATCTATCTATCTATCTATCTATCTATCTATCTATCTATCTATCTATCTATCTATCTATCTATCTATCTATCTATCTATCTATCTATCTATCTATCTATCTATCTATCTATCTATCTATCTATCTATCTATCTATCTATCTATCTATCTATCTATCTATCTATCTATCTATCTATCTATCTATCTATCTATCTATCTATCTATCTATCTATCTATCTATCTATCTATCTATCTATCTATCTATCTATCTATCTATCTATCTATCTATCTATCTATCTATCTATCTATCTATCTATCTATCTATCTATCTATCTATCTATCTATCTATCTATCTATCTATCTATCTATCTATCTATCTATCTATCTATCTATCTATCTATCTATCTATCTATCTATCTATCTATCTATCTATCTATCTATCTATCTATCTATCTATCTATCTATCTATCTATCTATCTATCTATCTATCTATCTATCTATCTATCTATCTATCTATCTATCTATCTATCTATCTATCTATCTATCTATCTATTAAAGTGCAGCATGGCCTGGCACCACCTAATTTAAGCAATCTACTGTAGTAACTGCTGCGACAGAACGTTACGCGACCAACAAATACATCCTTCCTCGAACGCAAATTGACCTGTTTAAGAATAGCTTTGCATTCTCAGAACCTAACCTGGAACTCTCTTCATTTTAACATTAGATCGTGTACCACTCTTCCTTCGTTCAACCCTACATTAAGGCAACATTACCTTAATATGACGGAACCACTGATTTTGTCAACTGTTTCGCAATGTGCTACTTGATTGTTTGATCTGCAGATGATGCGTCTTAAAATGTACGTTTAATTGTACCATTTGATTATTTGATATACACAGGGCTGTTTGTTATCATGTATTGTGCAATTGCAACACCAATACTGAGTACCTTATATATTTTTTATATGCTGCATAATAGTTCCTAGTTGTCTTGTCGTTGGCACATAATTATGCTTATGACTGAAATTCGCAGGATGTGAGTGTGAATGATACGAGGAACGATTGCAAGATTAGGTTTCCGCCTATAACCTGTATCCTTGTTGTGATTAAAATGTCTGAATCTGAGTCCCCTTCTCGCTCCCTCTCTTCCACCCTCTCTCTCTCTCTCTCTCTGTACGCGTTTTATAGCATGGTGGTAGGTGGCGCTAGGTATAACCATGGGCGCTGTATGGCCTCAAAGTACGCCTTTAACATGTGTTCTGCGCGCCTAACAGCAGTGTGCGCTTGATCAGTTTTCCTTGCATAGAAATTGTTTGTCTTTTTATGTAGCAAGCTGCATGTTGAGAAGATTCTTTGTCTCTCCCCTGTGCTAATAGAGATAACAATTATGAAAATGTGAGAGACCTAACTTCACCATTTCGCTTAGCTGTTGTACGACTCAGAAGCAGAACCTGAATAAGAATCCTTATTGTCCTCATGAGAACACACATACATACACACACACACACACGCGTACGCAGAAATGTGTGTGTCGCGTACACATTATCAACACAACGGTGCAACAACAATAAAAGACACTTTAGGAAATAAAAATAATAAAATATAACACGAGTAAGCACTGTGACAGCAGAAATATTGACGACAAACATGTAGTAAATTAGCTTAGCGAAACAGAGATACCATCGAACGAAACTGGACGGTAATACAACAGTTAGCCAACAAGCAGCCCACACATGGCAAATTAATTTCCTTGAAACAGTCACACCGCCAATAGCTACCGATACCATCAACAGGCTTGGCGACCAAGAATTCTAACTAGCATACTTTAGTCAAAAACTAACCATAGCGTTGTCTTCGATTAACTAACTTACTGCACCATGAGACACTAAGTAGCTCACTCCAGCCAAAAGTTACCAAGATGATGTCCCCCGTATTGGGCAGACACCGCTTATCGTTATGGCATCTGTTCTTCACTCTATCCCTGATACTCCACTTGAAAAGTGATTATGCGTGCACAGTGACAAGAGAGAAGGGGAGGAACTATTCAAATTAGAACCATAATTCTGTAGAGGCGAGATTATCGAAAACAAGAGCTAAAAACGATTGGTCAGAAGACTATTGGGAACTTTTGCATACCTTTGGGGACCAAATCTCAACTGATCAGTCGCAAAAGAACTGTTAGGCTGTGAGGGTCGACCAAAGGAACAAACTGCAGTGTTCGTCTATCTCCATCTCATCAAGAGGGTGCTAGAGACGTAAAAGACGATTTCACGAGTCCTAGAGTCTACAAGTAAGATAACACTAATAGTTTTGATATGTGTATGTTTATTGTATATTGATTGCCATGTATAAATAATATGTTCTTGATATATAGTTACAGAAACAGATTAGTGTTTCTGAGACAGTATGCATGTGGTTTGAGGTACCTTAGCCTTAAGATTCGAATTGAATTGTGCATATGGGAACCCTGCAGGTGTCTGATGCTATAGACACTTGGCAGAGGAGACCGCACACTTATAGCTAACGAGAATACTGTAGCCAGAGCTCCGACTTTTCCAGGTCGGACCTGGGATCACGTTTGTGGAGACGAACGCCTGACCGTCGCTCCCGTGGAACCAAGGAGAACTACCACGATTCTACCTGACCACGTCCAAACCCCACAGCTTCAAGAGCGACCCGACTTACCTTAGTTAAGTCACCCACAACAACTGAGTCATACCCTCGAGAAACTAGAACATTAGAAACGTACGAACAGTGAAAATCGTAACCGCAGGTAGCAAATGACGAAAGAAACCTGTTAAAACATTTTCCCAGCACTTGGAACTATATTACTTATTAATTTACCGATTAATGCAGAAATGTTAAAGTTTGTGTTGAATATATAAAAAGTGAAATTACATACATACGACTGGTGTCATTCTATTTGTATTGTTGTGTAGTTATTAGTTTTCTTCTCTTGAGACATAATAATCTAGTCTTTTGATTAGTCATCACCGGTTCTCAAGTTGAGCCAAATGATACTAAAATTCCCGAGAACAAATATAAATTTTATGTGACCAAAGTACCGTGATCTGTCTCTCACACCACTTTAGGACTTCTGGTAAAAGAACGATCGATAGTGGTAGCGCATCGCCCATCTATCAATAAGTCTTACCCCCTAGTAAGATAAACGTATCTTTCCCAGAATATCATCACATATGGGGGCTCGTCCGGGATAATAAAATTGTATCTATATCTTGAGTAACCTAAGATAATAACGAATAGACAACATTACCTCACTTAGGATTCGTAACAGTGGTTTAGTACAAAATCCGAGAGTTGACTCAGTTACATTGGGAAAAACTTTTTTCTTGATTTTTGAATTGCATGATTGAATTGATTGTTGTATGCACATGTATGTATTGATTGATGTAAGATAAGTGTTTCTTATGCATTGATTGAAAATTGTTGTGGATTGCTGGTAACATCTTACATAGGGATATCTTGATTGTACTTGTGTTAAACTAGATTGACTAATAGTTGTTAGGTTATCTTGCTTTTGGACTCTGGAAATCTAGAAATCTATCATGGCCGACTTCGTTACAGTTCGCAGAGAATTGCGCGAGGAGGGTCAAGCACTTGGTTTAGCAGGTCAAGATTTAATCACGTATGTAACCTCAGAATGGGATAAATTGGAAAAATCCAGAGCTGAAGATAGAGATCGTGCGGACAAGGCTGCTGAAAAGTTAAAAGGCATGGAATTAGATATGGCAGAACGTCTAAAAAAGATGGAAATTGAAGCAAGGGAAAAAGAAAGGGACCAGTTGATAGCAGCTCGGGCAACTGACCCGAATATTAGCCTACTGTCAAACTCATCGGACAACCCTCCCCAACCTCCGTCCATCACTCCAGGCATGAATTTTTTTCTAAGTCCATTTGACGAGAAAGTTGATAGGATAGATGCATATCTTGATCGGTTTGAGCGCTTAGCACAGGAATTCGAACTTGACTATAACAAATGGAACATAAAATTAGCTCAAGGATTGAGAGGTACAGCCTATGACGTGTACGCGAAATTGCCCACAGGACAAAGTAACGATTACGCAGCTCTCAAGAAAGCACTCTTGATTTGGTTCGAGTTGACCTCCGAAACCTACCGTAAAAAATTGCGCAACTCGCGGAGAGAGAAAGGTGAAACTCACAGTCAGTTTGTAGACAGATTGGAAACCTACTTGCGTAAATGGTTAGCCTTATCCAACCTAGGAGAAACATTCGCCGAACTAGCAGAACTAATCCTTAGCGAACAGTTACGCGATGCAATGACGCCAGAAACTAGGATGTTCACCGCGGAACAAGGTGCCGAGAACTTAGCTGATCTAATCAAACTAGCGGACCGTTACACCACCGCGCATGAAAACGAAGCTAAACGCAAGGTAACAGATAAATCCAGCAGAGATGGAAACAACCAGAAACTCCACCCACAACAAACACAGCAGTCTAACCAGAATCAGCAGAATTCGGATAACAAGAAAACCCAAAACTCGGTGAAACCGCCCGGTCAAGGTCAAAACCCCCGGAAATATTGTTCTAACTGCAAAAGAACTAACCATAACACTGTTGATTGCCGTAGAACAGCGAATCAAACGCACACAGTGGCTGTAAGTCAAACTAGTACCGTTGAACTGGAGACTTCAGATAAGTCTCGACCCCCAGTCAGTGAAACCGTTGTAGTGAACGGAAAAACCGCGTCATGTCTATACGACACCGGATTATCGTACGATGCAATCGTCAGTCGAACTCTTGTAGCGGCTGAGGACATCACCGACGAGACCGTCACTTTGCAAGGCCCTGATCGATCCATACCCGCTTCCACCTTACCAATCGCGATGGTCCATGTAGACTCCCGATATGTGTCAGGAAAAGTAAAAGCGGCAGTAATGGATGCACCTTTGTATGACATCATACTAGGGTGCAAATATGTGTATTTAGGGACGCCAATTGCGCCGGCATCGGTTGCATCAGTCCAAACTAGAGCACAGATAAGACAGGACGCTGCAGATAATCTCCCTGCTAATCCGGCACCAGCCGAGATGAGGGCAGATCAACTAGCTGACCCCACATTAGCTAAATGCTACAAAAAACTCCCTCAGGTGCATAACCCACCTAAGAAAGGAGAGTTCTTTGAGAAAAACGGACTACTGTACAGACACACAGACCACGACCACTCTCAATTAGTTGTCCCTGCCAAACATAGACCACAGGTACTAGAGGTAGGACACTCCATTGCATTTAGTGGGCACATGGGCGTGAATGCAACAATTCAGAGAATTACCGCTCACTATCATTGGCCGGGAATAACAGGAGACATTACGCGCTTTGTCCGCTCCTGTCCCCAGTGCCAGAAGGTAGCATCAAAGAGATGGACCGTCCCAGTAACGCTAGGCGAAACGCCCGTAACCGGTACCCCATCCCACAGAGTAGCAGTAGAGATCGTAGGCCCACTGCCGCTCACAGAAAAGCGCAAACACCTACGCGACGCCGCAACATCCACAGATCATTTAATGGCTTTGTCTATAGCAGAAGAAGTCGAAGCAACAGAGGACTTAGCTATCGAGTATCCGCTTAAAAGTAGCGAGACGTACAGAGACGTAGCTATCAACCCAAAACTATCGACAGACAGACAAAGACAGATAATGGAGATAGTTGCACAACACCAAGCAGTGTTGACGGACATACCTGGACAGACACCGTTAGTTGAAGTGACAATGACCTTGACTGACACTACCCCTGTCCGAGTAAAACCGTACCCTATCCCTCTTGCCAAACAAACCGCTGTCAAGCAGGAGATAGCCACCCTATTAGAGGCTGGAATAATTTCCCCCTCAACCTCCCCATACAGCGCTGGAATAGTTCTATTACGCAAACCGAGCGGAGAGCACCGCCTATGCATCGATTACCGCCGACTCAATGCCGTGACGGAATTCCAAGCTGAACCGCTACCAGACACAGCACAACTGTTCGCGAAATTGCATAACGCAAAATACTTTTCGCGAATAGACCTAAGCAAAGGGTACTATCAGATACCGGTGCAAGAGCACCTAAGACCGTATCTAGCCTTCAGTACAGCTGATGGCCACTATGAGTTCAATGTCTTACCGTTTGGACTGAACAACGCACCAAGCATTTTCTCACGCATGATGAAACAACTTCTCGCGCCCATTCAAGAAGAAGAACTCCATCACTTTATGGATGATATCTTAATCGCGACCCACACCTGGGATGACCATTTAAGACTTCTCTCTACCGTTCTTCAGCGACTTAGGGGAACCGGACTAACAGCCCGACCGACAAAGTGCCTGCTAGGATACGAAGAGATAGAATTTCTCGGTCACACACTCAGACACGGCAGTCTTCTTCCGGAAGACAAGAACATCGCGAAAATGAACAAGGCACCGCGCCCGATAAACAAAAAGGATGTGCAATCGTTTCTAGGTCTATGTGGCTACTACCAGAAATTCGTGGCCAACTTCAATTCCATCGCCGCGCCATTGTCTGATCTAACCAAGAAGAAAGCGCCCGAGAAAGTAGAATGGAATGCCGAGTGCGAAGATGCGTTCCAAACCCTGAAAGCTAGACTCACCTCACAACCCATCTTGAAGTTGCCCGATGCAACCCAACCATTCGTGCTACGCACAGATGCGAGCAATCAAGGTTTAGGAGCAACCCTACTACAATCTGACCCCAATGACCCTACACTCCTCCTGCCAGTCGCGTATGCCAGCCGGAAATTAAACAAAGCGGAACACAATTACGCAACAGTAGAAAAAGAATGTTTGGCATTGGTCTGGGCCATCCAGAAATTCCAGATGTATTTGTATGGCGCTCATTTCAAGGTGCAGTGCGATCACCAACCCTTAACCTTCCTTGCGTCATCGCAGAAACTCAACGCCAGACTCATGCGTTGGTCACTCTTGCTACAGCCCTACTCATTTCATGTAGAATACATACCCGGGAAGAGTAATCATGGAGCTGACTACCTCAGCAGATACCCCGTGCCCACTGTAGACAAACCTAACCTTGCTTCCAACCCCTCACAGTTGCGGGTGGATGCACCCAGCTTTGTACCCCAGTGACCTCTTCCCCAGTACTCTATGTAAATAATGCATGTACATATTTGCGCCACCATTTCAGTACCAATTCTTACCTACGTGTAAGAATAGTTTTTGGGGGGCCTATGTGACAGCAGAAATATTGACGACAAACATGTAGTAAATTAGCTTATCGAAACAGAGATACCATCGAACGAAACTGGACGGTAATACAACAGTTAGCCAACAAGCAGCCCACACATGGCAAATTAATTTCCTTGAAACAGTCACACCGCCAATAGCTACCGATACCATCAACAGGCTTGGCGACCAAGAATTCTAACTAGCATACTTTAGTCAAAAACTAACCATAGCGTTGTCTTCGATTAACTAACTTACTGCACCATGAGACACTAAGTAGCTCACTCCAGCCAAAAGTTACCAAGATGATGTCCCCCGTATTGGGCAGACACCGCTTATCGTTATGGCATCTGTTCTTCACTCTATCCCTGATACTCCACTTGAAAAGTGATTATGCGTGCACAGTGACAAGAGAGAAGGGGAGGAACTATTCAAATTAGAACCATAACTCTGTAGAGGCGAGATTATCGAAAACAAGAGCTAAAAACGATTGGTCAGAAGACTATTGGGAACTTTTGCATACCTTTGGGGACCAAATCTCAACTGATCAGTCGCAAAAGAACTGTTAGGCTGTGAGGGTCGACCAAAGGAACAAACTGCAGTGTTCGTCTATCTCCATCTCATCAAGAGGGTGCTAGAGACGTAAAAGACGATTTCACGAGTCCTAGAGTCTACAAGTAAGATAACACTAATAGTTTTGATATGTGTATGTTTATTGTATATTGATTGCCATGTATAAATAATATGTTCTTGATATATAGTTACAGAAACAGATTAGTGTTTCTGAGACAGTATGCATGTGGTTTGAGGTACCTTAGCCTTAAGATTCGAATTGAATTGTGCATATGGGAACCCTGCAGGTGTCTGATGCTATAGACACTTGGCAGAGGAGACCGCACACTTATAGCTAACGAGAATACTGTAGCCAGAGCTCCGACTTTTCCAGGTCGGACCTGGGATCACGTTTGTGGAGACGAACGCCTGACCGTCGCTCCCGTGGAACCAAGGAGAACTACCACGATTCTACCTGACCACGTCCAAACCCCACAGCTTCAAGAGCGACCCGACTTACCTTAGTTAAGTCACCCACAACAACTGAGTCATACCCTCGAGAAACTAGAACATTAGAAACGTACGAACAGTGAAAATCGTAACCGCAGGTAGCAAATGACGAAAGAAACCTGTTAAAACATTTTCCCAGCACTTGGAACTATATTACTTATTAATTTACCGATTAATGCAGAAATGTTAAAGTTTGTGTTGAATATATAAAAAGTGAAATTACATACATACGACTGGTGTCATTCTATTTGTATTGTTGTGTAGTTATTAGTTTTCTTCTCTTGAGACATAATAATCTAGTCTTTTGATTAGTCATCACCGGTTCTCAAGTTGAGCCAAATGATACTAAAATTCCCGAGAACAAATATAAATTTTATGTGACCAAAGTACCGTGATCTGTCTCTCACACCACTTTAGGACTTCTGGTAAAAGAACGATCGATAGTGGTAGCGCATCGCCCATCTATCAATAAGTCTTACCCCCTAGTAAGATAAACGTATCTTTCCCAGAATATCATCACAAGCACTTATACACAACATGAATATAGTATATCACATTATGACATCTTAAAAAAAAAAAAAAAAAAAAAAAAACGAAGTCACGCATCCAACATTCTAAACCATAGCAATACACACCCTCCCACCTGCATACATCTACACGCGCGCGCACACACACACACACACACACACCCACACACACACACACCTACCTATGCACACCATGAATTTATTGAAAGAGTATTTAGTGCAGGCTGTAGACAAAACAAAACAAAACAAAACAAAAACAATTGTAGTAATCCTATCCTATCCTGTCCCATAACCCGAAGGTCGTAGGGGCACCACAGATGATCGTTTAACCAGCATACTCCATCTTTCTCTGTCCTCAGCAGCCCTCATGGCTTCGCTCAGTGTCAAACCAGTCCATTCTCGAATGTTGTCCTCCCACCTCTTTTTCGGTCTCCCCCTTCTTCTACCTCCTTGCACTGTGCCTTGCAGAATGGTCTTTGCAAGGCCTGATGATCTGGTGACGTGGCCATACCATCGGAGTTTCCGTTTCTTCACCACTGTGAGCAGGTCATCGTGTTGTCCAATGGCTTGTGTGATGGTCTGTCGGACTTCGTCGTTGGTGATGTGTTGGGTATAGGAAATGCACAGAAGTCTTCTGTAGCACCTCATCTCCATGCTTTGTATTCTTCGTTGGAGATCTGCTGTGAGGGTCCATGCTTCGCAAGCATATAGGAAGATGGAGATGACCAGAGAGCGCAGCAGTCTTACTTTGGAATGTAGACTGATGGTTCTGTCTTTCCAAATGGGCTTCAACCTTGTCAGGGCAGCAGTTGTTTGTGCGATCCTGGAGAGGACTTCCTGCCGAGACCCATTGTCTGACACAATGGCTCCTAAATATTTGAAGCTGTGCACTGTGTTGAGGGATTGGCCTTGTACTTTGATGTCCGTGTTGATGCCATTGGTGTTGTTGGTCATCATTTTGGTCTTCTCTGCACTTATTTCCATTCCATAAGCTCTGGAGGTGGTGTCAAGCCTCTGTACAAGCTGTTCAAGTTCTTGTTCCTCTCCAGCCAATCCATCAATATCATCCGCAAAACGAAGATTGGAGATTGCTCTGCCCCCTATGCTGACTGTGCCTTCGTGATCTGCAAGAGCATCTGACATGATGCGCTCTAGGAAGATGTTGAAGAGTGTTGGAGAGAGTAGGCATCCTTGACGCACACCGATTGTTGTTCTGAACCAGTTCCCGATGACGCTGTTATGGAGGACTGCACTGGTAGCCTTGTCATACAGGCTTTTGATGACTTCTATAATTTTAGGGCTGATGTTGTACATTTTCATGGTTGCCCATAGAGCTGCATGCCAGACTCGGTCAAATGCCTTCTTGAAGTCTATGAACACATGATATAGATGTTGTTGGTGCTGTAGGTATTTCTCACAGATTATTCTGAGGTTGAAAATCTGTTCAGTGGTACTTCGCCCTGCCATGAATCCTGCTTGTTCTTCAGCTATGATTTGTTCAGCTTGTGGTTTCAATCTGTTGAGTATTATTTTCAGGAGGACCTTGCTGGGATGGCTGATGAGGCTGATGGTGCGGTAATTTTCACACTCCTGAAGGTTACCTTTTTTGGGAAGAGTGATGACAAGCAACTGGGTCCATGGTGAAGGCCATTCCCCACTCTGCCAGATCTTGTTACAGATAATGGTGAGAGCATCAGTCATCGCTTCTCCTCCTGCTTGTAGCAGTTCCGCTGGTATGTTGTCCACTCCCGCTGACTTCCCTTTCTTCAGCGATTGCACTGCTGCCTCAACTTCTTCCCGGAGAATTGGGAGGATTTCTTCTTCTTCTTTGCTCTCGGGACATGCTAGAACTGATGGGTCTCCATTTGGTGTATGGTTGTAAAGGTCAGAGCAGTACTCTGTCCATCTGTCCAAGACTTCTTGTTCTTCTGTAAGGCATATGCCAGACTTGCTTTGGATAGTGGAGACTTTGGGCTGTTTAACACTTGTCAGCCGCTTCACAGTCTGGTAGGCCTTCTTGCTGTTGTTCTTGTTCAGATTGTTCTCTATTTCCTGGCATTGATCTTCTATCCAGTTCTCCTTTGCTGTGCGCATGCCTTTTCGGATGTCATTGTTGATTTTTCGGTAGACATCAGCTCCCTGTGAGGTGTTCTTTTTCTTTTTTAACTCTCTTCGTTTATCACACAGATCCAAAAGTTCAGGTGTGATCCACGGCTTCTTCTTTGGTCGGTGCTTGCCAAGGATCTCAGTGGCGGCATCTGTTACAGCTGAGTTGAAGGTATTGGTCATGGTGTTGACATCTACTTCGCCTGCCCCAAAATAAGCAGTGGTGCAAATTTCCCTCCAATTGTGGCCTGAAATATTTTTGCCACCTCCGGGTCTTGCAGTTTGTCCAGGTCGAACTTCAGCCTAGTGCACTTTGCTGTATTTACTCTCTTCAAATGGAGCCGGAAAGACATCATCACGAGATCGTGGTCACTTCCAATGTCTGCTCCTGGAAAAGTGCGTGTCCTGCCAATGTTGATACTTGATCTGAAGCGTTTCTTGACCATGATGTAGTCGATCTGGTTGTGATGTTCCCCGCCGGGACTGTGCCATGTCCATCGTCTGGATTTTTTGTGGAGACCAAGCGTGTTTGCCAGTACCAGATTGGTGTATCTGGCAAACTCCAATAGCCTCAGACCCCTGTCATTTGTCTCGTTGTTGCAGTGGGGTCCACATGTGTCTCCCCAGTTGTGGTGCGCATCTTGGCCAACCTTGGCATTCCAGTCGCCTTGCACTATGACTATGTCCTTCTTCGGCACTTGGTCAAGGACCGCCTGTATATTTTCATAAAAATCCTCCACTTCGCTGTCTTCATAGTCTGATGTTGGGGCATAGGCCTGGATGATGGTAATGTTGAAAGGGGTTGCTCTCAGACGGATGGTAATGAGTCTACTGGAGACTGGGCGGCAACCCATGACAGTGGCTAGAATGTTCTTGTGGACCAAGAATCCAACGCCGTGCTCGTGCCTGTCATCTCTACCGCTGAAATAGAGCTTGTGGCCTTTGTCAGTCGTTGTTTCACCTAGGCCTTTCCAGCGCAGTTCGCTGATACCTAGAACGTTCCATCGATAGTGGTCCAGCTCGTGGGCCAGTTCTTCTAATTTTCCTTCCGCAGTTAGGGTCCTGACATTCCAGGTTCCTATGACGATGTTGTTTCTCGTGCGGATCTTGCTAATTTGTCCATCAGTAGCATACTTAACACCTCCGTCCTGGTGGCCAACGGAAGGCGCGGTCCTTGTGTAGCCGGGCGACGACCGATCCGTGTCACTTATATTTATAACCTAATGTTCCAAATACAATAAGGGGACGCACCAGCCGTGCAAAGTCCGGGTGTATTCCAGTTCAGTACAGAACGACAGCATTTCCTTAGAATGGATTATTAGTTTTACACACAGCAGGACTCAAGAAAGACCTGAGTTTCAAAGGAGTATACATTTTTGTGATATTATGCACCACCGTCGCCGACTGCTCTATAGCCGACGACAGTTTTGTGATATTATGAACCACCGTCCTCTGGTTAAAATAATGATCATCTGTGGTGCCAAACGACTTTCGAATTACGGGATAGGATAAGATAAGATAAGACGCATCACCATCTCCGACTACTCTATGACGACAGTTGTCCAGACTGCCATGCAAGGAGAAACTGGTCCAGTACTTGGTTTTATCATAGACCATAATACAGGATGCTATATACGCGCCTTTCCCCAAATCAATCAGGCTCAAAGCGCGGCGATCTATACCAACATACACGCTCACCTGTCTCATCCACCCTCACACACACCAAATTCACATCCATCACTCAAACAGGTGATGTAAAGGCAGGGAGATCGCTACTAGAAGACGGAAAGAAAATCGAATTTTTATTTTTGAAGTTTTTATATTGACTGCGTCCTGTACCATTATTGAAGGGAGGGAGGAAACCGGAGTGCCCGGAGAAAACCCTCGGTGACCTCAATAGTCTCGTACCTAAGTCACATACGTTCGCCCCTTGCCGGAATCGAACCCGCGACCTTCGGCATAGGAAACCGGCGACTTATCCACTGCGCCACGAGGCCGCCCCATAATATATTGGTCTATGGTTTTATGATGAATGAGACTTTGCACTGACACTAGGCATACTTCTGCACGACTAACCTCATATGCATATACTATTTACGTAATCAAACGCGAGGCTGTGGTAAGTCTTAGTTACTCCACTTAGTAATTGCCCTGAGTGCTTGGAGTGTGTGTGTTTAGGCGTGTGTTCATGAGTGTGTGTGCGCGCGAGTGTTTTGCTTTGGGTTTATTAAACGATGATATGTGGGAAATGTATTAAACTGCAAATGTTATGTGTAAAGTGTGTATGTATTTTTGAGCTGTATGGTTATATCAATAAGTATGCCATTTTTATATATGAAAGCTACAGCGCTTATCCGTTAGGTATTATTAAGGCTTTGAGTAGCGATGTCTTAGTTGAAGTTATGTTGGGTGATTTGGCTTGTCTGTCTTTAAATAACAAAACAATTAGGCCGGAATTTTATTAATTAGTAACTGTGTGTACATGTATTTAATTTTACAAAGAGCGATATAAAGCTGACACTGTGAACATGGCGTGAAAGATGAGTCGAATGCAATTGTATGTGCATATTATTGTGGTTGTATTGTTATTTTATAGTGATAATTGTGTTGTCATATCCTGCTTTTAGCGTTTAGTGTAAATAGGCGCTAGCCTCCTGCACTTTAAATGGAATAAAACAACAACAACAACAACAACAACAACAACAACAACAACAACAACAACAACAACATTTTGTCATCTTGTAGGCATCTTTATGTTCTAACTTCATATCAGGTTAAACAAAAAACCCGTCCATTACTTTCAGAGAAACGTGCGCAGACGGCCTGATGGACGGACGGACAGAGCCAAAAACAATAATTTCCCAAGCAATCGAAAAGAATGAAGAAAAGAAAAAAGGACAATAAATGAAGAAAGAAAAGAAATATTAAAATAAAGAAAAGAAAAGTCTACATAAGAAAAGAAAGCATTGAAAAGAGAAAACAATAACATAATGATTGAAAATAACAGGAGAAGAAGAAGAAGAAGGAGGAAGAGGAGGAGGAGGAGAAAACCAAAGCAAACCAGCACCATGATCATCAGCACCGCCAACAACAACCACATTAATGCATGTTGATATCATCTTTCATAACCTAAGTAAGCTTACGTAAACAACAACAACAACAACAACAACAACAACAACAACAACAACAACAACAACAACATCAACAACATGTACAAAAGAAGTGAATCTTACTTAGCAGGTTTTGTGGTAGACTCTTCGGCAGACAACGTTGCTTTATGTTGTAACCACAACTATCCAACTTGAGTAACCTGTTTTGCTTTTTATCACAACTTCTCACATTGTTTAGGTGTGCTTAGGTCCCTGCAGCCAAGGGCGACGTACGTCGTCATATTTAATGCGATCCATTTCGCGTCTGCGTCGACTCCTTAAATCCAGGAATATTCGTTTTATCTTTAGTATCGCTCGTTCTAGGAACACTTAGTTTCATTTTTGTTATTGATTTGTGTGTTTTGTTTGTCGCCTTCAGACAAACTAGTTCGCTGTAGACATATTCAGTTATGAGACTTCCCCCATCCCAAGATTCGACGTTACTTTTGCTCTTTTATATTTCATATTTCTTTTTTTGTTTAAACCAACGTTGCAATTGATCATTATTTCGAGCTATTTCTCAGAATTTAACCAAAATAGGACATTAAATTTTGGCCATGTTTGGCTAAGTATATATTTATTGTAAAAATTAGTGTGAGAAGAGCTAGAGTTTTGGTCTACCTGTTTCAACCCCCGTTTAGGTGCTGCAAACAATAGAGATTGGAAATTTGACCCAGCCTTGCCAGTAGTAAATGCCCATCACATATACATACAGGTTCAGCGCATTTACAAAAGGATTCTCAGCTGGAAAGTAAAGTGGATGCCTTTTGAGTCACCAGTGTTGATGAAGATTCCTACTAACACTTTTGTGCCGCTGTTTTGAGTAAGTTGAATGGTTGGTTGAAATATCATTATTTTGTCACAAGAGTTGGCGAAATTCAGGTCACTCTCTGAGCGACAAGCAGGGCTTACCAAGTTGGTGGTGGTGGCGCCTAGGGTTGATTGTTGGGAGAGGCGCGAACGAGAAGGGGCAGGGAAGCACTGATGTCCTCCTAAACCACAGGCGCAGGTATCTAAATACGCGAGCGTCTATGATTAAGCGTCTCTCTCTCTCTCTCTCTCTCTCTCTCTCTCTCTCTCTCTCTCTCTCTCTCTCTCTCTCTCTCTCTCTCTCTCTCTCTCTCTCTCTCTCTCTCTCTCTTTCTACCGTGGTATCAGTTTATCTGATGTAAGCAGTAAAGTTTTTGGTACAATTATTAATAGACGCCTACAGGCTTGGGTTGAGGATTGGAAAACAATATAACTGGTGAACATCACTATCTATATATATAAATTGCTTAGCCGGAAGTCCTTCTTCGACACTACTGTAAAGTTTGTCCGGTATGGACGCTGATCTGGGCAAGTGCTGGGTGCTGGGTTTCGGCCTGTTGTGCGCTCAAAACCTGCGAAATCGTTATAGCCGACATTTCCTTACCGAACGTTTAACCGTTTCTGAGATAAATAAATAAACAAAATGTCCACAAACTGCAATAGCCTCATTCCGCGCGCGGTTTCCATTCAACCCGTGTCAAGACCTTGCCGTTCCGTAATACCGCAAATTTTGTTTTATTTCCATTCAAAACACTTTTGCACTCATGTCACCAATCTTACAAAATTGTGTGTTTAACTAATTAAATTTGATTAATTAAAAATCGAATCGAGGTTTCAGCATGTTTTCTCATATAGACAAAAAATTGATGGTCTTTGCAAGAAAGCTTGGTAGCTCAGTTGTTAAGACTTTTGCCTGCCGTGCAAGGGGAACCGAGTTCAAATCTCCGGTGGGCCATATTTTTTTTAATGTTTTTTTTTTAACACTACAATATGGATATTTTGCTTTTTAATTTAGGCTTTTTGCCTTTAACTTATTTATTATTATTATTATTATTATTATTATTATTATTATTATTATTATTATTATTATTATTATTATTATTATTATTATTATCATTATAATATCTTACATCAAATTTTATTTTAAAACCCTGGTGTTTTTTATGATTTCTATTTGTATTATTCTATATTCATTATTATTATTATTATTATTATTATTATTATTATTATTATTATTATTATTATTATTATTATTATTATTACCAAGGATCGGGATGGGGTGGTACGTGTAGGTAAAAGGGGGTTACGGGTAGGTTTAAAGGGGCATGGGTAGGCATAACGGGGATACGGGTATATATAAGGGGGTATGGTGATGGTCGATTCCTTTCATCCATACCTGCGAAACGATCAACGGGAAGTATCAAGGAGAGTACAGGTAGGTTACAAGGGGGGTACGGAAGGTATCAAGGGGGTATGGGGAGGTATCAAGTGGGTTCGGGGAGGTATCAAGGGGGTATGGTGAGTCATCATGGGGGTGGGACGGGGAGATATCAGGGGGGGTATGGTGAGGTATCAAGGGGGATATGGGGAGGTATCAAGGGGGATATGGGGAGGTATCAAGGGGGATATGGGGAGGTATCATCGTCAAAATGAAACTCGCAGACAACAGTTGTCTCTGTCTACATTTTAAACAGCAACCTGTGTACCCTGGCTTGCCAGGGTACAAAAACCACTAGTTGATCATATTTTCACTTTGTTAGCTTGCGTTCAGAAACAGTTTTTGTTATAATCGTAACGTTATGTAGCCTTCATTGACTTTGAAAAATGTTTTGATTCTATTAATGGGAACTTACTATGGCCTGTCTTATTGAAGAATGGAATTAAGGGAAAACTTTCCCGTTGTGTCAAAAGTATGTACGTTAGTGTTAACACTCGTATTAGATGTGGTGCCAGACTTACAGATTATTTAAATTGTTCATTAGGAGTGAAGCAAGGGGACATAATTATGTAGTCCGATTCTTTTTTCTATTTTTATTAATGAACTGGCGTTGGAAGTGATAAATAATGGAAGACACGGTGTAACAATTTTTCCTGATTCTTTTGAATTGTTTATTATGTTGCTCGCTGATGATATTGTTCAGTTATCTGAAACAGTTGTAGGATTACAAACGCAACTCAATAGCTTACATAGAGCCGCTTCCTCTCTTAGTTCAAAGGTGAATATGGATAAAAGTAATATTGTTGTATTCAGAAAAGGGGGGTATTTAGGGGCTAGGGAAAAGTGGTTTCTCGATGGTAGTGTTATGCCTATAGTTAATGCACATAAATATTTAGGTATTTATTTTTCTACGAAGCTAAGTTTTGTTGCAGCATGTAGAGATATAGCCAGTAAAGCAAAAAAGGCACTTTTGTGTATAATGCAGAGACTTCGTATGTATAATAATCATTCGTTAGACGTTTATTTGAAACTCTTTGAGGCACAGATCCAGCCAATTATGCAATATGGTTCTGAAATTTGGGGTTTGGAAAAAGCAGCTGTTCATTGTGAAAAAATAAATTTGTTTGCCCTGAAAAAAAATTTGTATGTAGACATGCGTACTCAAAATGATCTTGTGTATAACGAGTTAAATAGATACCCTATTACCATTAATTCTGTTGTAAGTTTCATACGTTACTGGTTTAAGTTATTACAAATAGATGCTTGCAGATTGCCTAAGAAAGCTTATGATATGCTGTATGCATTGGATAATAGAGGGAAATAGACGTGTGTGACGAACGTACGAGTATGTTTGTTTCAGTTTGGATTTGGGTATGTTTGGATGAATCAGGGAGTGGGTAATGTGAAATGGTTTATTCGGGTTTTTAAAGAACGATTGATAGACTGTAAATGGCAAGAATGGAATGATCATGTAAACACGAGTGAACGGTTTGAGTTCTACAGATCCTTTTATAATATGTCACATGATGTGCCTTTGTATTTGAAATTGAATATGAATAGACACCTTCAGTATTTAATGACTAAGTTCAGATTTGGTATTTCTGATTTGGCTATTCATTTTTATAGATATCGGAGTTGCATCCTCGAAAACAAATTGTGCAAATTATGTAATCAAACCGAAGAAAATGGGTTGCATTTTTTACTCTTTCTCTATTTTGATGATCTACGTAGTATTGCCCCAAAATACTATAGAACCCCAAATGCATTCAGGCTGTCTTTATTGTTGTCATCAAATAATGGAAATGTTGTAAAGAAACTTTGTGTATTTTTGTACAGAGCGTTCAAGGATAGAGAAACTGTTTTGTTGTGATGTATGCATGTTTTGAAGATTTGAGATATTTTACTGTTTTGATGTATGTTCTGACTTGACTACTGTTGTATTGTGGTTTTTGTGAATAAGTTGCACACACCCATTCTAAAGGGGCTAGGCCCTTTTTGAATAAACATTCGTATTCGTGTTCTCTCTCTCTCTCTCTCTCTCTCTCTCTCTCTCTCTCTCTCTCTCTCTCTCTCTCTCTCTCTCTCTCTCTCTCTCTCTCTCTTCTTCTTCTTCTTCTTCTTCTTCTTCTTCTTCTTCTTCTTCTTCTTCTTCTTCTTCTTCTTCTTCTTCTTCTTCTTCTTCTTCTTCTTCTTCTTATTATTATTATTATTATTATTATTATTATTATTATTATTATTATTAAGGTCTCAAACCTGTCTCAGCAAAAATCGCGGGTCATTTTACTTTTACAATTTTACAGAAGTTGAACAGGTTTGAAAATAGTCTGCGCATATTTATTGGTTTGGGTATTTGCATTACTCACTGTTGAATTGATTGCTTCGCCTTCTTTCAGGAGAAATGTTCTAATTCGTTCATATAGATCAGAAACATGCGATACCCCGCGATTTTCGTGAGACGAGTTTGAGATTTTGATTTAATAATAATAGGAAGAGAGAGAGAGAGAGAGAGAGAGAGAGAGAGAGAGAGAGAGAGAGAGAGAGAGAGAGAGAGAGAGAGAGAGAGAGAGAGAGAGGCGCGTTATCATAGACTAGGCATGAAAAGTCCTCTTTTTGGCGGAAAATCCGCCAATATTATAGCCCAAGAAGAACAACCATGGGTGATCGGGTATTGGGAGAAGGGACCTATTACGTTGCTTGCTAGATGTATAGCTTGTACTCACTCGTCTAGGCTATTAGACATTCTTCCCACGTAAGTCAACGTTTTGTAATGACTCTTTAATCGATGGTTCACTTTTCCTGCAGCGGCACAAACAACAACAATAACAATATACACTTAAATCGATCAAGTCGGCTCAGTTCTCCGGGGCGATTGACCATGCCCCTGATGCTGCAAGTTGGCGTCTTGTGTGGCTCTATTTAGATCCTGCATTCGGCCAGCGCCTTGAGCAGTTTTTTGATCTGGTAAGTGTGATATATATTGGCGGATGGTTGGGGGTGGTAGGTGGAAAGGGAGCGTGAGGCGCAACTCGCGTGCGACCAGTAGTGTCCATTGTGATCTCTGTGTTTAATTTAGTTTTAAGTGTTTGTAGATTAATATGTGGCTTGAAAGCTGGCAGAAAGTTATATAAGACTGTTGCAGTGAATTCTACGTTGGCTGTATGACCAAATAGTTGACTGCCTTGCTATGATACGTATGTATTGAGTCTTTTGACTGGGTTTGATCTCTGACGCCATATTTGTTTACATGCGCCGCCATATTTGTTTACATGCGCCCTTCCCCCTTCATGGCTCGGTATACACAAAAGACTCTGATAGAGTGTAGAGTTTCCAGTTCCACTGCTGCCATTGACCTTTCCTTCTTGCGTGACCCTGTCCTCAAAGAACTGAGGCCGAGAAAGAGAGGTAGGAGAGGAAACCTACTGTACTTCGTCGTCGTTTCCTTCCATCCATTGTCTTAGGTAACACCCAGTCTCTGGGTAACAAGACTGATAAACTGTATGCCTGCTGCAAGTAAGCCTACATGCGTGAGTTCAGAGATGCGAACATTTTGTGCTTCTCTGAGACCTGATTGAAAGAAGACGTCCCTGACCCCAGCAGTACCCCCTTCTCTGTGCACCGCTGTGACAGAAGTGTCGAAGTCACTGGGGAGACTCGTGGTGGAGGTGTCTGCGTCATGGTAAACACTCGCTGGTGCACTAACGTGACGATTAGAGAGTCCTTCTGTCACGAGGACATTGAATTGCTGACTGTTGCACTTCGACCATTTTACCTGCCGCCCGAGTGTCGCAAAAGGCTAGTTCAACCCAGCACTAAGGCTTCTTGCCTCCAACGTTCAATCTGCTTTGGCCTGTGTAAGTTAAGTCGCTGACTAGCAGACGATAGAAGTTAGGTTGTTCTACACATGTGTAGGCTACAGCTTCACTACATAAGCCGTGACATCATCCAGCTGACCAATCACCCGCAACCCCCGCCAGGGGGCGCTACGAATCTCGTAGTCTCGCACGATAGCCGACCCCAGCGTGACGATAGTTAGTCTTTGTCTAAATCTCACAGGAGAAGGACACACGTTGAAAGATCTCTCTCAGGAAGACTAAGCAGGTGATGGGTGAAATTCATTCATATAGCCAGAGCCTGACATTGTCAAAAAGACGAGCAGGCATCTTGGTCCACGGCAAGGAACAAACCCCACAGAGAGGCAACCCTGACACGTGGCCTGCAACTTTGAGCAGCCGAAAGCATTGTGCTCCACTAGCTCAGTAGTCATCTAACAAGAAGAGGAGACACCAACACCACACACCGCCGATACAGTGAAGTCCACCGAAAACGTGCACGAACACTGCTCTAAAAAGGACTGTGCGATAGTCCACTATTCCAGAAAAACGAACAATAGGACCAAAGAACTAATAGCCCAATGATGAGACAGTAACAAATATCAACAACAGTAGCAGCATAGACCCATCAAGGAGCGAACTAGTCGAAGTGAATTTGGACATTTAGGTTAATAGAGTGTTTAGAGAATTGTGTATAGAGTAGAGGAAATAAATGTGTGATATTTACTGTTAAGAAGTGGCTGGACTACCTATTTTTTATAGCCGTGTGAGAGCTAGTGTGCCAGTGAATCTTTTACCATTTTCTCCCTATCTCGATAACTTTATCCGCACATAGACCGGGCGAAACATATAAATGTATTAAGATTAGTCATAGGGTGATTACACTAGCCAATCTCCGCAGACGAAAGACGAGTGGGTAATAGCATTCCATTGTGCAGAGCCCAGCAACAATAGACCCACCGTCACACTGAGTTCAACCAGCTCTTCATCACAGTTGTCTATGTCCACCCTAGGGCCAACACAAAGACTGCAGCCCACATACTCAGCGATGTCGTTAATTCTCTCTCCTCTGCTTCTCCAGATGCACCATTCTTCATTCTGGGGGAGACATTAACCATCTGCAGCTGAACCGTGTACTGCCAACCCTCAAGCAGTATGTGACCTGCCCCACCTGCGGTGACAACACCCTTGATCTCTGTTATGGCAACATCAAGAACGCCTTTAAGTCTCGTGCTCTTCCCAACCTGGGCCGGTGTGACATCGTCACAGTTCCTAGTATCTTAGCTGGGATGGGAGCGACTGGGAGCATTCTGATTGGTCGACGCGTTACAAAATTTGACGCATGCGCACAGTGCTATCGTAGTCTTAGTAAGGATTAGGGTTAGGGTAAGGGTTTAGGGTTAGGGTTAGGTTTAGGGTTACGACGCCTAAGAACATCGTGAAAAAGCCGGCCAGACATGACCTGGCGCATGCGCAAAGGCACCCGGATAAAGTAGGGTACCCGGAACTTTGACGATGTGACACCGGTCTGTCCATACCATGGTACAGCTCAGAGAGAGAGAGAGAGAGAGAGAGAGAGAGAGAGAGAGAGAGAGAGAGAGACAGACAGAGACAGAGAGAGACAGAGAGAGAGAATCCGCCAATATTATAGCTCAAGAAGAACAATCCGGGGTGATGGGGTATGGGAGAGAAGGGACCTGTTACGTTACTTGCTGGATGTACAGCTTGCACTCACTCGTCTAGGCAATGCTACTACAAACAGAAGTTGAAATGTTCCAAGCCTGCAGTCCAGTCCAGCAAAGTCTGGAGTCCAGAGTCGGTGGAGATCCTCAATGGGTGCTTTGCCTGCACCGACTGAGATGTTTTCCTAGAGGATGACAGTTCCTTCGGTGAGTCCACCAGTATTGTCTCAGATTACATTTGTGTGGATCTGTTGGTGGAGACGAAGGAGTAAATGTGTACACTAACAGCAAGCTCTGGGTCACAGCCGAGCTGAGATAGCTGATGAGGGACACACACGGTGCTCTCCAGGAGGGAGATAGGGAGCTAGTTAGTTATTCATTGCTTACAAAGTCCAGCGGACTGCAAAGAGCCGAATCAGGATCACAAAATCAAGATCACAACTTGGCTGAAAGAGGACTCACCCCTGATCCGCATGAAAGATCTGCTGAAACAACCCCAGTGGTAACACTGAAAGCACTCCCACAGCCGGTCACTGTAGTACTACAATAAAGGCATCCCACGCAAGTCCCTCCTTAATTAATCAAACAAACTTTAGATCGCAAATTTAGCTTGTTCAAACCTACAATGGTGTGCATACCAATCTCTTAAAAGAATTATTAAAACAACCAGCGATAAACATTGAGTGTACACTTTTTGCAATCGGGCGCCTCCGTTGGCTGAATCTGTGATGTTTTTCAAATAAGAGTTCACAGGAGCATATGGTTAATAGCATAGCATAGCATAGCATAGAATAACTTAGCATGGTATATATGTAAGCTATAGGCCTTTAGTCTCAAGCTAATTCATTTGTTGAACTTAAGATTTTAAAAAAAAATACTCTATCGTTTTTATATAGCGCTTTTCCAGCTCAAGAGCTGCTCAATGGGATGGCCGATAAAGGATCTAACTCGAGCCACCCGATGCGCCCACTTGCAGCCTTTGGGCGCATAGTCCAGACGACCACTGAGCACAATCCTGTTGGAACTTAGGACTTATGTTGTTTTGTAGTGACCCATTGTGACTTAGTTGTTTTGTAGTGACCCATTGTGACTTAGTTGTTTTGTAGTGACCCATTGTGACTTAGTTGTTTTGTAGTGACCCATTGTGACTTAGTTGTTTTGTAGTTACCCATTGTCTTATGCAAGTTTATTTGTACAAAAACTCCAAAATCAATGGAGTAGATAAAAGCTTTGGAATTCTCTGTCTACTCTGTTGAAAAACAATAGTTGAGAAGTAAAAGCTTGCTCTGTTGTATGTATTGTGTGTTGCATTGCGAATAAATCCGACAACCAAATCACCATCCGTATTATTTAGTAGTATTATAATAGTCTGCTCACATTCCGATACGGGCGCCTATGCGAACCACATCGAAATGGATACAATCTATGACATGACGTTCCCTGCTTAAACTACGTCACTAGCATCATATGACGTCATAAACGCCATTATTAAAAACAAAAACAATGACGTTCAAAACATGGCGGGACACAAAGAAACTCGAGCGAGAAATGACAAAAACCAAGCAAGGCAAAATGATGCGAATTATTCTATAATAGAACAATGGCAGAAATCGGTCAAGGGTAACAGACATACCGAACAGAACTGGACTGTGCGGAATTATGACCAGAAGCGACCTACAGCCAAGGCATGTGTTGATTTTGTATTTCCACTCCAGACTTGCCATGGATGAAAACTTTCTCTTTTTGGCGTAAAATCCGCCGATTCCTTTTACGAATTCCTCGGTTTAAAAAATTTCCACCGATTAAAAAAAATAATTAAAAAAATCTAGAAATGAATTTGCGCCATTTTTGCGCGAAGAGCGATTGTAAAACCATAATAATATAATGATGATGATGATTATGATGATGATGATGATGATGATGATGATGATGATGATGATGATAATAATAATAATAATAATAATAATAATAATAATAATAATAATAATGGATGCTATATACGCGCTTTTCCCCAAATTATTCATCAGGCTCAAAATCAAGCCATGCGGTTCAGCTGCAACGATGGCCGTGAGCATAGGTTTTAGGGCTATTCTCATACTATCCTATCTTAACCTATCCCTAACTCGAAGGTCGCAGGGGCACCACAGATGATTGTTTAACCAGCGTACTCCATCTTTCTCTGTCCTCAGCAACCCTCATGGCTTCGCTCATTGTCAAGCCAGTTCATTCTCGAATGTTGTCCTCCCACACCCTTTTTCCCGTCTCCCTCTTCTTCTGCCTCCTTGCACCGTGCATGCCTTGCAAGATGGTCTTTGCAAGACCTGATGCTCTGCTGATGTGGCCATGCCATCTGAGTTTCCATGAATTCTCATACTGCCGGAAATTAAAGGCACAATCAGACTAGGCAAAGAACCTTCAAACCGGGATCCTTGGGGGACATCACTCTAATAATCCTTCTTAATAGGAAGGTTCGGGGTGGTTCAATAACTTTTTTTTTCTCGAGATTTTCAGATCTCGAACCAAGGTTCCTCAAACTTTTTGACCAAAAGATTCAGCAACCTAGGTTCGGGATCAGAGATACCCCCCCCCCCTCCCTCCCGCCCCTAGAGTTATAGGCGCTAGCGCTCCGCGCCGTCGATGCCCTCCGTTCCCAATCCCTACAGTCTTCATGCCTAAGACAGACACAGAGAGAGAGAGAGAGAGAGAGAGAGAGAGAGAGAGAGAGAGAGAGAGAGAGAGAGAGAGAGAGAGAGAGAGAGAGAGAGAGAGAGAGAGAGAAGGGGCACAACTCGGTCACAACATACAAATACGATGAAAAATCGATCAATCGCCCGCGGTGTGAGATGTAAAGAGAGAGAGTGAGATTTCAACTTTGTGCTATCGCGGATCCATTCTACTTGGGTCAAAGCCCCCGTGGGTGGATTTAACACTTGACCGTGTGAGTTAGTGTGTGTGTTTGTATTGTGTGTGTGCGATCGAGAAACAGAGACAGGGAAACAAAAAATCTGATGGGCGTATCATTCTTAAACTAGTTTACATGTACACATATACGCGATCGATCGCGCGCATGTGCGTGCGTTTGTGTGTTTGAGAGCTCGAGACGAGAGAGAGAGGGAGAGCACTAAACACGATGTGATGTCCTGACAATAATCGATTTTGTCTGGCGCTGGTGTCTGCGACTTGTGTTGTGCCGAATTTCAATATGGTGGCAGTCGCGAATGGTTACTGATATATATATAATCTATATAAGCCTATATAATATATATATATATATATATATATATATATATATATATATAATCTATATATATATAATATATGTATATAATATATATATAGTCAAACACATATTCATCTGTAGAATGGATGTTTAAAACATATGCAAGATACATAGGCTATATACTGTATATTGAAATCTTGGTACAAAAAACCCCCACATAGGTCCTTCTTAAAGTATATGTGGTATGGATGGTTTTATATTAGTGTGTATGTGAATAATTAGTATTTTAACTGTTCTGAGCTGAATAGGCGTTATGTGGGTTGTGAGTGGTACATTGTGTGGCGACAGCTGACCGGGAGTTTGTAACTAGGCTTACATGTAGGTATGCATGGTACGGTACGTGAAATCTTATTTCTTGAACTCTTTGCACAGAATCTCTTCAACATTTAGATGTATTTAAATCGAACTGATGTTATTGCGCATAACAAACACAATCTAGTTTCAGTGAAATAGTGTTTATTTATATAGATCGTAATATTATCCTGGATTTATTTATTATTTGTTTCGTGAACAAGGCTCACAGATTCCAATCTAAAAGTGAAACCCAAAAGTGTTCATGGACAGGTTTTCGCACAATTCTTTCAGACTGATCATATGCAAAATCGAAAGTGCTATTGAAGAGAAGCATCTGTTTCTGCTACCAGCTGTATGCCTAAAGAGAAACACTCGCACTACAGAATTTGAAGCTGAGGGGCCCTGCTTGTGAACGGACTATATTGGAGTTGTTTTTAAAATATAAATAAATTGTGGAACAATGACTTCCTACAAAATAATCGATTCGGTAGAGGCCTGTAAAACAGCGGTGGCTACACTGGAACGAGAACCTTACATCGCACTTGACTCGGAGGGTGTCAACCTCGGCAAGACCGGGCCGCTAACTCTACTGCAGATCGCTACAGCCAGAGAGCGCGTCTATCTCTTTGACGTCCTGCGAGAACCCCGGATGTTTTTGGAAGGAGGGTTGAGAAGAATTCTGGAAAACGATTCGGTGATCAAGGTAACGCGGTTTTATCCATGTATTTTTCTTCGTTATTTGTTATGCTTTTATTTTATTTTAAATTTGTTGTTTCTCTTTTGCTATGCAAAGGTAATAAGATGGTTGCAGTTAATTACAGGAAGTTACTTCCCCTGAGCTATGAAAATCACATGTTACCCGAACCAGGACGAAAACTGAAGAAGAAACTATCAACAACAACAACAAAAAAATGAAGAAAAGAACGAAAGAGGAGAGAAAAAAAAAGTAAAAAGAAAGGAAACAGCAGAAATAGAAGAATTGAAGGTCCCGAGTTCGAGCCCAGGCCGGGGCATTGTCTAGTCTGTGTCGCATGCATTCCATCATAACGGACTTTAAAGATCTTGACGCTCATGTCCTAGACGGATGAGTGCCGGTGACAAGAACACATGAAGCATGTACCTTGGGTAAAGCGCTTCACTTGGGGCTTCTGTACTTTCGAAAATGAAAGTGCCCGAATTTCACCCCGGTAATAATAAAGTTGTTAAAATTTAAAAAAACAACAAAAAAACCCCACCTCCACCACAAATAGCAGCAAGAAGAAGAAGAAGAAGAAGAAGAACAACAACAACAACAACAACAACAACAACAACAACAACAAGAAGAAGGTGAGAAGAAGTATCACTACCACTAACACAGGATCTACAACAGCAACAAGGAAAACAGTCGAACATTCATATATTTTATTTGCTTCAAACGGTACATTATTTTTTTCTATCTGTTCAGTGACATCGTGGTATATGCATTCACCGATGTTTTGTGTTCAATCCACCATTTTGAACTAAACATTTTGTATACAAAAAATTACCACTTAAAATCATTTTAGAATTTGGAGGTGAGAGGAATGGAGGGTCACTTTAAGTACCTGACCTTGATTCGATCTTGACCTAACCTTGAGTCGACCTTGACCTGTGTTATTTGAAGGTGCTGCATTCGGCTCGTAACGACGCTGAGGCGCTGTACTGGCAGTACGGCGTTGAACTGAGGGCGGTCCACGACACACAGCTGGCAGGTATAGAGCTAGAGAGGTCAGAGGGACGACTGTTTCCACCGCGGCAAAAGCTGCAGGAGATTTGCCGACTATGTCCTCACAAGCAACAGCTGTTGGCGCATGACAAAGACCTCATGCATGTGAGTTTCAGTGTGTTCTTTTGTTTCAAGTCTTATTTATTTATTACAATGATTTTAGACATTCACTCATACTCGCATACATACATACGCACACAAAACACAAACACACACACACACACCCACACACCTATACACGTTATCCTATGCATTCAAAAATGTTTCTTAAGTCTGTATACTTATGATAATGCTGGCTGTTTTCTATTACTGCCGCATTGTACAGTGTATTAGTGATTTCTGATTTTTTGGCAAGCGTAATTTAGCATCCTTTGCTTTGTGTATCCAATGGCAACAACGATTTACACCGGAGTAAGAAATGATTTATGGAAACTGGCGGCTGATCAACACCTTTAGCATACAAGTCGTTGTCCATTTTGTTACGCATGTGAGTCTGTCGGCAAAGTATTGCTAAAGGGGGTTGAACTGTGCACATGTTAACATAGTAGCTACGCACTGCGTCTGCTGCCGGCTCTGGCATTGCCTGAGTTATCGTTATCGTTATCGTTGTCAGAACCTTGAGCAGATAGGTGCGCTATCACTGTGAAGTTAAGTGTACTAAAATGTGAAAAAAGCATACTGTCACTATCTAAAATAATTGACTGCTAACCTTTTTATAAGGTTAACTACGCCAGTAAAATCTACGCTAATTTCAGACCAAGTTGCGAAAGCTGGATGGAGAGTACTGGTCACGGAGACCTTTGATCCCGGAGATGATTCACTACGCCGTGCATGACGTCATCGCCATTATACCGGAAGTATACAAAGCACAATTAGCGTGAGTAAATTTAGTCCACAGGAAAGTCCTTTAATGAACATGAACATTGAACATTGAGGTTTAACGTCTACACCCACCATTGGCGATATGGCAGACGGGGATTACCATCCCAGGGAAAGAGGGGTAGGGACCTGAATCAGAACTGAACCATCAGAGCAATCCTACTGCTAAAATGGACAGTGAAAATGGCCACATTTTATATCACCCACCACGGGATTCGAACCTGGGTCATCGGTGTGCCAGGCGAACGCTCTATCACTTGAGCTACGGCGGTGGGACCTGTCCTTTGAACGCACATACCCACGGTATAAGGGTGGTGGAGGGTGAAAAGAGCGAGAGAACGCGTGTAGGGAGAGAGACAGAGTGAGGGATGGGGGGGAGAGAGAGAGAGAGAGAGAGAGAGAGAGAGAGAGAGAGAGAGAATATGTGTGAATGGAGAGAGAAAAGTGGAAAAGAGTCTTGTGTCACTGCCAATGAATTTCGAGATGTCTTCTCAGCAAAAGCGCAAGAACAGCGCTACACATGGGGGGAAGGAGGGAAGGAGGGATGGGGGTGTCCTCACTCAAGAAAAGGGACGGGGGGTGGGGAAAGAGAGAGAGAGAGGGGGGGGGAGGTGAGTTATACATTTTGATTGACATACATAGCTATGCGAGTCTATCTACCCACCCTCCACCCACCCACCCTTTCCACCCCACTAAACAACAAACAAACGAGCAAACAAACGTCAAACACAACACACACATATATACTCCTTTTTTTTTTTTTTTTTTTTTTTAATATCTGTGGGAGATGAATCCTAAATAACCCAAAAATGTTTTTTGTTTTTGTTTTTGTTTTTTTTGTCCGTCCGCCATCCGTTTGTGCACAATTTGCAAGTGGCATAATTTCTCAGAATCTATCTCATCTTTCTCAACCAAACTGGGTAGGATGGTGTATACTCATGAGATCTCGAAAATGATCAGTGAATTAATGATTTCACCTCAAAGGTCAAGGCCCCAGGGTCAACTAATGTTAGTCAAAAATAACAATTTTTCACAACATTTTACTTTTGGTTAAAAGTATTAATTTTGAACTTACGATTCTTTCAAGCATGATAATTATCAATAAGATTTGTCACTCAGGGGATTGTACTATATAAAAAGGGATGTACAGCTACTAACTTTGTTGCGTCCCTTGATGTTATCAGGAAGGTAATACACATAGCTGCATCAACATCACGTCTTTCGGACAGCAATTAAATATCATCAAAACGTCTTTTAAAAGTTTATGTTGTGTATTTTTATGACAATAGGTTGCTTACAGGTTAAAAAATCATGTTGAAAATTTTGTTGGCTTGTAATCTGTTTATTTTACTTGTATGAAACGGACTTGGGAAGTCTGGATTCATGCATTGCAAGGAAAATCATAGGGCAGATTTATTATTTTATCTAGCCTAATTTTATCTGGATGGATATTAAGAGTGTTATTATTGGGATATATTTCCAAATCATATTGAAATGAATACACTTTTGTCTCGTTTGCCATGGATGAGGATGTATTTTGGTATTTTTGTTGTGGTTTGTTGGATGTTTGTTTCAGGGGTGGGTGTTGTTGTGCTCTGTGTATCTGTGTGTACGTTGTTGATTTTTTTAATGGGATGGAGCACGGATGATCATTTTTACAAGGAGAGAGAGAGAGAGAGAGAGAGAGAGAGAGAGAGAGAGAGAGAGAGAGAGAGAGAGAGAGGGGTGAGGTAAAGACATTAGGGAGTAGTGCAAAGGAGAGAGAGGAGGGGGAAGAAGGGGAGGGTTGGGAGGGGGGGGGGGGGTGTAAAACGAATAAAAATTTATAATTGTAAATATTCGGCTATATAATTAAAGATCCGCTGGATTTTATTAGGACATGCAGAATTGATCCTGACAATTACAAAACCTGAAGGACGACTAATGCATCTAGATCTAGCCTATTAATTTAGTAGCTATAGATTGATCAGCGCTGTAGTTTATTTGTGAAGTCACGACGCACTTGGTCTTGCAACATTTGAGGTTTCAACGTAGCAGACGACAGATTGCCATTCGGGATGCTTGTTTCTTCTTTGAAATCCATGTTTGTTTGATAAAGTGAATAAAGTTGTGTGTATAAGGTTTCAGAATGTAATGGACTTTGTACTCTTCATAGAATTATTAAGAGCCTGTGCTGTGTGTGCGGGTAAGATTACGACCTACAAACCATCAACACAAACCAAATTACAAAAGCAATTTCACATGTTGTTATCGTGGTTTATTTTTACATGCAGAATAAACAGAAATGATAAGTGTGCATTTTTACCTGTCCTCATCTCTCTGAAATGGAAAGAACGAAAGTTTATCGCATTCTTGTTTGTAGCGGGTGTCTAGCGCATTGATTGCGTTTATTCGGTATCGCCATTTCTTCCTGACGGTGAAACGGCACTTTACTCTTGCTGAATTTGCTGGTTTAATCGTGAGTGGCCAATCTTATAATGTTAATCCTTGGTATCAATGAGACACACATACTTTGAAAATCTGGTTAACCTCGCACCACGGTCAAAGTCACTGGAGCTGTTCAAACTCGGCTAGTATAGGTACTTTGAAGTGACCTTTACTCTAAACTATGAGATATATAAAGTCCAAACTAGTATTTAGAGATAATATATTTCATTAATGTTCCGTTTTTGCGTTGATCGTGAAAGTCAAGGTCATTTTAGGCCTTGCACAAACATTAAAACATTTCTCGTCGTACAGTAGAATGGCTGTATATTTGATTCATTTAAAAATGCTTTAAAATTGGGTTATTTGATCATACACGGGCATCGGAGGTCACATGGGGGTCATGATCATCCCAAGGTCACTGTTTTTTGTATTTTTGTTTTTGGTGTGATATAATACAACTTTTGTTGTAGTTTATCTGATCCAGGGTTAATAGTCTTTACTTTTTTCTTTAAAGATTTTTTTTTAAAATTTGGGTAAAACGTTAAAGAAATAAATTTTCTTTAAATTTTTTTGAAAATTAAAGAAATAAATTTTATTTAATTTGTTTTTTAAAAGAAATAAATATGTGTTAAATACATGAATGATTATTTATTGCTCAGCTCAGACCAAAAAAAGTGGTATGCAGTTAAAAAAAAAATTACATACAACTTGTGTTAGAACCCATGTAATCTATGAACACACTGAAAAAAAACCAAGAACAAATAATGTGATTTGATTTGATATTTTATTAACAACAAGAATAGAGGTATTAGACTTTTTTTTCTAATCTGTACTTGCAACACTCATTCACACCCCTTCCAAGCATTTTGGGGTGTCGGATAGCGCAGTGGTTGTCGCAAGTTAAGCATCATCCAGTGCGGTCGGCACTTGGATGGGTGACCGCAAAACGTGAAGCGACAAATAACAACGCCCCCAGTTGACTCAACTGTGACTGAGTACCTACTCACTTAAGGGTGGGGAAGGTATAGCAGCGAGGGAGAGAGATGAACATCACCCTCATTACGCTGGCCCAAAATAAGTGTGATCTTTAACATCACGCTCCCCTACGGCCACTTACCCAAGCATTTTAACCCAAGAACACCAACGAGACAAAGAAATTAGGCTAAGCATTCAAATACAGCAGCTAGAATAAAAAGAATCTCTCACATACACATTATGTATATAATATACACATATTTACAGAAATTCCCCAAAATTCTCCATTACAAAGTTGGGCAAACTTTCATCACTTGAATCACTGCAGGAAGCCATCTTCTTTTCACGATCTCAAAATTTAATATGAACGGATGCAGGGTAGGCTAGCGGCAATGTCTACATAGGCTAATCCAAACCGCATCAAACTGGCTGCAACTGGGTCAAACCGGCTTCGCGCATACTATGCGGCATAGGCACCTGTTGTTTGTGGCGGAAAATCAAACTGAAGTAACAAAATTTTTAACGAAAGAAATCGATAATCCTTACTTTTATTTTTTAATTCGTTGAATTTTCTGTAACTTTTTAAAAACATTACGCATTAAATTTTCTTTAACCAAAAATTTAATTCGCTAAATCGTTAAATCTTCCAACCCTGATCTGATCGTACATGAGTGTATTTGGAGCCGGAGGCCAAGGTCGTATCAAGGTCAAGAGCATCGAAAGATCAGTCGGTAGTACTTTGCATTTTAATGCCACCGATTCATTTCGTTATTTTTTAGGCACTCATTTTCATGTTAAATATTGCAAATATATATATTGAAGGATGTTATCATGATGAATGGGACGTTATCTCCCCAGTTATTTTGGTTAGTAAATCAGATGGCTCTTTCAGGACGATACTGGATCTTAAAATGTTCAATGAGTCTGTAGAATACCAGAATTTTAAAATGGAAAACTTGCACACAGCCATCTTAAAGATCAAACAGGATTGCTATATAGTAGAACTACTATTTTGTGCCAGTTAAATTGGACTTCATAAAATTTATGACATTTGCTTGGCGAGGTAAACTGTTAAGATATACCTGTTTCCCAAATGGTTTGTGCAATTGTGCTCGCTATTTCACTAAAATGATGAAACTAGTGTATGCACATTTGCGGGCCCAAGGTTTCATGTCAGCATTTATTGATGATTGTTATTTGCAGGGTTCCTCTGTCTTTAGAATAAGAAAAATATCAAAGCCACTGTTGATATGTTTGAGACTTTGGGCTTTGTGATTCATGAATGTAAATCAGTTTTAACACCATGTAAATACTGAAATAAATATTGTGATTGTCCAATAGCTCGGTTTAATTGATTAGTTCTTTTTTTAAAAATTTACATTATTATTATATTATAATTTAAAATGTAATGTGGTTTGTGTGTGCGTGTGTGTGTGTGTGTGTGTGTGTGTGTGTGTGTGTGTGCGTGCGTGCATGTACGTTCGTGAGTGCGTGCGAGTATGCGTCTTATCATTTCGATGAAGAAGACGTTAATTAAACAACCAATCAACCATAAGGAGCATTTGAGTCATATGGGCTTTGCCCTTCTTGTATCACTTTATTGTCGCATTCAGATCAAGGGTTAGATCAGACTCGCTCAAAAGGCTAACGTTTTACTTCAATTCTACACAAGCAAGCATCCGTGTCTAATAATACCAAATATATGTCCACAGCCTTCTAGAGGACCACGGCGCGCTCGACTCGTTCAAGATGCGCGTGCAGCTGGAACTGCGCAGCATCTGGTGCGAGGAAACGCGAGAGCAGATGGCCAGAGAAGAGAGAGAGCTGATCAAGAACATACTGGAAGGGTTCTTTGCGAATGTGGACGTGGAAGGAGAAGGTGGGGTACCGAAGCTGGAGTATATTGACAATGAGGTCAGTTGTGTTTATTGTCGAGTAGTAAACTGCTTACAACGTACACAGACTATCCATTGTTCAGTGGTAAATTGCATAGAACGTACACAGACTATTCATCATTCATTGGTACATTGCGTAGAACGTAACACAGACTACTGTATTCATTGTTCAGTGGTAAATTGCATAGAAACAGTCCCCCACAGCTCCGGGGTTTAGGGCTCGAAGTTCTAAGCATAGTTGGATTGTGTGTTTTATTTCCGGCAGTACGAGGATGGGCCTACAACCTATACTCATTACCATCCTTGCAGCTAAACCGCTTTGTTTGGCGATTGCTCCTCACGCTAATATTGCGTAAATGGAAGGAGATTAATTATCAAACTGTACAATATGAAGCTGTCATCCGGAAATGCTAAAACGGGTGAAGTTCGGTGACAACAGTAGCGTGAAGGAACAGAAACAACACACTGTCACAGCATAAAACAATTTATTTGTAGCCTCCATCGACATTTTTATGCATTGGCCTGTTCACAAACAATGACGCAATTGAGGGATTCCGGAAAAAAACACCACAACGACTTCGAGAAAGTCGATGACACACTTTCTCATGACCTTGTGGCGGCATCACAAGAAAGGCCATCTCTCGGGACAGCTATAGTAGCAGCTGGAAGAATTCATTGACCATCAGTTAGTGTGTATTATAGGACGGATCATCGGGTATGAAAATGACGGATTATTATCCTTGAATTGGTGGGGAGATGCGCTGTGGTGAGTGTCGCCCTTTTAAAGGCCAGCACTCGATTTGTTCGGTCATTCTGTAACCTGATTAGCTGAAATATTAGATCTGCCGGAAATGAAAGACGTAGTCTAACTAGTTAGAGAACTTCAGTGGTCGAAGATTATATTGATCGTACCGGAGCCATGCTTTTATTGAATTCCATGATAGAATGTACACAGAATAGTCACTGTTCAGCTGTAGATTGCATAGAACGTATAGAACGTACACAGACTATTCATTGTTCAATGGTAGATTACATTGAAATTGTATACGTGAACTATTCATTGTTCAATGGTAGATTACATTGAAATTGTCTACGTGAACTATTCATTGTTCGGTGATAGGTTGCATAGAACGTACAGAGATTATTATTTATTTGTAGTTTATTATTGCATTAGCCTGGGCAAATTTCGTTTTGTGGAGTAATCCATTTTAGAAACAATTTGATTAAAGACTGCACCTTTTTGAACACAGAACTATGGGAATGAAGACTTGGTGAGATATAGTTATCAGGCACATTTAACAAATGGTCCCATTTGAACACCTTGAGCATTCCTTGAGCTGGCAAGAACAATTATAATAAAAAGCCATTGCCAACAGTTGCTTTTGAACACGCACACTACCCAGCTTTAAAGATCCAACAGTTGTTGTTAATGATGATAAACTTGATTGATATAATTGTAAGCAACATTACAATGCTGACTACGATAGTTGTGATGCTCCACTGCGAGCTGGAATGCGTTTTAATATAATTATCGTGTGTCTCAGAATGTTCTGGGCGCCCTAGCCCATGTGCGCATCTCAGACGTGGACCAAATGGACTGCGCGGGCGCGGTGAGGAGCCTGAAGCTTCAGCACATGAAACGCCGCCTTCAGGAGCTGGAGAATGAGCTGAAGGTTAAAGTGAGTCTGAACCCATCTCTTCAAACTGTTACACTAGGTAATATGATGATCATAGAAGAGTTTATTAAATCGCTATTACTGATGTGAAAGCATTGGCAATTTAAACGCGTTCAAAGTGTCTTTGATTAGTGTTATAAAGAATACTAACTAGTAATAGATAATAGAAGTTTTGATGTAGTGGACTCTTTCAACGTAGTGGAGCTCTTGTTTGTCTTTCTACTTCTGTGTGAAGAAGTATTTTAATCCTTCTGATGAGAGTATAAATCAAGGTCTAATCTATGCACGCACGCATCCATCGCATGGAATTTAAAGATCATGCATAAATAACCCAGCACGCACTAGGTCCCTTTTCCCCATCCAGGTGGTCCAGAATTGTGCTCAGTCGTCTGGGCGTCAGACTTCGCGCTCAAAGGTTGCAAGTGGGCGCATCGGGCCGCTTGAGTTAGATCCTGTATCGGCCAGCGCCTTGAGCAGCTCTTGAGCTGGAAAAAACGCTATATAAGAACGATTAAATAAATGAATAAAAATATCATGATCAAAAGTTGTCACATATTTAGATACTTTGACCAACAAACTAGAAAACTTCCATGCTTATACCTGACCAAGGAGTTGAATCAAAGCGAAAAAGTGTATCTATGCTTCCAGGACCAGTCCGTGCTCCAATACTGCTGTTAATATTGCTTTTTCTACGTGTGTTGCAGGGTGACAGTTTTGAGCCTAACGCTGGAGTGTGCGGCCTGCTGCACGCCTACATCGCCATGTCCAGGGACCGGGAGATCGTCCTTCGAGGCAAACGCCTGCAAGCGGCGGTGGCAGCCATCGTGCTACAAGACGTAGTGCACAAGTACACCACCACCACACCTTCCATCCACGTGGCGGATTATGAGAAAAAGGTCTTGACGAGCAATCTGCGACCTTCAGGGGTGACAGACTCGTCTATTCACCCAGTTCTGCTGCAGCTGTTTTGGCAGATACGCACCGAGGAGTTGAAAGCGTCAGTGGCTCAGTACTACCAAAAGCCCTTTCAGATCACCGAGGGCTTTTTGCAAATGCTGAGGTATTATGCGCTCTTTGACGTCCCGCAGCAGCTCAAAGAGCAAGGGGTGCAATTTTTGCAGTATTTGGAGACAACAGGCGTGATCATTCGCCTTCACGGAAGTGTGTACCAGTGATCAAAAGACACAGTTCTAGTCCCAAGTCTTGTTGTTGTTGATGCCTTTTATTTTGTTCGACTTCAACACCAGCGTACTTCAAAATATCCAGTATTTTTTAGTATAGGCCTTCCTGGATAAGACTGAAACTGTACAGTGTGTATCCCTTTGTGTGATTATTTATTGCTTACAATGTTTCAGTGTTTGCACTTGACGCTTTGATGTGCCTATGTCTTATTACCTTGGTAACATGTGGAGGTAATACTGTTTATTATTTATTTGATTCGATTGGCTATTTATTTGATTCAATTTGCTTTGTGTGAAAAATTACAATTGTAATTATTGACATATTTGGATGTCTCATAATTTATACTGCCAGCCTAATAAAAGATATATGCGTTTGTCCGGTATAATAGTTGTTTCAACATGTGTGTTATTTAAGTGTTAGATAGTCACTGATTTTGGAACATTTTCTTGTGAAGCCAACACAAAACTAGATCTTCATACATAGTTTGAAATACATCACGTATTATCTTTCATTTGAAAGGTAATTACTCTCCTATAATAGATAGAGAGACGGAGAAATTGTGCAAGGAATGAGCGTATAAACCAAGATGTAGTATGTGCACGCATGCATTCCTCTCCTATACGGGTGAGTGCCAGCTGTACATAAAACACAACCAGCCAGCACTAGATACGCTACTATTCACTGTCAGTCGTTCACAATGGCTCAGTTGTGTGAGGCGTTAGACGGTGCGCAAAACAGAACAAGCTGGCGAATAGGGTGGTTTGGGTTAGAGCCTATTCTCGGCATTGAGCAGCCCGCTCATCTGAAAACGCGCTATAGTGTAGTATAGAAGAATAATTCAGTAGTAATCCCGTGGAACGGATAAATGCACGAGATCGTCTGTGGTTCTTCCAGTACCCCCGTTGGGGTGCCGGGGGCTTCAGTATAAATAGTATCCCCACTTTCTGGAAATTTAGTGCTTTAAATTCCCACTGTCGCTGTTTTTCTCATTTGCTCTTTCTCATTTCTGCTCTGTTCTATCAATCTGCTATACTATCGTCTTCTTCGCTAGACCAGTCTCCTACCTTTTTTCTTGAAAACTCTTCCGGGACAAGACTCCTTGTTTGTGTATGAGGTCTGTTGGATGAGCTTGGGAATATTGGACGCTCTGCCAAGTGGTCACTAGGGCTTCCTATGATGTTATTATTTAGCAATGTAGGCATTTTATATGTATGTGTTTTGTTGATAATTTATAATGATGTTTGTATTCTATTTTGATTTTGTAAACGGGGGTTCGATAAGTTGGGGTGAAGCCTCAGCCGTCCCCTGCGTGGGATGTCTTTATTGTAAAGTGACTGGCTGGTGGAGGGCATTCAATTTTCCCACTAGGGTTGTTTCAGCAGATCTTTTATGCGGATTGGGGGTTGTCCGGTCCTGAATTGGCTCGGAAGAGTCCGCTGGACCTAAAGCAACAATTATGTAATGTAATGTAATGTTCCTCCAGCATGATTGGATTCTATAGTAACATAAAGATTAAGTAGGCCTGTGTTTTACGCCTGGCAACATAATAACTCGCATCACTTACACGTGACAGTCTAGGTAAAGGATACATGTCGCAGTTTGTTTCGTGCTGTCAAAATGGCGGAAACTGCAAGAGAGGCCACCGTGGTAAAACAAAAAGGCGGGATGGTGTGCAAGGGAGGTAATTATGGCGGAGTCAAGCCCGCCAAGCATGCGTGATCTGCCCATTCGCTCATCGTTGATAGCACATGAGCAAATGGAACGATCACGTTAGCTTAGAAGGGGCCGCCATCTTTCTATACTGCACCTGAAATTGAAAGGTAAAATTAGTTTTGAAAAAGTATATTGAATAACTAAGATCCAACATTTGGTTCAATATTATAAAATAAACTGAGGAGTCGGTGCACAATATAGCCCACATTTTGGTAACTAGAGCCAGTTAAAGCAACCATATTCTATATTTGTATTTACTAACTGCCGTGACCGCCAGCAATTAGTCTTAGAAATTCAATTTCTACTAGCTATAAAAATTAACCTAAGAATTATTGGATAGTAGTAGTGGTAGTAGTAGTAGTAGTAATAATAGTAATAATAATAATGACGGACTGACAAAACCTAAAACAATAGTTCCTCAGCTATCGCTAGGGAACTAACAAAGACACTGACCATGTACTATAGAGCGTGGCGTGGACATTATCGCAGAAAAGGTCTCAATCGCTCAATATATCAATATAGAAATAAATAATGCAATAAATAATTAAACCAACAAACCCACGGAAACACAAACCAACAATTAAAATGCATCAAATGCGTCCTTTAAATAGGCTATTTGATATTTTATACGCATAAGCTAACTCCGTAGGCATACTCTCCATCAGTAATAAAAGGGCTTTCTCACCAAGTAATCTTCTTGGCTAGGTCACGAGTAGGATAAGTTTACACTGGTTTGCAAATATGAATTATACAATTATAAATACATAATAAATAAACAAAACAAAAAATAATAATGATAAGCACGTGCTTGCGTAAACAAAGAGCTACATCAATAAATAAATAATACAATAGTAAAGAAACGCAAATAATGCTTTGTTTGTTTTCTTTCTTTCATTCTATCTTTCTTTCTTTATTTCCTTCTTTCTTTATTTTTTTCTACTACTACTACTAATATTACTACTACTACTTCTTTTTCTACTACTACTTCTTCTCTTTCTACTACTACTACTACTTCTTCTTTTACTACTACTATTCTTCTTTTTCTTCTACTACTACTTCTTCTTTTTCTACTACTACTACTACTACTACTACTACTACTACTACTACTACTACTACTACTTCATCATCTTCTACTACTACTACTACTTCTTCTCTTTCTTCTTCAACTACTACTACTACCACTACTTCTTTCTTTCTATTACTACTACTACAACAACTACAACTACTTCTTCTTCTACTATTACTACTGCTACTTACTACTACTACTATTATTTCTTCTACTAATGCTACTACTACTTCTTTTTCTTCTTCTACTGCTACTACTACTACTTCTTGCTTTTTTTTCTACAACTACTACTACTATTACTACTAGTACTACTACTACTTCTTCTCTGTAATAATAATAATAATAATAATAATAATAATAATAATAATAATAATAATAATAATAATAATAATAATAATAATACAAAGGCATGAAGATGAGGTGCTACAGAAGACTTCTGGGCATTTCCTATACCCAGCACATCACCAACGACGAAGTCCGACAGACCATCACACAAGCCATTGGACAACACGATGACCTGCTCACAGTGGTGAAGAAAGGGAAACTCCGATGGTATGGCCACGTCACCAGATCATCAGGCCTTACAAAGACCATCCGGCAAGGCACAGTGCAAGGAGGTAGAAGAAGAGGGAGACCGAAAAAGAGGTGGGAGGACAACATTCTAGAATGGACTAGTTTGACACTTAGCGTTTCAGGGTTGCTGAGGACAGAAAAAATTGGAGTACGTTGGTTAAACGATCATCTTTGGTGCCCCTACGACCTCCGAGTTACGGGATAGGATAGGATTATGATTATTATTATTATTATGATTATTATTATTATTATTATTATTATTATTATTATTATTATTATTATTATTATTATTATTATTATTATTATTATTATCATTATTATCATCATCATTATTATTATTATTATTATTATTATTATTATTATTATTATTATTATTATTATTATTATTTTAAAATCGCTTTTCGTTTAAGATAGAATGACAATCTAGCAGCAACAGTCTTAGCATTATTTATACTTGATCATGCTAGGTCACTTTGTAATTCTAAGACAATGTCTTGCAGGTGTATTTGTTCTTAAATGACTAACCCACTAGTCCTCAAATTAAGAAGAGAAAGAAAACGTAAAGGAATGAAAGAAATACAGAGAAAAGCACGCATTTATTTCAACTTTTTGGCAGCAAGAACTATATTGGCAGATAGTAACAATTAAGAAAAAATAAGTGCCTATCTAGTGCAAAGAGGATACTTGCTAGGCAAAGTCCTTAAGATAAAGAAACATTAAATTTAGGTTTAACAATTTATTGGATCACTTTTCCTTTCCTCTGCATGCGCATTGAGCATGGAGAAAGCGCTATGCAAGACTACATCATCATCATCATCATCATCATCATCATCATCATCATCATCATCATCATCATCATCATCATCATCATCATCATCATCATCATCATCATCATCATCATCATCATCATCATCATCATCCTTAACATCAAAGACGTTTAAGTATCTATCACAATAAAAGAGCCCTACAACTAGTAATAATAATAGTAATATTGATAATAATATATTTTATAAAGCACAATTCCAAACTAAAAAGTCTGCTCAAAGCGCTCACACACATACTGTCACACAAGCTCTCGCAAAATTAGAGACTGTATAATACACTAAAACATGGAGCAATAAAAATGTAGGTACTAAACTACACACACACAAACACGCACAAAATCAATTTAAACAGTCACAACAGAAAAATAACATTCGTACATGTGCAGTACAATTAAACAAAAATAAAAAGTTGTAAAAGATGTAAGTAACACACAACCAAGCATAGCTTTATACAATTACAAAATAACAATACAGAGTAAATAAAATAACATACTGTCACAGAAGGCTGAGGTATCCCCTACGGACCCACTGTTGTTTCTCCTATGTGTATTATTGCAGGCCAGTGGCTGTACCGGAGAATATGTATATTGTTAATTACTTCTCCATGTGTTTAGTTTAGCCATGATGTGTATATGTATAGGAATTAGAGTGGAGATTCCAGTGGACCACGGACATAGAAGATTGTTCGTCGCATATATATATTAACAAGGCCTGTTTCTGCCATCAGTGAGACGCTCTGCACACCCTTAGTAAACACGGTGTTGCAGAAATTCGTCTCATATTTTGCAGACGAGCAGGCATCGTTGGCAAGGCAAGGCAAGGCAAAGGCAAGGCAAGGAAAATTTATTCCAGAAAAAAAACCCATTAAGGGCACATGGACATGCACATGGCCCGAGGCAGGAGGAAGACCACTAAGCGTCAACCCTGACATTCGGCCTGCAGTGGAGCATCTAGCACTGAGCTTCGATAGCCCAATAGTCTACCCCCAAGGAGGGGAGACACCATCACCACACCTCAAACTGCAGTTAAGTGACACCGAAAGCGTGCACCCACACTGACATAGAAGGAATGTGCGGTAGTCCACTCTTCTGAAACCAACATTAGGCCAACCAGAACAAATAACCCAATGATGAGACTGTAGCAAATATCAAGAACAGTAGCAGCATAGACCCAACAAGGAACGAACTATTCGAAGTGAATTTGGACATTTAAGTTAGTGTAGAGTGTTTAGAGAATTATGTATAGAGTAGAGGAAATAAATGTGTGATATTTACTGTTAACAAGTGACTGGACTACCTATGTTTCATATCCGAGTGAGAGCTAGTGTGTCAGTGAAGCTATTACACTTTTCTCCCTATCTCTGTAACCCTATCCGCACACAGACCGAGCTAAACTTATAAATGTATTAAGATTAGTCACAGGGTGATTACACTAACCGATCCCCGCAGACAAAGACGAGTGGGTAATAGCATTCCATTGTGCAGAGCCCAGTAATAATATACCACATACTGTGGGTTCCTTCTCATTTTGGAATAAAGGGTAATGAATTAGCTGATAAACTAGCTAAAGATGGTGCAAGTAAGCCTACTGAAGTTAATCATAAAATACTATGAATTGATATCAATAGTATACAATTATTTTCTTTAAAATGTACACAATAATATTTTGTCTAGCTCCAGACATTTGACAAACATGTCTAAAAGTTAAAATTAAATTCATGAAAAACTATATTTTCTAAAGACGTATGTTCAATTGCTCTAGCTCTAAAACATTTGATATTACATTGCCCATGTCTGAACAAATTATTTATAGAAAATAATATTAATACTGTTATCACACAGTATAATGATGTAAAAAAACGAAGCTGATATTGTTGTTGTTGTTGTTGTTGTATCAAATTTTATTCATCAGATTAACATAAGTTGTACTGATGTAACATAAACAAATTACGACATCAACCATGCGCACATCATAGATATTTTCCACATTATCAAAGCATAAAAATTATCATACTACTGACATAAACATACAGTTTTAACAACATACACTCCCTTATAACAATTAGTTCACATTAAGAAACAAATAAAAAAATAATAAATAAACAGTGGAACCTTTCAACTTCACCTGTGAAGAACGAAGTATTTATAAATGTCATTTTGCGTCTTACAGAAAGTTGAAATTTGGCCTCCAGGCCCTTACCCTTCCACACCCCATTAAAAAAAGTTATTAATTAATTAATTAATAATAATAATGATAATAATAATAATAATAATAATAATAATAATAATAATAATAATAATAATAATAATAATAATAATAAAATTAAAAATGCTAAAATAATAATAATAATAATAATTTATTAAAAAGAACTAAAACAAAACAAAACAAAAACTCAAAATTAAAACAAATTAATAAATAATTCCCCCCTCCCTCCCCTCCCATACCAAAATAAATAATTAATAAATATTTATTGAAACTAATAATGCTTAATTAAATAAAATAGGTAAAAAAAAATTTAATTTAAAAACAAAATTTCTAGACTAATTGTAAAAAATTAAAACAACAAACAAACAAAACATTAGAAGAAATTGAATAATTCATTACTTAATTAAATCTATGAGCAAACAAACAAAACATTAGAAGAAATTGAATAATTCATGACTTCTAATTAAATCTAAGAGCATTAAGCTCAATGACCAATCAGAATGTTCTTCTGGATATACAATACTTGAGATTGAGATAGGTAGTTTTAATTTATTTAATCTAATGAGTAAAGGCTGAAAATGGTTATAATTTTGTTGACATTCAAATATAAAGTGATTTACATTCAATATGCTACCACAATTACAAAGTACTGGAGGATTTATGAAACGAGCACGCCAAGCATTTAGCCCTATTCTGTGAAATAAACTGTTAATATGAAAAGATTTTGAAATAGATATAACATTTTGTGATACTGGTGAATTATCCATGTAATGTTTTTCAATGACCTCTTGCTTGTATTTCTCATTCCACTGATTCCAAGCACATTGTTTTATTTGATTGTTAATTTCATTTGTTGTCAAGTTGAAAAATAATTTAATGGATTCATCTGAAGATGCAGCACTCTTTGCTAAGTGGTCAACAATTTCATTTCCTAATATATGTAAATGACTAGGTATCCAAATTAATGAAATATCCGATCCGATCGATTAGAAGCTGATAATGAAGTGATGCTGGCAATCGCATCTATTATATCGTGTACACAGATAAGGAAAGTGTTATAATTATTTTATTCGATGTATTACAGAGGTTAAAATGATGGTGCTTCAATGTTAGGTAACATTGTTTAATCAGTATAAGTTCTTATGGGTTTGTTGTTGCTCCTGTATTCTTTTTCTTCAATTTTGTTTTCTTTTTATCATTAATATTTATGATTTATTTATTAGTATTTCCTTTTTCCACCTTATCATTTATATTATTATTTTGTTTCTTTGTTTTATAGTCTAAAATCACATAATTTGTGAACAGACTTTAAATAAATTGATTGAATTAAAATTAAATTGATTGAATCAATAAAATACTCTGACAGAACTTAAACCTGACACTCCGACTGACAGAGCCAGCAAACATAAGGCAATAAGACAATTACGTTCAGACAATATGGAATAAAATAGTTAACTTTGCCTAGTCCCAAAAACAGCGCATCAGAGATTTAATTTGTGTAAATCTGTAACAAATGTAGAAAGTAAAGAATGGCTAAATGAATTAATGCATAGAGAGAGAAAGAAGAATGATCTCCCAGTAACAGGTTCAGTGTATTTTTAATTCCAATAACAAAACGCAGGTCGATATTTTCTATCGATAAATTACTAACCTACAAGCTCTTGAAAAAAGACAAAGCGAGAAAGGGAGGATGGGAGGGAGAGAGAGAGAAAGAAAAAAAGGGGAGAGAGAGAGAGATGATGATGATAATGATAATGATGATGATGATGATGATGATGATGATGATGATGATGATGATGATTGATGAGGATTTATTAACAAAACAATAACTGCCGAGCCATAGTGGCTATTTAGAGAGAGAGAGAGAGAGAGAGAGAGAGAGAGAGAAAGAAAGAAAGAGAGAGAGAGAGAGAGAGAGAGAGAGAGAGCTATGGGGCAATGTGATCTAGGAAACAATATATGGAGTGATCTAATTCTAAATTGGGATATTTCACAGACCTCAATTTTCTAATTAAGGCCATGTCTGCGATTCGCCCTATACACGAAATCAGTATAAAGGAGAACACTTAAGTATTCTTTTTTCTATAATGTCCGGTTATGTGTCGTACTCGACAAATTACTAACATGTACAAATTATAATATACAACCATACAACCGAACAAATCAACCAACCAACCAAACAAAAAACAAAGAAAATAACCAATAAATAAATAAATTTATAAATAAATAAATAAACAAAAAATAAATAACTAAAGAAGTGAAGTGCAAGGTTGGATGAAGGATAACGCTCTTCTCATAACAATCGTAACATTTTAAGGCCTATATGTAATTCTTAAAGAATTTATTATTTTATTTAAGTGTGAAGGGAGTTCAATTGGTGTAGAAAAATTCTTATATTTACCTCGTGTTTAAAGGTCACCCAGTGGCTTCTGATTCCAACCTATTTAATGAGGTTTTGAGCAGAAAAGCTGTACAGCAGGGTAAAGTTGAAGAGTTCCTGCAGCAGAGAGTTCCTGCACCACCATTCAAAACCACAAAGTTTAGCGAGAATCACTCTCTTCTACTCGAATGCAAAGAATTTATTAACAGAATTTCTCGCTGGGAAGCTATATATTTGATTAAATTATTAACTGTAACCTACAAGTCACACAGCAACAACAAAAAAACATTACAATACATTACAATTAAAATAAATAGAAATAAACCAAAATATGACAAATAAACATGAAAATAAAATAAAATAAAATTAAAGCATAGTCGAATGAAGAAAGACCTTCAATTTGGATGTATTGTGAAACCCTACGGTCATAGAAATAAATCCACAACTAACAATAGTAATGATACAGAATAAGCAAAACAGCATCCTTTATTGTTCTCTGATAAATATTCACAATAAGAATTGTGTGCAAGCGTCCATTTACATAAATAAATATAAATTTTGTTAAAAAAAATACTAAACAATTAAATTGAATTATTAAAATGCATTATTATTATACCATAAAACTTAATAATAATAATAATAATAATAATAATAATAATAATAATAATAATAATTATTATTATTATTATTATTATTATTATACACTGATTAAATTTTGTCGACAAAGACCCTCTCACATATATGGTGAAAAATAAAATCGCATACATCCACGCACAAGTCTATATTTATTAGAACATATCCCGCAGGCCTGTAGTTTCCTAAATTACGAATGTACAAGTTCTCAATTATATACGGTGGAATACAAAACAAAACATGCGGGTTTCATAAACTACCACAGTATTTTCATTGAGCCGCAAACAGACCACATTAAACTAAACTAAACTAACATTGCCTATTTGAGTTGGGTTAGGGTCGGTGTCGCCTAACGCTAAGCCATAATCCTTGCTCTCAACCCTACCCCTAACACAAAATCTCGCCCTACCACTCTCTATTAATATGGGTGCTGTTCTTAATGTTTGTCAAAGCGCGTGTCTATTTTTCTTCTTTCTTATTGCCTTACTAACCTTCAATTCTTCGAATTCCAATTAAAACAAATGTCCGTTTGCGGAGGCCGCCATCTTTAATTTTCAACACGTCAACACATCAGGAGATTACACGCTGCCAAACACGCCTCGTTCTGCGCATGCGCCATACAACATAGTATTCATGGGACAGGTACAATGAATAATCCCACAGAAAACAAGATGGCGTGACCTAGGAAATAGTATACGAGGTCAAAATATTTTATGCTCGAAGCCATGATAGTTTATAGTTTGTAATGCACTACTACTACTACTACTACTACTACTACTACTACTACTACTACTACTACTACTACTACTACTACTACAATAAATAAATAAATACATAAATAAATAATTGGTTTTATAAAGCGCGATTCCAGATTACAGTTTGCTTCAAAGCACTCACACAGTCACATACTGACTCGCAAATTAACATCATAATCTTAATGATGGATTATAAACACAGGGATACAATCCTGCATACTAAAAGAAAGCTGTACATGCATACCATTTCAACATGAGCCTATCCTATCCTATCCTTTCCTATCCCATAACTCGGAGGTCGTAGGGGCACCACAGATGATCGTTTAACTAGCGTACTCCATCTTTCCCTGTCCTCAGCAACCCTGATTGTTTCGCTCAGTGTCAAACCAGTCCATTCTCGAATGTTGTCCTCCCACCTCTTTTTCGGTCTCCCTCTTCTTCTAGCTCCTTGCACTGTGCCTTGCAGGACGGTCTTTGCAAGACCTGATGATCTGGTGACGTGGCCATACCTAGTGTAAACCCGTTTTTGCTCAAAGTAAAGAAAGTCTTGGAATTTGGGGCTTTTAAATTGCAGTCGCGTGTAATACAAAATACAAAGCATGGAGATGAGGTGCTACATAAGACTTCTGGGCATTTCCTATACTCAGCACATCACCATCGACGAAGTCCAACAGACCATCACACAAGCCATTGGACAACACGATGACCTGCTCACAGTGGTGAAAAAACGGAATCTCCGATGGTATGGCCACGTCACCGGATCATCAGGTCTTGCAAAGACCATCCTGCAAGGCACTGTGCAAGAAGGTAGAAGAAGAGGAAGACCGAAAAAGAGGTGGGAGGACAACATTCGAGAATGGACTGGTTTGATACTGAGCGAAACAATCAGGGTTGCTGAGGACAGGGAAAGATGGAGTATGCTGGTTAAACGATCATCTGTGGTGCCCCTACGATCTCCGAGTGATGACGGGATAGGATATGAAAGGATGGTATGAGCAGCTTTAGAGCTAAAAAAGCGCTATATAAGAATAATTAAAATAAATATAAATAAAATAATAAGCAACGTGCCCTAAAGCTTCTTACCAAACTAGCTATATGGCCATATCTTTATTGATGAGAATTCTCCTGGATGTTTTTTCGCTTGAAACAAATGGAGCTGCTGTCCAAAGCGCATTTCAATGCAGTCTATTGCGTTTTACTGCAACCACCTCATAACGGTTTGTGTTTTTAGACCAAGAAACTCGAAAGATCACCAATCTACAAGCCATGTGGTTTAGTTTCTGTTGTATTATATTTTTTTCTTTTGTTCCATCGTCGTTACTTCTTATAACATTTTTCTCTTTCACAAATCGATTAATTAGCTGTCTTTTAAAAGCAAATTTACCAAGGTTTCAAAAATATTAACAATATTTTTAATGCGCAATTCCAAACTAAAACGTCTGCTTAAAGCGCTTAGGCCTATACACAAACTCTCACACAAGTCCGACAACCCGATGACATGCTCAAAGTGGTGAAGAAACGGAAACTCCGATGGTATGGCCACGTCACCAGATCATCCGGTCTTGCAAAGACCATCCTGCAATGCACGGGGCAAGGATGCAGAAGTAGAGGAAGACAGAAAAAGAAGTGGGAGGACAACATTCGAGAATGGACTGGCTTGACACTGAGCGAGGCCATGAGGGTTGCTGAGGACAGAGAAAGATGGAGTACGCTGGTCAAACGACCATCTGTGATGCCCCAACGGCCTTCGAGTTACGGGATAGAATAGGAGTAGAAATAGAAATGACACAAACACTGGCAGAATAAGAGACTTGTACAATACAATAAAACATGGAGCAATAAAAATTCAGGTATAATAAGCTTAGCTCTAACGCATTAAACACAAGTCCATTTAAACAGTCATAACTGTACTACAAAAGCGCACATACAAACATGCGCAGTACAATTGAAAAAAAGAAAGAAAAAAGAAACAGTAACAGTTCCGATGATGGAAGGCGATGTTCTGAAATTAAAGTAGATGCTTGAGAACAGACGTTTACACATATATATTAAAAGCGCAATGGGCAAACATTGTCAAAGTGTTCCCAGCTTTATGTAGCGGAGTTCACGGAGAACAATAATTATATTTGAATGATGTGTGGTGCAGTAACATTAGAACCGGGGTGAATCACCGAACACTTGGAGCTAGGCTGTGCACGATTCGCAACACCACCCCATCCCAAACATTGCCTAAGTCAGGAGTGTTCAAAAGCAGGTAACAGTAATAGAAGAGGTATAGTGACAAGCTTTAGGAGAAGTAAAATTAATATTAGAGAGAGAGAGAGAGAGAGAGAGAGAGAGAGAGAGAGAGAGAGAGAGAGAGAGAGCGGTAGGCCTAATTATAATGATTATATAGAAGGGGTTGGAAGTTTCATTTGTTTTCATTTTAGGCTATATAGGTCATAATATCCATCCCCACACACGCACTCACACACACACACACCCTCATCCCCCTTCATCTCGTCTCTCTCTAAAAAAAAAAAATCATAATAATAATTAAAAAAAAATCCTATCATATCCTATCCCGTAACTCTGAGGTCGTAGGGGCACTACAGATGATCGTTTAACCAGCGTACTCCATCTTTCCCTGTCCTCAGCAAGCCTGATGGCTTCGCTCAGTGTCAAGCCAGTCCATTCTCGAATGTTGTCCTCCCACCTCTTTTTCGGTCAGCCTTTTCTTCTACCTCCTTGCACTGTGCCTTGCAGGATTGTCTTTGTAAGGCCTGATGATCTGGTGACGTGGCCATACCATCTGAGTTTCCCTTTCTTCACCACTTGAATAGGTCATCGTGTTGTCCAATGGCTTGTGTGATGGTCTTTCCGACTTCGTCGTTGGTGATGTGCTGGGTATAGGAAATGCCCAGAAGTCTTCTGTAGCACCTCATCCCCATGCTTTGAATTCTTCGTTGTAGATCTGCTGTGAGGGTCCATGTTTTGCAAGCGTATAGGAAGATGGAGATGACAAGGGAGCGCAGCAGCCTTACCTTGGAATGAGACTGATGGCATTGAGACTGATGGCATTGTCTTTCCAAATGGGCTTCAACCTTGCGAGGGCAGCAGCTGTTTGTGCGATCCTGGAGAGGACTTCCTGTCGGGACCATTTGTCTGATAAAATGACTCCAAAATATTTGAAGCTATGCACTGTGTTGGGGGACTTTGATGTCCGTGTTGATGCCATTGGTGTTATTGGTCATTATTTTGGTCTTCTGTGCACTTATTTCCATTCCATAGGCTCTGGAGGTGGTGTCAAGCCTTTTTACCAGCTGTTCAAATTCTTGTTCCTCTCCAGCCAATCCATCAATGTCATCAGCAAAATGAAGGTTGGAGATTGCTCTACCCCTATGCTAACTGTGCCTTCGTGATCTGCAAGGGTGTTTCTTCCGGTAAGATGGCGCCGATACAGGGCGACAAGATGTTGGTTGTGTGTTTTGGACTGATAGTGTTGTGTATCTGCTTCGAAAGGACTGTATGTGTGCTAAAATATTCAAGAGAACATCTACTTTTCATCCGTGATTTTGCGGACTGTGAGTACAGACCAGAACTTTTCACTTTTCCATTCGACATTCTTCATACACACGCCGGCGCGTATCAAAACCACGTGGAAGCTTCGCCCGGTCGCCGCACACGCAAGAGAGGTAAACGAGCTGGCGTGCTCGTTCGTTTTCGCCAACGCGCCTCACGCCCTCCCCTCCCTGCCATCTGTTTGTCAAATGTAGATCCCTAGACAACAAGAAAGATGAGTTGCGCTACCTGATAAACATTCAAAGAGACTTTACTGATTGTTCGGTATTTTGCTTCACGGAAACGTGGTTGTCTCCCTCTACTCCCGACGCTGCAGTACAACCCGACGGCTTTTCGCTTCATCGCGCCGATCGCACGCCTGACGATTCACAGAAAAAGTCAGGTGGCGGCATTTGTTTTATGATCAACGACCGATGGTGTACAGATGTGTCTATCTTATCCAAACACTGTGCACCCAACCTTGAAACTCTCACTGTAAAGTGTCGACCCTTCTACCTTCCACGAGAGTTTTCCTCCATTGTTTTGGTTGGCGTCTACGTCCCTGACAAAGCGCACGCTACTTCTGCCATCAAAGAACTTTCCAAACAGATCACAAACATTGAAAATTCACACCCTGACTGTCACATTATCGTTCTGGGTGATTTCAACCATGCTGACTTGAGAAAACAACAGCCCAAGTTTAAACAACACGTCAAATGTGCAACGAGAGAGAAAGCGACCTTGACCTATGCTACAGCACAATTAGCGGCGCTTACCGCTCTATACCCCGCCCCCCACTCGGCCGATCTGATCACGTGATGGTGTTCCTTCTTCCCTCCTACCGCCAGAAACTAAAGTCAGGCAAACCACAGGTCCGTACTGTCAAGCGCTGGAATCAAGACTCTATCCAGGAACTACAGGCGTGTTTTGACTGTACGGACTGGCAGGCACTGACCACCTCCTGTGCTGACATCCATGAGCAAGCTGATGTGGTAACTTCCTACATTAGTTTCTGTGAACAAGGCTGCATTCCAACAAAAGAAGTCAGATCTTGGCCAAATGACAAGCCATGGTTCAACAACAGCCTCAAGTCAAGCCTGAGAGCAAAGGAAGAAGCTCATAGAAGCGGCGACAAGATCAGCTACAAAAGGGCCAAATATGAGTTAGAAAAGGCCATCAGACGTGCAAAGTGGTATCTTGTATGATTATAAGAAAAAGCTAGAGGCCCACTTTCAGTCCAACAACATCAGGGCAGTTTGGCAAGGTCTGCAAACCATCACTGACTACAAGAAGAAAGGACGCCAAGCTGATGCTGACGACAAGCAGCTCCCAGATAAGCTGAACGAGTTCTATGCCAGATTCGACAGACAGAACACCATCCCTGTCACAGTCTCCCCCTCCTGATTCCGCTTCCCACCAGCCTCCACCTTTCACCATCACAGAGTCGGAGGTGGAGTCTCTCTTCAAGAGGCAGAACAGCAGAAAGGCAGGTGGTCCTGACGGAGTATCAGCCCCCACTCTCAAACACTGCTCCTCCCAACTGGCTCCAGTTTTTACCCAGATTTTCAACTCCTCCCTTCTCTTGTCCACTGTCCCCCGCTGTTTCAAGACCTCCACCATCGTACCTGTTCCCAAGAAACCCCAAATTAGCTCCCTCAATGACTACCGCCCTGTGGCCCTGACCTCGTTGGTGATGAAAGTGCTGGAGCGCCTGGTACTCAAGCACCTCCAGTCCGCTACCAAGGGCAAACTGGACCCGTGCCAGTTTGCTTACCAAGCTAACCGGTCTGTCGACGATGCCGTCGCCCTGGCCCTTCACTTCATCCTCCAGCAGCTAGAAACCCCTAATCGCTACGCCCGCCTCCTCTTCGTAGACTACTCGTCTGCTTTCAACACCATCGTCCCCCAGACCCTGTTCGACAAGCTTCAGCTCTTCAACCTCTCCCCCTCCATCTCTTTCTGGATTCTGAGCTTCCTCCTCAACCGCCCCCAGTCAGTGAAAATAGGCAGCAACATCTCGCAGTTCCTGACCCTGAGCACAGGCGCACCCCAGGGGTGTGTCCTGTCTCCTTTTCTATACTGCCTGTACACCAACGACTGCACCTCCCATCACGAGTCAGTTCAACTCGTAAAGTTTGCCGATGACACCACCGTTGAGGGCATCATATCCAATGGAGATGAGTCAGCCTACAGGCAGGAAGTCGACCTGCTGGTGTCATGGTGCAACTACAACAGTCTCGAGTTGAACGCCTCCAAGACCAAAGAGATGGTGATCGACTTTCGTCGGAACGCCACTCCCATTGACCCCCTCTTCATCAACGGCCAGCCCATCGAGACAGTTGAGTCATTCAAGTTTCTGGGCTCACTCATTTCCTGCGACCTCACCTGGGATCTCAATACCGACTCCATCATCAAGCGAGCACAGCAGAGGATGTACTTTCTCAGGCAGCTGAAAAAATTTGGCCTGAGGAAGGAAATCCTCACCCAGTTCTACCGCTCTGTGGTAGAAAGTGTTCTAACATTTTCCATCTGTGTGTGGTATGGGGGTGCATCCCAACAACAGAAAGAAAAACTAGACCATATTGTCTCCACTGCCAGCAAGATCATTGACACCGATCTCCCCTCTCTGGCCTCCATCTATACCAAACGCCTGATGAGCAGAGCCAGAAAGATAGTGGATGATGCCTCCCACCCCGGATACCACCTCTTCGAGCTGCTTCCTTCTGGCAAAAGGCTCAGAACTATGAAGACCCGTACCTGCCGCTTCAAGAACAGTTTTTTCCCACAAGCAGTGTCAAACCTCAACTCCTTGTCTGGCACCCGATGATCCCTGACTATCTCAGTGACTTATGCATAAGAGAGAGAGAGAAAGAAAAAGAGAGAGAGAGTGAGAGAGAAAGAGGGAGGGAGGGAGGGAGAAGTGTGTGAAAGAAAGACAGAAAGAAAGAGAGGAAGAGAGAGTCAGAGAGAGAGAGAGAGTGAGTAGAGGAAGTGATAGAGAGAGAATTCATAGATGTATGTAGAGTGTGTAAGATAAGAGAAGAGAATTGAGAGAGCGAGAGATAACGTGTGTGTGGATGTGTGTATTATTCTATACTTGATTTGATCATTCTGTTTCTACTATATTCCAGTCAGTATTATTCCTAGTCTTGTATGAGTGTGTCAGCAAGTGGATGATTGTGCGTAGGTGTGGTTGGCTTTGTTATTGTGTTTTGTATAAATATGTGTGCCAACATCAAAGTGTATTCCTCGTGCTTGTCACCTGGCGAAATAAAGTTCTGTTATCTGTTATCTGTTATCTGTTATCTAATATGATGCGCTCTAGGAAGATGTTGAAGAGTGTTGGAGAGAGTAGGCATCCTTGACGCACACCGATCGTTGTTCTGAACCAGTTTCCGATGGCGCTGTTATGGAGGACTAATAATAATAATAATAATAATAATAATAATAATAATAAAATTAATAATAATAATAATAATAATAAAAATAATAAATAAATAAATTAATAATAATAATAATAATAATAATAATAATAATAATAATAATAATAATAATAATAATAATAATAATAATAATAATAATAATAATAATAATAACAACAACAACAACAACAATGATTATGATGATTAGGTTGATGTTGATAATGATGATGATGATGATGATGATGATGATGATGATGATGATGATGATGATGATGATGATGATGATGATGATGATAATAAAAATAATTTTTAAACAAAAACCATGGATTTATGCAGCGCACATAGATCTATCTCACACAAAACAGAATGATTGACAACACGGTAAGAATAATAGAACAGTTAGGGGAAAGAGAGGAAAGGCTTCTACAAACTATAATAAAATATAGTCTACACAATGGCTGTATTTTTCACTTATTGTGCATTGTAAGAGACATAGGTGACCCGTACCCGCCACTCCTCGTTACTCACTCCGTGTATAATCTAGGTGTTTAGAAATAGGTAAAATTACTGTAGACAGGCAAGTGGACAGATTTTAAGAAGTAAAAATTTTAGTCCTTTGATTTACTTGTAAAAGATTTGAAAGAATCGAACATTCGTAGCTCTGAACACAGGTGTTTGTTTTTATCTCTTTAAAAAAAACTATGTTGGGCAATAGGTACAGCTTTTTTATTTTTATTTTTTTATTTTTACACATTCATTTTGGGTTTTTGTAGGTGATATAACGCACCCCTCCCTACCGCCTCTCTTTCCTCGTTCCTACCACTCTCTGAACAACCTAGATGTGTTCAACCACGTATAAGAGCAATAAAACATATAGGCAAGATTTGACGAAGAAAGGCGTTCTAGAATTATTGTCATCTAACAAAAGGTCAGTATTATTAAAGCTTGTAAGTCTAATGAAATTAATAATTAAACAAATGTAACGTTTTTATCCCATGTCAAAAATTAATATAGTTCTGATGTTGACAGGTTATATGTAATAAAAACTATTTCAGTAATTTGTCATTGATGTGTTTAGATTGAATTGTATTGTTAGTTATGATTCATAGTTGTCCCCAATCAAGTTCTTTTTTTCTTCTTGTCCCCACTCAATACCTCCCCCTGCTACCTCCCCCCATGCTATTCCGCTGTATAAATAAATAGTTTAATTTTTTTTTTTAAATCTAAAATGTTATATAATTAATTATTTTGCATGTTTGTGTATATTATTTTAACCATGTCCATGTGCCCTTAATGGTTTTTTTCTGGAATAAAATTTGCCTTGACTTGCCTTACTTATTTAGCATTTTAAGGTGTATATGTGTGATATCTTCCTCTCTCCACCCTATTCCTCCCTCCCTCCGCTCCACACACTCCCGCCTTTTCCAATCTCTGAATAATCTAAGGAACATTTTAACATTAAACCGTGTAATAAAATGCAGATTTTAGGCTCCAAAACCTATTGTTTTACAACCTATCCTAATTACCAATTAATTAACATATATTATATCATTCTAACAAGTAACATTAGGCAAGCGATCAATTACAATCAAAATAAAATAACGCAGCATCTATTCAAATCTTCTATTTAGGCGTATGCGTTAAAAGATGAATAACCAGGTGAAAGTCACAAAGAAAAAGACAAAGAAAGAAATTTCTTTTATATAGCGCACTTACAAGCTCAAAGAGCTCAAGTACCACAAGGATCTATTTTAGGACCTTTGTTATTTTCTGTCTACATAAATGATCTCCCCCTTCATATTTCTACTTCTTGTGAACTCTGCCGATGACACTACATTACAATCTCAAAATACAGACTTGAATCATCTGTCCTCCTCATTACAACAAGGGGCTATTGAACTACAAGAATGGACTTAACCACATGGCCCTCAATCCAGACAAAATGAAATCCATGCTAATTACAACAAGACAGAAAAGACAAAATTTGTCTATAAAACTTCTTTCATTAAAAATTTGCAATCAAATAATTGATGAAGTACAATTTCATAAACTTCTTGGTATAACTTTAGAGAATAATTTGTCCTGGATAAATCATATTTTAAATGTTAGTAAAACCATTGCTAAAAGGACTTATCAGTTATCAAGATTTAAACATTTATTAAATTTACATTCTCGTAATTTTTTTAATTCTGGTTATATTCAACCATTTATTGATTATTCCTCTACTATTTGGGATTCTGCTAGCGGCAATGCAATGAAGCCTTTACTTAGAATTCACAAACGTGCAATTAAACAAGTTATTCGTAAACAAAAAATATCTCCAGATGACTAGACTATAAACTGATTAATATTCTAACTCTTGCCGACAGACTAAAATTTAATAAGGGAGTTTTTATGCACGAGATCCTTTCTGGCAATGCACATTCTTATCTTTGTTCTCTTTTCTGCAAGAAATACCTACAGCACCACCAATCATCTATATTATGTGTTTGTAGATTTCAAGAAAGCGTTTGACCGAGCCTGGCATGCAGCTCTGTGGGCAATCATGATAGTGTACAACATCAGCCCTAAAATTATTGAAGTCATCAAAAGCCTTTATGACAAGGCTACCAGTGCAGTCCTCCATAACAGCGCCATCGGGAACTGGTTCAGAACAACAATTGGTGTGCGTCAAGTATGCCTACTCTCTCCAACACTCTTTAACATCTTCCGTCATGTCAGATGCAATTTCAGATCACGAAGGCACTATCAGCATAGGGGTAGAGCAATCTCCAACCTTCATTTTGACATTGATGGATTGGCTGGAGAGGAACAAGAACTTGAACATCTGGCTTGACCCTACCTCCAGGGCCTATGGAATAGAAATAAGTGCAGAGAAGACCAAATTGATGACCAACAACATCAATGGCATCATATCAAAACGGATATCTGGCCACGTCACCAGATCATCAGGTTTTGCGAAGACCATCCTGCAAGGCACGGTGCAAGGATGCAGAAGAAGAGACAGACAGAAAAAGAGGTTGGAGGACAGCAGTCGAGAATGGACTGGCTTGACACTGACAAAGACATGAGTGTTGCTGAGGAGAGAGACAGATGGAGAACGCTGGTTAAACGATCATCTGTGGTGCCCCAACGACTTTCGAGTTACGGGATAAGATAAGATAGGATATGATAGGATAGGATAGGATACGAAACAAGGGCTGGGAATTTCATTCCCTTAAGTTTGATGTGCATATTTAATGTATGTTAATATTAACGACAGTAACATCTCCACACGTCCACTCTCTGCATAACCCACGTGCGCAAGCAATGTTAACAAAATATAGCTAAGGTAGAAAATAATTAGGGATGTAAAATATGTAGGCAATGGGTTGGACTAGAGTCTTTAATTACATACATTTAGATTTGTTTAAAAAATATTTGATGTTCTGCTTCATTCCATTGTGAATAAACTTTGCGCAAAACCGAGCAGAATAATCAAGTCAATCCAAGTCAACACATTTTTATTACCCGCAATTGACAATCCGCACATCACAATGTATCTCAGCAAATAGGAATATGGATGAAAATCAGCTCATGTTGTTTGATACATAATACAGACAACGTGTTTTCCCCCTATCAGTTTTACAGGACTTCGATCAACATGGCTGCTTTCAAGAAAGCGGCTTCTTCAGATATTTAAATTTTAATCTGTGCACTGTGTTGAGGGATTGGCCTTGGACTTTGATATCCGTGTTCATGCCATTGGTGTTGTTGGTCATCATTTTGGTCTTCTCTGCACTTATTTCCATTCCATAGGCTCTGGAGGTGGTGTCAAGCCTCTGTACCAGCTGTTCAAGTTCTTGTTCCTCTCCAGCCAATCCATCAATGTCATCCGCAAAATGAAGGTTGGAGATTGCTCTACCCCTATGCTGATTGTGCCTTCGTGATCTGCAGGGGCATCTGACATGATGCGCTCTAGGAAGATGTTGAAGAGTGTTGGAGAGAGTAGGCATCCTTGACGCACACCGATTGTTGTTCTTATGGCGCTGTTATGGAGGACTGCACTGGTAGCCTTGTCATACATGCTTTTGATGACATCAATAATGTTAGGGCTGATGTTGTACACTCTCATGGTTTCCCACAGAGCTGTATGCCAGACTCGGTCAAACGCCTTCTTGAAGTCTAAGTGTCAGTGTCAGTGTCAACATATAGAT